>CM073584.1:59747629-60197629 GCA_037074715.1 Magnolia kwangsiensis | reverse complement strand
GTGGGGCCCACACATATCAAGAAAATAAAATGAGGAAGAAAGAGAAGGATGAGGAGGATGGGAGGAAGGGTGTAGACTCACCTCAATATATGGATGGTTAGATGATTATGTGTGGTCCACTCCCTCTTTGATCAATGGTGGGCCACACCTTGGCCCCACTCTCTCTCATTCTCTCTTAAAATCTCAAAATTTTCTAAGTATAAGAAAAGAAAAAGTGCAAGAGAGCTCCTACTCTTATATAGGGAATTGAGGGTTGAGATGGCAAGATAATGTAGCAAGGTTATGAGATCTTATCAGTGCTAAAAGTGAGGTAGAAGATGATGTATGGTATGGGTAGTAGATGGATGAGGTGGATGGTGCTAAGCATACATTGGCCAAGGTGAAAGAAATCTAGATATGCATTGGCTAATGGATGGATAAGGGTTATGGGTTGTAGGTGATGCATGATGGATGATGAAGTGGAGTGTTGTAATTGGTTGTTTAAAGTAATGTGGCACAAATCAAGACATGCATTGGATGCATGTATAGGATGAGATAGACATGAGCCATGATTAGTTTCTAAGGCATGGGGAGAGAGCTAATGATGAGTTTTGGGATAGACTCCAATTTTGTCTTATAGTGCTTGTCGTATATGTACTAGCTTCTTTTTTTTGTCATGTATCAATTGTCCTATTTATTAGTAATTTTCATGTTCTAAAAGTGGGCTTTAGGCCCACATGGGCTCAAGTCCAATGGGCCTAACATAATAAAGGTTGCTTGTATTACTGAATACATATTTTGGGCCTTACATTCAATGGTTCATATTTCACTAACGGAGCGTCGGATTGATGCACGGTTTTCACCATTACGATTTCAACGACGACGCGGTCCACATGATAGAGGTCTCATGATCATCTGAAAAAATCACTTGGGTGAGTTTTCTAGGTGCACTAGGGTGCAGTGTATGGTCTATCAACAGTACAAGTTGGGACACGTGTGCACACGAGCAATGTTGCAAAAGACCGAGATCCCACAGATGAGCTTCTTAGGAAAGGGTTCATTCAAGAGAGCATGAGTCCATGTGTCGTCCCCACCCTTATGACACCCAATAAGGATGACATGTGGCATATGTGTGCGGATACCGGGGCTATCAACAAGATTACCGTTAAGTATCGATTTTTTATACAGCGTCTTGATGATATGTTGGATATGATGGCCAATGCCACAATTTTCTCTAAAATAGACCTTGAGAGTGGGTATCACTAAATACGTATTTGCCCAAGTGATGAGTGAAAAACATTCTTCAAGACGAAAGATGAGTTGTACGAGTGGCTAGTCATGCCTTTTGGGTTGACCAATGCCCCAAGTACATTTATGCGAGTGATGACCCAGGTGTTGAGCTTCATGAAAAAATTCCTAGTTGTGTAACGACATCCTTATTTATAACATGACTAAGGAACAATACCTCCACCATCTGAGGCAAGTAGGGCTGAAAGTCGAGCGGGTTAGGTTGGGTTGGTGCTCAACCTATGCCCAACCCAAGGTTCTTATACCTCAACCCTAACCCAACCCAACTCAACCTCGGGTTGGGAATTCTCAACCCAAGCCCAACCCAAGCGGGCTCGGTCGGGTTGGTGGGGTTATTCAGGTAGATATATGCTAATATTTTCATTATTACATTAGTCTATTATATTTTTCAATACATGTCTTTTTTTTGTACCTATAATTTTGTTAATTATATATGTAGTTATTTATAGTAAAGAAGTTCATTTTTTTTTCTAAACAAACAAGCTAAATTATAAGACAACTACTCCCTTAAAAGTCATATTATGTATCAAGCAATCTATTTGGGAGAGAGAAATCCAGCGCATCTTGTTAGCTTAAGCTATCGGAAATGACTCGGACCAATGAAACCCGTTAGCATTGGAATTTTTCGTGCCTTCAACATAGACAATACGCACTCAATTATAATTAATTTATAAGAAACTTATATATTGATCAGGTTCAGGTTGGGTCCGGCAACCCGAGCCCAACCCAAGTTTTATCGGGTTGGTGTTTGTATGGCCCAAGTTCGAGACCAAACCCAATACATCCTGGCCAAGCCCAAGCCAATGTCGGGTCAGTCACGAGTCAATCAGGTTGAACCTGCACAACTTTCAGCCTTAGAGGCAAGTGTGAAGGATCCTTATGGTAGAGAAGTTATATGCCAACCTCAAGAAGTGTTCATTTTTGTATAGTAGTGTCATTTTCTTAGGTTTTATCGTGTCATCTGAGGGCATGTATGTGGATCCCGAGAAAGTCAAGGCCATAATCAATTGGCTTAAGCCGCGTAATATTCATAAGGTGTATAGCTAGCAACCTTTTTTAAACGATTCATTAGAGGGTTTAGTTCCATCATGGATCTCATTACCGATTGCATTAAAAAATGGGAGTTCCAATGGACTAAAGCAGCCTCTAGGGCATTCAAGGAGATTAAGGTCAAGATGACTAAAGCTCCTGTCATGCGACTTCCAGATTTTTTCAAGGCTTTTGAGGTCACTTGTGATGCGTCTGGTGTAGGTATAGGTAGAGTGCTTAGTCAGGAAGGGCACCTTGTCGCTTCCAGATTTCTCGAAGAGTACACTTTTGTGTTGAAGTACAAGGCCAGGGTTGAGAATAAACCTGTCGATGCTTTGAGTCGTAAGGTCGCATTACTCCTCCATTAGCGTCAAAGTCATTAGGTTGGAGCGTTTAAAGGAAGATTATCCTAGTTGCCCAGATTTTGGAGAGGTGTACGTATTGTTGTTAGATGGTCAATCCAAGGGTATTAGTGACTTTTTATTTAGAAGTGATAGATTGTTTATACCCTGTACGTCCCTCTGTGACTTTCTTGTCTAGGAGCTTCATTCTGGAGGGATATCTGGTCATTTTAGGGGTGACAAAACTATTGTCCTTATAAAGGAACATTTTTATTGGCCAAGTCTCAAGCAAGATGTGACTAACATTATAAGGCAATGTAGAACTTGTCAACTGGCAAAGCAGAGGATGGAGAACACATGTTTATATACACCTTTGTCAGTCCCCCACGTCCATTGGGTTGATATTAGCATGGATTTCGTGCTTGGGCTCCCCAAGACGATTAAAAAGCATGATTCTCTTTTTGTAGTTGTGGACCGTTTTTTGAAAATGGCTCACTATCTCCTATGTTCTAAAATGTCTAATGCCACTAACGTGGCAAAGATATACTTTGGGGAGATAGTCCGTCTACATGGTTTGCCAAAAACCATTGTGTCAGTTCCAGATGAGCGGTTTACGAGTTATTTTTGGAAAACTCTATGGTACATGATGGAGACTAAGTTATAGTTCTCTTCAGCATACCACCCTTAGGCTGATGGACAGACGAAGGTTGTCAATCAAAGCTTAGAAAATTTGCTACGATGTTTGGTGGGAGACCATATTAGGACCTGGAATGTGGTTTTGTCCATAGTCGAGTTTACATACAACAATTTCATCAATAGGTCCATAGGAATGAGTCCATTTGAGATAGTATTTGGGTACAAGCCTAGAATGCCTATTGGTCTCATACCCATTTATGTTTCACATAAGCCATTTGAGTCCTCAGATGCATTTGCACGGTATATTCATGATTTGCATAATGAGATCAAGAAGCATATTAATGCTAGTAATCAACATTATAAAATCTCTGCAGATTCACATTGTAGGTTTAAGGAGTTTCAGGTGGGTGACTACGTCATGGTCCGCATTAGGCCCGAACGATTTCCACAGGGAACCATGAGGAAATTGCATGCCCATAGTGCAGGTCTATATAAAATTTTGACAAGAGTGGGCCCTGATGCGTATGTGGCGAACTTTCTATCTGACATGGGCATTAGTGCAACATTTAACATGGATGACCTTGTGCCTCATGACAAACCCACACATCCATCTTATAGCCCTCCTACAAACCTTTATCCTATTTCAAATAATGGTTTTCCTGACCCCATCCCCAATCCATGGCCTTCACCAGACTTTACTTCATGCTCATTGCCTTCTCTTCCATCACTACCTGATTAGAAAGAATAGATCGAGGATGTTCTGGACTACAAAGTGGTTTCTACCCACCATGGAGGATATCAAAAATACCTCGTGAAGTGGAAGAATAGGCCGGAGTTAGACAACACTTGGATTACAGAGACAAAGTTTCAACGCATTGATCCTAACCTCCTCCAGCGTTATCACAGCTTTATTTCAACAGTGGCGAATTCTTCTTAGCCGGAGAGAATTGATGGGGACATTAGAAGACCTGCTCGGGTGTACCAGAGATGGAGACAACCACCAACATCAGCGTAACTTTCTTTGTAAATGGGAGATGAGTTCCAGATGGGGCCAGCCAAGCCATTTTGAAGACCCCACATGCATTGGATATGCATCAGAAAAATCTCACTTTGGAATGATGCATATGGGCTGCTTAGAAAACCATTTTAGTCATAGGATTTCTATTTCGTGTCGATTCGACCATTGAATCTTGTCGATTAGGCCATCACACCACCATATCAACTTGATCTAGACCCCCTTGGACTCTGAGATTACTTTCTTTATATATTTTTTAAGGATTTATTTGATGGTTGAGATTAATAATAATTGTTTTAGTTTTCTTATTTTAGGTGATGCGCCACTTCATTTAAGTGAGTGGCATAGTTGTAATTATGCTGAATTTTTAATTATAAAACCATAGGAGGGGTGGAGTTCCAACCCTAGTGGTGTTATTGAGAAAAAAAAAAAAAAACTCTCTTGTGTGAAGGAATTTTTCTCATTGTGTTTTAGTGTTTTTAGAAACCCTCCTTATAATTGAATTGTGAAAGGGTAGAAGTTTGTTTGGTGGTAAATTCCAAGGTACATCCTTCATCGTCCTCTTCTTTGAAACATATTCTTCTTCTTATACCATTCGTCTCTCTTCTTCGAAAGGTATTCTTCTTCTTTCATCGTCTTCTTCTTTTTCTTTCCATTATAACCTTTTAAATCCTAGATCCTTTGAATCCCTAAAACCCCTTTCCTGAATTTCCATCCATGAATCCAAAACTTTAATCACAATCTGAAATTATTATTTTTTATTTTTGGAAACTTTCTCCAAATAAGAATTTTGCTAGCATTATTATATATCCACATAGTTGTTGCACTACCCACCCTAGATTAAAAGTCCCTACTTCCAAGTGGGCCACTTTTGAACTATTTTATATTTTCATGCACCACGAATGTGAAAACCTAGGATCTTCATGCTATTAGTATGAATTTCTGAATTTATTATGAGGATATGCTTGATTTTATATGTTGCTTGCTGAAATTAATGTTTAATTGATCTTTCATCCTGCATCCTAGGATAGTTTCCATCATCCTGCATCAGATCCAATGCGAGATGGTCATGTATGATTTTGACACAGTTGATGATGTTCATTGGAAGACTCAACGAGTGGAACAGCAGCTGCAGGAGCATACTCTTCAACGCTTTGGTTCTCCAATTGGGGAACCTTCCATGAGAAAGCGTTCAAAGTCACAACTCAATCAGACTGCACCATAAGGCTACCAACCACCTCATGCTTTTCAGTCGTGCCCATGGATGCAAACTTCTCTTATAAGGCAGCCTCAAGCTTTGCAACAACCTCCACCAATCAATTCATACCAAAAGCAACCAGCAATGCAGGGTCATGACACTACGGGGCAAGGTCTTAATTTTAATTTTTCCCTTCGTAGAGAACGGTGAGGTATTGATTGTTTCTGTTGTGGATAGATAGGGTACTTTTCTAATGAGTGTCCACAAATCAGAAACCTCCATGATTACAGTAATGAGGACCCCTACAACCTGGACAGCCATGAGCATTACGATGAGCGCATTGAGATGGAACAACCCTGTATATAAACTAGATCACAACTAGAGGACCCTCCTATTGAACCTATGGTTGAAGCTAAGGATAAAGTCTCTACTCATACGCCGCCTCCTTGCTATCGTCAAGGGGGAAGAGGAAGACTGGCAATGAACCATTGTTTTCCATACGCGGGTAAAATGTTAGGGTAGGTTATGTAACATGATCATTGATGGTGGCAGTGCAATGAATATCTGTCATCCCCGAGTCTCAAAGGTGTTTGGTATCATTTAAAATCGGCATATGAGGATGATATTTGGTATGACATAATTCTAATGGATGTCACCCACATTCTTCTCAGTCGACCTTAGTTCTCTAACCAAAAGGTACAAAGTGGCAGTGAAACTAATACACATACTTTTCTATGGCACAAGGTATTCTGTATTGGTAATGGTGGCTGTAACGATCACGACTGTTACTGATATGGGCATCAGTCATAACGGCCGATACAGGGGTGTAATGACCCCTACAACCTCCCTAACGGTTCAAAAAAAATTGCCCAAAACTTTTTGAAATAATATTTAGAAAATCTATAATAATGTCAATATTCCAAATCCATATTCGTTTTTATGTTTGAACATGTTTATGGTAGCATAACAATCCACCAGTGTTGTATTGGGTTCTTAAGTGAATTTATGAACATGGTTATGTGCCTCTAGTGTTTACACATCACAATCAAGCATTAGAATGAGAAATCGGATGATTTACCTGAGGAGTTGCCTCTAAAGTGTGATATTCAACACGTTATAGATTTGGTTTCTAGAGCAATCTTACCCAACTTGCCAGCATACCGGATAAGTCCCGCCAAGCACATCGAGTTGAAGCGCCAAGTTGATGAGTTGCTTAAAAGGGTCTACATCCGAGAGATTAAGCCCACGTGCAGTGCCAACCCTCCTTACGCCTAAGCAGTATTTTAAATATCGACAATATCGGCCGATATATCCCACGATATTTCTTATATCCCACTTGTACGATACGAAACACACAAGTAGCGAGATATACCCCATATGTTCGATCCAGTAAGCATTTTTTATTTTCAATCCTTTTTTTCTGTAAATTATGTTAAATCATTGTCAAATTGTTAAAAATCCATGTTTTTTCATGTTTTGCATGAAAAATCATCCATTGGGAGCTTCGATTTCGAGATTTGTAGGAGAAAGACCAAGCTGCAAAATTTTGAAAAAAAAAAATCCTAATTTCTCCTAAATCAGTTGCAATCTGTGTCCAAACATAAAATCAAACATGTATGTAACCTGATTTAGTGACTCTTCTTTTGCTTTTGAATATATTGCTTATGTTTTCACAAGCCTTCTTACATTTATAACTTTGAATAGACTTGCATCAATTCAGTTAGAAAATGGATAGATTAGGACCCCATCCAAAGAAAACCCATTATGTGTACTTGTTTTTTGTAATATTTTAATTTGTGTGTATTGATGTCCTTTTTAACAATCACTGAAATTTCATTGAAAAAATCTACCAATTTCCAATGTTTTCCCATGTTTCCAACAACAGCGATACATTATGCAATACAACCAATATATCACATGCGATAATCGATGCGTATCCATATCCCAAAGGTGTGATATGTAGCGCGATACTAATATTTCAAACACTGCTCCTAAGAAGGATGGAAGTTGGTGCATGTGTGTAGATCAAGGTATTCCTTATCAATAACGATGGTCGTAACAATCACGACCGTTACCAATACGGGTATCGGTCATAATGGCTGATATGGGGGTGTAACGTCCGCTACGACCCCCATAACAGGTCCAAAAAATTTTGCTTGAAAAATTCTGAAATAATATCTTGAAAATCTAGAATAATGTCAATATTCCAAATCTATATTCATTTTTATGTTTGAACATGTTTATGGTAACATAACGGTCTACCCTTTGGTGAGTGTTATATTGGGTTGTTTAGCGAATTTATGAACATGGTTATGGGTCTCTAATATTTACACATCACAATCAAGCATTAGAATTAGAAATCAGATAAAAATGCACATATACCACTTTTTTCAATTTTTTGAAAAATGGCCCTTGGAGATTCTAATCGCCTAAATCGCTTCAATCTACTATTTTAATCCTAAAGACTATAGTACAAGTGTTTGAAATCTATTGTAGAATAATGTAAGAAAGTTTTTAGAATGAGAAAAGTAGAAAATTTGGGGGAAATGAATTTATATAGAAAAAAGAATTAGTTGTTTTTAACCATTTCAAGGGCAACGGTTGTTTCACCCACAACCACAGTCATTACCTCTACGTATCGGCCTTTACGGCCATATCGTAATGGATATAGGGCACCGTGATAAATGAGCTATTAATAAAATCACAGTTAAGTACCGTTTTTCCATTCCTCGACTTGATGATATGCTGGATTTGATGCCAAGTGCTAGCATCTTCTCCAGGATTGATCTTTGCAGTGGATACCACCAGATTTGCGTGACGAATGGAAGATGGTATTTAAGACGAAGGAGGACCTCTACAAGTGACTAGTTATGCCATTCAATCTCACAAACGCACCTAGCACTTTCACGCGCATTATGACCTAATTGATGCACAGTTTGTCGTTGTCTATTTTGACGACATTTTTATCTACATTAATTTAAGAAAGGAGCACCTCAATCACCTAAGTCTTATCTTCAAAGTTCTTCATTGTGAGCGCTTTTACATCAATGTTAAAAAGTGTACCATCATGAGTACATCTGTTGTCTTTTAGGGTACATTGTCTTGTCACAAGTGTAGAGGTGGACCTCGCCAAGGTGAAAGCCATTGTTGATTGGCCAACACCTGCCAATATTTCGAAAGTTCGTAGTTTCCATGGCCTCACTACATTTTACAAACGTTTTGTGCGAACTTCAACAGCATCATGGCCCCGATCACCGATTGTATGAAACAAAGGGAGTTTCAATGGACAAGTGCAACAACACGAGGGTTTAATAGGATCAATCGTAAGATGACCGAAGCTCCAATCGTGCGCCTTCTGGACTTTGAGAAGGTATTTGAGGTGAGTTGTGATGGCTCTATCATCAACATTAGTGGAATTCTCCGTCAGGAGGACCATCCGATAGATTTCTTCAGCGAAAAACTCTTTGATGCGAAGCAGCCGTACTCCATTTATGACTTGAAATTTCATGTCATTATGCAAACTCTACGTCATTGGCGTCACTATTTGGTTAGCAAGGAGTTTGTCCTAGAATTTGATAATGAAGCACTCAAATATCTAAACTCTCTACAAAAGATGAGTGCTCGTCATGTCAAGTGGAGCGCATACCTTCAGGAGTTTTCATTTGTCAATTGCCACAAGGTTGGCAAAGACAATTAATTTGTTGATGCATTAACAAAGAGAACTTATCGTGTCGTGGACCCTCCTACTGATCAACCTTCCCATGCTGAACCTCCATCCTCTCCAACTCCTCAAATCCCTGAACCTGCTTCTCAAGTTCCTGAACCCTCTTCTTCTCCCCTTGTACACAAAGATCTTCCAAAAAAGAGGATCAAAGTGACCAAGAGCATGTTATGCCTATTGTTAATTTCTCCAATAGAATCTTGGCCAATATGCAAGGCTATCATCGCCGGAGACATAGGACCTCCAAAGCAAGGATGGGAGATCGATTGGGAAACATGGCTGAAATCAACAGTCAATCTTCGCACTGACCTCACACGCTCACCTCTTAGAGAACATACACCGCCTCCCTCTTTTTCCAAAAAGAAGTGTAGCAAGTCAAAGAACCAAGAGCTTCAAGAGAAGATCAAAGAACATAAGAAGAAGAAGCTTCAGAATACCTGGGATACTATGAAAGTCCAGGCGGGTATTATAAAATTCAATAGGCCCTTCAGAGACACGCTGATAGTCATTCCGATGAATATACGTCGCCACGTGTCCATTCTTCAGAGTGAACCTACGGACAGGATGACGTACACTCCCAACTGGTCTATGAAGGAACCAAGAATGTTGGAAGGCATTCTATCAGAGAGGGGATCAAAGCAGCAAATCAGTGATATTCATCCGATGTGATTCCTCATCCCTTGCTATAACCCCCATGAACTGTTTCCTACGGCTTTTTACGAAACAGTACGTCAACACTTTAGAGATAGGAATTCTCTGTCGGGAAACGAAGAGTTCCATACACGCAGTTTCCTGTCTTCACATAACTATTATACTGACTGGGCAAAGGCAATTCTCGGCAAACATTCTACTAAGTTGATAGAAGTTGACCTTTATGGTGCTATCGAGGTCACTTCTGAATACTGCTATAAAGACCCTATGGTTTTCAAGGGATTTCTCAGCTATTGGTGTTGAATCACCAACTCTTTCTACATGTCACTGGGTGAAGTCAACATTACCCTTTGGGATTTACATAGGATGGCGGGGCTTCCGATAATGGGTCATTTCTATGACGAATATATTCCCACTAATGTAGAGTTTTCACACTTCTCACCTTCTAAGAGACAAGTGTTAGTGTCAGATGCTTCAGTTGAATTATTCAAGGAAATGTCACATTTGGAAGATTCCTCAGCTTCTCTAGCTAGCCGAATTTTCTCGAGGATTACGATATAACTTCCGACTTATGGTATCGTAAATGTATAAACTTTATTAGTATTCACCTTATTTACTCTCTTTTCTTTTTTTGTTGTAGATTCAAGAATAGCCATTCTAATGATTTGGAGATGCACGGCAGAGGATAAGGAGTGATCCCGAGTATACTTCTAAGGGTGAGCTTGCCGCCTTTCTTGCATACTGGCTCAGTATAGTAGTGCTTCCAAGCTCTAAATGGGCCGATGCAATCAGGCCTACTATATTTGTCGTAGCAGGAGAGCTAGCAGAAGGTCAAAAATATTCATTGGCACCTCTTGTTCTCTGCTCGTTGTATAGGGCTTTCAACGATGTAGCGACTCATTGCCAAAATCCATCTGTCGAGGCCAATTCCACATTCACACCATGGCATTACTTCTTAGGGTGGCTCGGTGTCTATTTTCCTTAGACATACGATGACTCAGAGAAAGCCTACGTCAATCCTTCACACCTCCCGCTATGGCACTATCAAAAGCAATCGATGACAAGAAGAACATATGAATGGGTAGTTGATAAGATCAAATCGACAAGTGTCATCGATTTTTATCAATTCTCATTTTCTAAGTATGTTGATGATCATGAAGCAGTTGATGATGAAGATCTTCCTCCAACTAAGCGAGCCTTCTTCATCTCAATCAGATCTAACAGCCTGCTGCTGAGAGAAGGTAGTGAATTTTGGAGAGAACCATATTATCCAAGCAGATTCGCTCATCAATTCAGCTATGACCAGACAGTGCCTGAACATCCTGAAATAGTGACTCGTATTAAGAGAAGCTATGGTGTGGGTCCTTATAACTAAGGATTGGTCTGAAGGCAATTGCATGACGCGCATATCAACTCCAAATTCATCCTTCCTGGTTTTGGACACTTCGTTCGTACCACATATTCCTGGATGAGATGGTGGGCACACCAATCTTTCCTAGTTCGTCGTTGTATGGCGGTAAATTCTTCTATATGGATATCTCCCCCCAGAATGAGAAAGCGAGATCTTGTGCAGGGAGTAGGACTGTCGAACAGGATCGTGCTACTACCCCCGGTGAAGCTTACATAAAGATTTCTTTGAAAGAACCAATTCGTCAGATTAAACCTGCAAATACCCTCAAGGGCTGGATAGCTCATGGATTTCCTTCGGAGCATCTAAAAGCTCGACAGATTAAACCTGCAAATGCCCTCAAGGGGTGGATAGCGCATGGATTTCCTTTGGAGCATCTGAAAGCTCGAAGGAGGCACACTGGCCAGGAAGATATTGTTGACATTGTAGAAGCTTCTCAAGCCCATGTTTCTACCATTCCATCCCCGACTTCAGAAGCTGTAGGACCTTCTGAACCTGAGGCGGTGTCTCCAACTACTCCTCAACCATCATCTGCTCTTAGAGATTCATCGTCTCCAGTCACAAGATCACAAACTCGCGCTAGATCTTTTGTCTCCCCTGCAACTGTTTCCACAGAGGAACTTATCTCCATCGATAAAATAAGATCTTCGAAGAAAAGCAAACAAGTGGTCATTGAGGAAACAATTTTGAATTCATCATCATCGTCGTCGTCATCATCATTATCAGGGAATAAAGATGGAGAATCCTCTTTTGGTAACACCTCTTCTGCTAAAAATGATTCATCTTCTAATGATTTGAAAGAGGAGGGAGAACTGAATTCAGATGAAGAGGAAGAAGGAGAGGTTGACATCGGTGAAGAGAAGCATATCGTTGTGCCTACTGAGGTAGATGAGGAAGTGCCTCAGATTGTTGTTGTTCCTCAGACAGTAACTACAGACGCTGGCGAACAGGAAGATGATCTTGATTACGAAGAATATGAAGATGTACCAAGATTTGATTTGACTATGTCATTCAGCAGTGACTATTCTCCTCTCCCACATACCATATTTTCTGGTCTAATAGTTGGCACTACCATAGCTTTAGAGACTCTTCCAACTTCTGCAGGCATGGTTCAAACTAAGGCAGTTGCTCCTACTTCTGGTGCACGTTCTATTAAAACGACTGGAGCATCTCTTACACCTCTAGTTAAGACCAGCACAGTGGCACGTGAGATAATCTTCCAGACATAGCCGGCTGATACTACAACTTTGACTACAGTCGCTTTTAATACTAAGGCTAGAGCGCCATCTTTTGCAGATATGGCTCGGATATGCCTGGTCCTTCATCCTTTCCCAAGAGAGTGCAATCTGCGGAAGTGCCAGTTTCGGTTCCAGTGGTTTCAGTTGCAGGTATATTTACTTAATATTTGTTTTACAAGGGTATTTCATAAGTTTCATTCCAACACGTATTTCCCTTATTTTTGCCGCAGTTCGTCCACCTTCGAGTGGTTCCGGAAGCTCCAATTCTTTCGCCACTGTTTCAAACATAATTTCCTTGGAAAAGATTCCTCCCTATGCATTAGTCTTGCTGAAAGGTTCTCTATCAGCAGCCATATGTATTTTTAAGGATCCGACACAATGGCTGGATTTGGATATAGCATTGGCATCTCTAGACAATGCTGCAAGAATAGCGAAGATTAATATCTCTCCTTTGTGCGAATCTCTTTCTCACTTTTATGTCACACTTTGCAAACTGGAAGCTACTCGGGACATGACTATTGTCCCTGAAATACTTGCCCGTCAGGAGTTATTGCAGCTCAAAGACAAGTTTTCAAGTGCAATAGCGGCAATTTTTGGATATAATAAGGAATTCAATTCCCTCCAGGAACAAGCGAAGGCTTCTAAACATTCTTTAGCGATCATAGGTGAGAAGATTTTGAGTCTCAAACAGCAGATTTCCGATCTTGAGGCTAAACAGCATGAAGTGGATTCAAAGACCAGCAAGCTCGAAGCTGATATTGAAGGCAACATGAGAATAACCAATCTTGAGCAGTCAGAGATCTCGAAAGATGAAGCAGCGATAACTTCTTTAGAACAAGAACTAACTGATGCTCCTGATCAGGTTAGACTTATTGTTGATGCAGAGTTAGATAATACAGCTGCAGAGGTTCAACTAGAGCAAGATTTTCAACGATATATGGCTGCACTAGGAATATCGAAAGACCTGTAAATTTTCATTCGCATCTACTATAATTCACGCTTATACTTTGACATATTGTGAATGAATTTTGATTAGCCAAAGATTTTGTGAATGTGAGAAATGACTAAATATATGTTTGTATGGTTTTACTTTATCAGTTTTTGCAAGCATACTTTGATAATACATGCGATCTTCAACATATAATAAAGTGACAACTTATTCTTGATTGTTAGTATGATGTCACCTATATGGTGTTCTTTTTGATGGGCAAAGCTAGTTTTCAATCTCCAGTTAGTTTCACACACAATTTAAGCTCTTGAGTAGTGGAGCAATCACAGTTTTTCAGATTCTTAAGTAGTTGGAATCGGGTCTTACGCAAGTGGTCTCTGTAACTCTGACGAGTTCACTGAACCATTGTGGCCGGAAAGTTCACAAATCGCGATCCATCAGAGGGGCCAAGTGAAGCTACTAGGGCAGTGAACTCGGTAGGTTTTACGCGCAGGGTTAGCCGCAGTAACTCTCTAGAGTTCACGGAGCTCGTAAGGTTACCTTAGGGGTACCAAATCCAAGGCTTCCAGTCCATCAATGAGGGGGTAGTTTGTTTTAGAGGCCCGTCCTCATGAGTTTCTACTGGAATCAAGCCAAGAATCTGGAGGGTCTTACGCATAGTTGGCCTATCTATGGACGAGCCAAAAAGCGCACACTGCAACCCACTTTTTCCTCGTCTGCAAGGTCGAACCCATTCACGGGAGGACATTTTCTCTCACCATCCCCCGTAGTGCTATCAGAAGATGAACAAACGGCATTGGTCTCAAGCGTGATTGGCCTTCATGGACTTTTGGCCGCTTATTAGGGGTTTTAATCGCTGGCTCTCCACTGCCCGCATGAGTCTAAGCATGTGATGGCCTTCGCGGGCTTTTTAGGGTCACTGGCTTCTCATTGTTACCCGTATAATTTTTTATGTATCGCCGATCATGATAGGTCTTATGTGTGGTTGGCCATATAGGCGTGCTCTGCTGCTGTAAATGATAAATTGTCATCGTTGTCATAGGACTTACGCATGGTTGGCCATATAGGCGCACTCCGCTGCTGTAAATGATAAATCGATAAATGACACATCGCCATTGCTGATAATATTTATGGCTAGAATAGTGTATCAACTTGGCAATGATATCAGTTTCAATAAAATGGCTTTTATATCGGCGATTAGATATAGCAATGACGATAATTGTTGATTTAGCGATGATCATCGGCGTTTGGCGATAATCGGTGATTATATAGATATGCTTGAACTTGATATGATTGAGAATCTACTTTTTATTCATATATGAAGAAGAGTACATGGCATTGCCTTTTGAGGCCTTTTCATCATTCTGCTTATCTTGCCCCATTTTTATTAGGAAGTATTACATTGATAATCTTCAGAATAAAATAATAAAATAAAATAAAATAAAAAAGGTCATATTCAGGGATGATATATTTTAATGCAGCGAGCATTGACAGGTATACTGATGCCTTGTTCATTTTGGTCCACTACTCGATAAGCTCCATTGGAGTACTTCCATTATTATATATGGACCATCCTGTTTAGGGTCGAATTTGCCCCATGTTCTAAGAGTGACTACTACAGGTCTTTTCAAAATTAACACCATGTCGCCTTTCTTGAAAGAGCGATGTTTAACTTTCTTATCGAAGGTAGCAGAAATTCTTGCCTGATATATTTGTAATCGTTGCAGGGCTGCTAGCCTTTTTTCATCAAGTGAATCCAATTTGGTCAGTCTTATCTTAACATTTTCATCATCCATAATTAATTGATGCACCGCTACTCCAAGTGACGCGACTTGCGCTTCGATGGGAATTATAGCTTCGACACCATTAACCAGAGAGTACGGGGTAGCTCTTGTTGCAGTGCGATGAGTAGTTTGATAGGCCCATTGAGCTTCCTGTAACTTTTCATCTCAATCACGCTTGTTTCCCATAACTGTTTTCTTCAATATTTTCACAATCGTCTTATTGAAGGCTTCAGCTAATGCATTGGTCGGCGAATAGTAAGGCGTCGCGAATGAGTGCTGGATATTAAATTTCTGACATAATTTCTCCATACCTTTGTTCTTGAATAGAGTACCGTTATCAGTGACAATTCTTTTTGGGATGCCATGGCGATATATTATTGCATGTCAGATGAAATTTACGACATCCATTTCTTTGACATTTATTAGCGCGATCGCTTCGGTCCACTTGGAGAAATAATCTGTTGCCGCCAGAATATACTATTGTCCTTTAGACGAGGGTGGATTTATGGGACCGATAACATCTAGTCCCCAGGCTGCAAAGGGCCAAGAAGCTACTGATTGATGGAGGTCTTCAGGAGGTACATGTGTGACGTCTCCATGAATCTGACATTCATGACATCGCTTTACATAATCAATCGCGTCTTTGAACATTATAAGCCAGTAATATTTCATTCGATACACTCGATGGAACAAATTCCGACCAGCCTCATGGGCTCAACATTCTCCTGAATGAGCTTCTTGTAATATTTAATTCACTTCTTCCATATCCAAGCATCATAACAACATCTCATTATAAGATTTTCTATAGAACACTTCATTGCATATAATGAATTTCTTCGATCTCTGTTTGATTGTAACTTCTGTGCTGGATCTTTTGGCAAAATATCATATTTAAGATAATCTAGAAAAGGCTGGCGCCAATCGTCTATCGTAATCTCCAAACATGATACAGGAAGTGCTTCAGAAATATCATTGACGTCTTCAGATGACGGTAAGAATCTCCTTTCTTCGATCGTTACCTAAAGAGGACTTCGATCAGGACGGGCTAAAGCTACGGCCAAGCTAGCTAAAGCATCTGCCCTTGCATTTTCACATCGTAGTACGTGCTTGATTTCGACGTCATGAAACTGCTCCAATAATTGTTGTGCTTGCCAGTAGTACGGTAGGAGTTCCTTCTTTCTTATTTCAAACTCCGTCATTAGTTGGTTTATTACCAACTTAGAATCACCAAATATTTGTAGCAATTCTATTTTCACCTCGTGCTATTTTCATTCCTATAATGAGAGCTTTATATTTAGCTTCATTACTGGTACATATTGTACCTAGTGTAAAGGAATATGGCAATAGGTCACCCTAAGGACTAATAAATATCATTCCGTCACATGCTCCTGAAGATCTTGAAGCACCGTCAAAATACATTTGCCAACAATTGGGCGATTCTATCATCATTACCTGTTCATCTGGGAAGTCATCACTGACTATTTCACTGTCTGCTACAAGGTGAGCTACTAAGAAATCTGTTATCGCTTGTCCTTTCACTACTTTTGCGGCTCATAGGTAATCATATATAACAAAAGCAATAGCTGCATTTCACGGTGAATTCCCTTCACTTCACGGTCAATTCCATGCATTTCACAGTCAATTTACTTCACTTCGCAATCAATTCCATGCATTTCGCGGTGAATTCCAGCGAATTCCCTTCACTTCACGGTCAATTCCATGCATTTCGCGGTCAATTCCCTTTACTTCACGATCAATTTCATGCATTTCGTGGTCAATTCCCTTCACTTCACGGTCAATTTCATGCATTTCGCAATCAATTCCCTTCACTTCGCGGTCAATTCCGATCCGGCGCGAGTGCCGCCGAGCACTTTTTTTGTTTTTTTGGGTGAGTCCCATCGTGGGTCCCACTTATACTTGAGAACAATTGTATTTAAGGTCCCCAACATGCCCAAACCCTCATATTCCTCTTTCCTAAACCATTTCTTTATCTCCCTTCCTAAAACTCTCTACCATTTTTTCATCTTCCAAACACCTCACTCTTCATCTTCCAAACATCTCTCTTCTTATTTACACAACCATCTGGTCATCTTTCAAACGCCTCTCTCTTCATCTTCCAAACCTTCAAGATTTCACGTTTATCAATGCATCCACGTTTTCTCATAAAAAGAATGCAGGTAGCCTTGAGTAGATTGGAACATGGAAAATGCAATGTGATAGTAGGATAGGGATTCTATGGAGATTTAATGAAGAAAATAGGTGAAAAGAAGGAATAGGGATGATAGAGATGACTTCGGACGTGTATTCGAGTGTAAGGGAGAGAATGGAGTGAAATTAATAAAGCAGGGGCATTTTCAACCTGTGAAAAGTTGTCCATACAGCAGGGGATTATTCTTGGAAGGTACGAATAAGTGGGCTTAGTAAGGTGCGTGGCCCATAAGTGGGTCGTACAATAGAAAAAAAAAAAACTCGATATATATATATATATATATATATATATATATATATATATATATATATATATATATATATATAGAGAGAGAGAGAGAGAGAGAGAGAGAGAGAGAGAGAGAGAGAGAGAGAGGCTAGCTCACCTGCACACCTATGCACGTGCACACCTTTGCACACATGTCATGGGAGTGTAATCCGGACGGTCCATGTGATGCAGAATCCCATGAAGCCCCATGGGGCCAAATTTCACCATGATCTAAAACTCTGGTGGGCAATAGCAAAGAGAAATGCAAACCAAGGGATAAAACAGTTTTCTTCTTTCATGCTCACCAAAGTTTTGGATCAAAGTAAAAGTTGGAGCTTAAGGGTTTCATGGGATGCTGCATCACGTGGACCGTTCAGATTTCAAACTCATATCATGTATGATGGGCCCACCAAAAAGTTTGCACGTGTTCCGTACAAACTGGTGTGCAGGTGAGCATTAGGGTGTGTGTGTGTGTGTGTACTATGAGGTCGACCTCATGGGAACTTCCCATCAGGTCGAGCTGTGTAGGCCCCACAGTTGTGTGTCTAACACCAACACTGCATTTGATGGTTCCCCTTTAAGTTAGGGGATATCCCAAAAATCACCTGTATACAGAACTCAGGTGGGCCATACCATCTAAATCCATGTGAAAACATGCCTAAAACATATAAAAGTACTTGGTGTGGCCCACCCAAGTCATAAATTGACTTGATTTTTAAGCCCATGGCCCACCATGGAATAGTGCATCTGAATGATGGGGTAGATGTTTGACACACATCATGGTGGGGCCCACACGCTTGACCTCATGGGAAGTTCCCATGAGTTCGACCTCATTGTACCATTCCCCCCCCCACACACACACACACACGCACACACATATATATATAGTTGCTATCCTCCAATCTAGGAAATGTTTTGAAGGTAGTCTTTCACTGTGGTCACATAGACAAATAAAAGTGGGCCGCACTTTTGCAAACCAAAACCTGGAGAATAATTGGCACATACTTCGGTTAAGGAGGGATACATGAACAATTCAGGATTGATAGCCCCACAATTGCCAACCTGGGACGTGTGAAAAACATTTGCACAGGTATTAGGGGAGAGTTTCTTTTGGCAAGAGGGATAATAATGAGGGAGGGAGAAGGGTACTCTCTGGGGAGGAGATTTTATATTGGGCCGGAGTACATACACGGTAATCTGCCCATTTGCAAGTGGTCTCTCCTTCTGTTTTAAATTGCTTGATAAAATGGATGAGGGTCAAATGGGTCTCCTTGGTATGGTCTCTTAAACATTGTTTGGTCTTCGTCAACAAGAAAAAAAAAAAAAAAAACACACGAATTGAAAGGAATTTTTCCTGGTAAAAACCCACCCCTATCACAAACTTGATTATATGACTTTTTTACTTCTTTTCAATACTAAAGACCATCAGGAATACTTACATTGGCCACACAAGTCCCCACTACTTTAATACTCAAGCCACATTATAATATAATTCTATTGAAGGAGAGGAAGGGCAACGTTACTGCACTGGCCTAAACTCTTGGCCATTGGGGACTCACTACCTGCACAACAAGAAAACCAAAATATCAATTTGTTTCAAATACCTGAATGCCACATCGATAGTAGCTATTGAAGAATAATACAAAACACTAGCATTTAGTGACTACCAAAACCATTATCAGGGGTTCATATAACTAGAGCAACAACATGCTTTGGGGAATATGGAGCATGGTTCATCATATCATTCAACAGCATCTCTCTACCTTGTTTCATGGTCTTACCCTGGCTATACTCTGATTGCTTGCTAGTTTTGGCTGCATAAACTGATTCTCACTGCGAAGTTATGATTTGATAGACAACTCTATTACTTGGGAGATATTGTGTCTTTGCTCTTCTTGTTTCTCATGGTAAAATAGAGGAAACTGTTTCCAGCTCCAATACAAAAGCTGAGTATCATGCTACAATCTCTTCTAGGACTCAGTAGACTTTCCCCTACAATCAGCATGACCAAAGAACAGACATTCAGGTTGCTCATGAAAAAGCTTTGTTCAAGACATTATCACTACCCACAAGTTTCTATAGACTGATCCATTGCTGACTTGTTCGCTAAGATGGCCAAGAAAATCACTTGTGTTCAAAATCTCCCACTTGTTGATATTATCAACATCATCTTAGCCTTCCAACAATTAAGAATTAGCTTTCTAATTGGTCGGTTGGCAAATGTTCTAACTATTGGCTGCACACTTGACATTAACCTTCCTCTTTTAACTGGGCTATCGGAACCAAACATGGCCGAGGTTCATATTGACATCAATCACATGCCATTGATCAGCACTTTCTCATTCATATGAGAAAATAGTTTGAGCTGATGGCGATCATACATATTTATTTGGGGAGGCAATTGATGTTCATGTACACTATGATTTCTCAATATAGAAGGCTATCCTTCTAGTTGATTACTTGCTCACAAGTGCATTTGATTGAAACTGTTTTGATATCTCTTTTCTAAGTCTCCTTCGGTTTTATTTCAAATATTGTTCTCTCAATTATTATTTTACTTCAGTTAGTTCCCTAGAATAAATGAGGCACGCATAGACTCTTGATTTGACACTTGGAAAAGCTGGCACATGTCAATGTAACAATATCAAGGAATTCAAAATCGGTTATGTATTGGGCGTAATGGCAGACACGTAATGGTAACAGTCGATACCATTATGCGATACGGGGTCAAAACGGTGTCCCCCTAATTTTTGGACTCGAAACGGCCGTTATGGGTTACAGGGCCATAACGGCCCATAACGGCCGTTACCCCCAATAACAATAAAAAAACGGCTTCTTTTTTTCTTGTTTTTTAAGTTACGATTTTTCTCATTTTTTGGCCTTTTTCTCTTCCAAATTCTTTCATAAACTATTCTACAACAAATTACGACTACTCTTGGCATAAATTTAAGGATCAAAACAAGTTATTTCAAGAATTTTGTGAAATAGAAGCTCCTTAAGCTATTTTCTGAAAAATCTTCAAAAATAGGTATTTATACCTTCTTCTTTTTTAATATTTGTGGTTATGGTTGAATATGATGCATTATTCAAATTATAACATAGGAATGTGCATGTTACAGGTTATGTAACTGATTTTCTTTTTTTATTTTCGGAATATTTCTGAATGATTTTTGAAAATTAAAAAATATATATATATATATAGTTTTTTTTCAATCATTTTCTGTTTTAATGGTTGAATATGATGTGTTAATCATTGTAGAATATATCAATATGCATTTAACAGATTATGCAATTGATTATATATATATATATATATATATATATATATATATATATATATATATATATATATATTTGACTATTTTTAAAAATTAGGAAAAATCATTTTTTTTCAATATTTTTCTGTTTTAATGGTTGAACATGATGTGTTAATCATTGTAGAATATATCAATGTGCATTTAACAAATTATGCAACTAATTTCTTTTTTTTTCAGACTATTTTTAACTGATTTTTAAATATTAGGAAAAATCATTTTTTCAATCTTTTTATGTTTTAATGGTTGAATATGATGTGTTACTCAAAGTAGAACATATCACCGTGCATTTAACATATTATGCAACTGATTTTCTATTTTTTTAATTTTGAATTTGTGACTTTATGTTTATATTTTCTTATTTTTGACAGGTTTTGGAGCTTCGTAGGGTTTATAACTTAATTTCTTCTTTATTGATTACATTCAGAACTTCAAACTTTATTTCATTAATCTATTTACATTAAGTTTCAAGATTTAATTAATACATTCTCCTATAAAAACTATATTTAAATTTAGAGAATCGAGTAGACTCTCACATAGGCCATATCTACCTAAGAAAATGTTTGCGTCTGGCCAACAAGTGATGATATTGGATGGCAACATTGTCAGATGATAAGTGATAGTAGCCACCAAATAAAGTGCAACTATTGTGATATACTAATAACTTGTGGAATTATGCGACTCAAACAACATTTGGTACATCAAAAGGGTCAAGTTGTGGGATGTGCTAGAGTACCGAAAGAGATAATGACTTGATGCAAGCTAATTTGGATGAGTCAAAGGGGAAACGTGTTGCTGTGCAGGAGAAGAAAGATAAGATTCTAGACGTGGGCCGACAAGAAATGTTTGGTCCTGAATATATAGGTGTTCATGATGAAGATATTATTGATTCTGACGAAGATTTAGATTGAAAAATAACTATAGTTAGGAAAGAGCTTGTACTTTCCTCGTGGAGAGGAAGAATGTCGGGGGGGTGTTAGGTGGATTATAACGTATGTTTGGCAGCCGATGGGAGACATCTTCACATGATGCCCCTATATATGTGGAAGAAGAAGTAAATAAGCCCAAAAGACCCTTTGTTGATTCGATCTTGAATAGGAAAAAAATAAATAAAAGAAGATAAAGCAAATCTGAAGTAAAACTTCCATTGAGAAGCTAGGTAGGGAAACAACAAACTTATTTACACATGCCAACATATCCCCTAACGTGGCCAATTCTTCGTATTGACAAGTGGTATTTGATGTAACAACAAAAGCTGGTGAAAGCATTAAATCTCCCACGACTAGAGAGATTAGGGGAAAATAGACAGATGTAGAATATGCGGATGTGAAAGCACACGTAGCTACCTTTAAACCCACATGGCATGCTAGATGATACACGATCATGTGTGATGGTTGGAGTAGTCCAACCAGACACAGCATGATCAACTTCATGGTGTACTATCACTTGGGAACGGTGTACCATAAGTCAATTAATGCCTTAGAAGAAACCAAAAATGTTAATTATATTTTTCCCTAATGGATAAAGTAGTGGATGAGATTGGAGAGGAGAATGTAATGCAAATTGTGATGGATAACGAAGCAACGTATAAGGTTGTAAAACAAAAGTTGATAATAAAAAAGAGCACATATATTTTGGTCACCATGTATAGCCCATTGTATTGATTTTATATTGGAAGATTTTGGGAAGAAGAAGAGTATTAAGAAAATGATCAAAAGGGCAAGACAAGTAATGACATTTATTTACAACCATAATCAAGTAGTCGCAATAATGAGAAAGTTCACGAAGGGACGATAGTTGTTGAGGGCTGCGGCGACTAGATTTGCAATAAACTTTATAGCCTTAGAGAGTTTAAACCAGCATAGGGGAAAGTTGAGTGAGATATTCGATTCCCGAGATTGGCTCAACACAAAATATGGGAAGAAGACATCAAGGACACCGATTGATGTTGTAAACACCATAAGGGACAACAAATATTGGAAGAATGTCCAAAGGATCTTAAAGGTGATGGAGTCACTAACGAGGGTACTCTGTCTTGTTGAAACCGACGAAGCACCTAACATGGGCTTCCTCTACAATGCTATGGATAAGGCGAAGTTGGCAATTCAACGTGATTATACAAGTTGAGTCTTATTGGAAGATGATTGACAAGAGATGGACAACACAACTCCATTACAATCTTCATGCAGCAGGTTACGACCTAAATCCTAGGTATAGTTATGGCCAATCATTTATTGCGGATAATGAAGTTCGTGTCAGATTAAAGAATATGATAAAGATATTAGATCCTGACTTAGATATATAAATAAAGTCATTGAATGAATTAGATACATTTGAAAATTGCTAGGGTAGCTTTGGAGATGCTCTTACATGGCATGCAATTGATCTAGGTTGCAACCAGTCAAATGGTGGATGAATTTTGGGGAGTACAAAGGCTCTCCAGAAAATCGCAGTAAAAGTTTTGAGCCAGACAACATCTTCTTCTAGTTGTGAAAGAAACTGGAGTTATTTTGCACTTATTCATTCAAAGAATAGGAATAGATTGCAGACTAAGACATTGAATAGACTTGTCTTCATACACTACAACATGAGGCTAAGAATGCGGCAACATCATAGCAGCATTACAAGATCCGGTGACACGAACTACTATCCAATATTTATGATGAGGATGACCCGCTTCTACCTTGGTTGGAAGCAAGGGAAAAACATATTGAAGAGGATAGTGAAAAATTGGAAGTTAGTGACCTAATAATATGCACGGCGCAGCAAAAGAATCGTGCAGCTGTGTTAGACCCAGAAAGAGGGGAAAGAGGGGTAGAGTTCATGCAAAGTCTGACTCAACGAAAGAGTAGGAGCAGTAGCAACGAGACCAAGACGGATGATTATGATGGTGGTGGTGGTGGTGACACACCTGATGGTGGTGGTGCTCAGCATACCATAAAGCCGTGTACAGAATGTGAGGCCAATGAACATCGGCAAGGTACACGAGATTGGACTTATGAGTGTACTGAATCACGATACAGCCAGCAAAAGGAGGCTAGGTCTAATGGTGCATGGGGAGGTCCGGAACATCAACAGGCCCATGGTCCTAAGCATTATGATGGATATTCTTATGGCCAATGGGATTATGGTTATACTGAGCTTGTTCCATCACATTTGTGTTGTAGTCCTCCTGATTTATATTCATATGATTATAGATATCAATATCCAAATCCAAATTACTCATCACAAACACATTCTCGATCTCGAGATTCTCAATAGCCTGAGTACAGGCACTAGTACAGCTATTTGACGGGCACCGGTGGATATCGCTACTCAAGGTCAGAGTCGTTGCCTAGTCAGGATCAGTCATCATCTGGTTTCGTTGACCTGGTCTTTCCTTCTGGCACTGGATATTATGGATATGCGGCACCTATTCCACAGTCGCAACCTAATGATGACGATGACGTGGAGGTCAAGTAATCACAACAAAGCAAAATTTTCACTTTGGTGGTGACTCGGGAATTTTACCAAGTATATATTTTTATAAACGTTACTTACATTTAACGTAAGTATTGTTATACCCATTACCCGCACATTCACTAAGCAAGCACACACTTAACACTACTGAACTCGTATTTAAAACAATTACCCTGACAACCAATCAAGTAATCCTCAATCAAGTTGCAAGGGAGCATATCAGACACTACTATTTTTTTATATCTTGACTTGAGGATGACGAGACAAGAATCACTGGATAGGAGAAGTCTCTAACATGTTGAAGACTATAAATAGAATAAACATTGTAATTTATGCAAGTCCTCAAGTATGTAATGTAGAATAAATTATGAAAAATAATAGCAAACACCTACACATGTGAGATATTTTGATATTATATTCCTTCTAATATATCTATCATTGATATTAGATATTTAGAAAATTAAATTTATGAGTTTTACAGTAACTTCCAAGTTGTCAAGTTCATAAATTCATCAAACAACCCGATACAACTTTCTCACCAAAGAGTGTACCGTTACACCACCATAAACATGTTCAAAATTATAATTGAAAGCATATTTGGAATATTTAGAATGTTTTAGATTTAATGGATATTTTTTCAGATTTTTTTTGACATAAATTATTTTTTTTTTACCGTTACAGGGGGCATATCAGCTGTTACGGCCCCATATCGGCCGATACGGCCCGTAACTGTATCGGTAATGGTGGGTATCGTTACACCCACCGTTACCGAATGGTACACCTCGGTGACAATAGTTAGAAGCACTCTAAAGATTGGGTTTTCTTTAGCATGATTTTTTTAGCTACTGACTAGAAAAGACATTCTCATTTATTAGACTTCATTCCCAACCATACCACAATTTTCATCTATGACTTTGAAGGATCAAGTCATGTATGATTGAAGATGTTGGGGAATCAGGTACTTCTCGCAAGATCTATGGATCAAAACAATAAATATGCAAAATTACTCTCCCGATTTCGTTCACTAAGTTCTTACTTTGGTAATCTCAAGGAGATATAAAATCTAGTAAGAAGAAATCTCCTAGAGTTTGTATTCCTGTACATCACTATCATCAACCGTTTATCAAAGGAAAACCTTAGACAGCAGTGAACGGCATCACATAAAAGATATATGCATGAAAGATATGCATGCAAGTTCTTTCATCATATTTGCTCTTGGCTAACACTTGAAAACATAAGCTAATCCCACATGTATGTATAGACCAACCTACCTATGCGCAAGGACATTTAGCAGACAGGCACACATGTATATCTTTGGCAAAAGAATTTGACATTAACAATCTAGGAAATTTGAGGTATTTTTTGGTATAAAGGTTGCTCGATCAAAGAAAGGTATATTTATCACCAAGAAAGTACACCTTAGATCTATTGAAGGACACTAGCAAGCTAGGTTCCAAACCTGCGGACTGTCCTATTGATTTGTCGATTACTCTCTCTCTCTCACTCGATGTTATATAGCAATGCAGTAATTATGGTGAGTTAGTTTGTGCAGGCACCACGAGCTCCTTAGCTAGAGGCTGTTGAAAGAATCCTGAGGTATTTGTAGACATCTCCTGGGAAAAACCTCATATTTGTGAATCATGGTCTTCTCCACATAAGCTTATATTGATGAAGAATGGGCCAGTGATGTAGATGATCGAAGGTCGACTACAGGATATAACATTCCTGTGAGAGGAAACTTTGTCACATGGAAGAGCAAGAAACAAATTGTGGTGACTAAGTCTAGTGCAGGACTAGAGTACAGGGCTGTGGCTCATGGTGTAGCAGAGTTACTATAGGTGAAAATTATGTTACGTGATTTGGGAATCATGGGGAATTCTCCTATGAAGTTGTTTTATGATAACGAGGCAGCCATCAGGATTGCATAAAATCCAGCATGATCGTACCAAGCACATTGAAGTTGATAAACACTTCATACCTGAGCAACTTATCTCTCAAGAACTTTGCTTACTACATGGAGAAGCAAGAAAGAGATTGTAGTGGCTAAGTCTAGCATAGAAGCAGAGTATATGGATATAGCTCATGGTGTAGCAGAGTTAATGTAGGTGAAAATTATCTTACATGATTTGGGATTCAAGGTGAATTCTCCTATGAAGCTGTTTTGTGATAACGAAGCAGCCATCAGCACTACGCAAGATCCAGCATGACTGTTTCAAGCATATTGAAGTTGATCGACACTTCATCTGTGAGCAAATTCTCTCTCAGGAACTTTGCTTACTTCTTCTAACAACTAACAATCAGCTCGCTAACATTCTCACTAAGGAAGTTGTTGAGACAAAAGTTTGAATCTATTCTTAGCAGGCTTGGCTTGATAGACATTTATGCCTAGCTTGAGAGGGAGTGTTGAGATATACTTGTAAGAACCTCTTTGTACTAAAAGGAATGTGAGGGGCTTCTTTGTAATTTTGTTATAAGTTTTTTTTTTTTTTTTTTAATAAAAGAATGTGAATAGGGCAGCCAGCCCTAACTTCTCCTTTCTCTTTTCATTCTTCTTTTCTCTTCTTTCCTCTTCCTCTGTCTCTTCTTCTTTTACTCTTCCAGTCCTGGCACCTACCGTCATCTTCTACTCTCCTGTCATTGAATTCCAATGCATGATATTTCTTTCATTGACAATTTGCAGATTATGAGTGAATCACAAAACACACACACACACACACACACACACACACACACACACACACACACACACACACACACACAAAAGACAAAGAAGAAGCTTTGCAAGTCTATTTAGACCAGACCAATCCAACAAAGGTGCCAGGTCCAGAGGGGTTTGATGGGCTTTTTTACAAGGTTCGCTGGAGGATCACAGGTGCCAATGTAAGAAATCTAATCCAAAACCTTTTCAACACCTCCTGTCTTCTAAAGCAGGTAAAAGTGGCCAGTATCGCTCTCATTCAGAAATCAGATCAGGCTGACTCTCCTGACCAAATCAGGCTAATTTCCCTAGCCAATGAGCAATATAGAATTCTCTGTCACATTATGGTTAATCGCTTGAAAGCAATCACGTCTCACATCATTAGTTAAAATCAATCTCTTTTCAATGCCCAATAGAAATATAACAAATAACATTATGGTTAGTCATGATTTAATTAGAAGCATTCACAGGGATGTGGTTCCTCTACGAATGTGTACTAAGATTGATTTGCGTAAAGCATTTAACAACATTAACTGGGAATTTATCCATGCTGCATTGCAAGCCTTAAACTTCCCCACGAAATGGATTGAGCATATAAAAACCTGAATCTTCAAGGGGTTTGGCCAAAACATGTCTACAAACAATGCGAATGAGTTACTTTAGTAATCCACAATATTCTAACATCCATGAATGACATTCTTGGAAGAGAAATTACATGGCTTTGATGCACTAGCACACGAACAGTGATGCACAAGTCCATACAAGTAGAGCCAATGTTCGGTGATGTAGATGGTAGACCATAGATTTGATGGGCCCCAACATGAACAGGGGATGCCCAAATACATCTTCAGGTTGGAAGATACTGGCTCTTCAATGACTTAACAAACAGACAGTCAAGAAATATAGCAATAGTCTAGAAAAAGGGGGCCATTATAGAGTCTAAAAAGATTTCCAGGCCATCCTACATCCACAGTGGAGTCCATCAGATCAATGGTCGTGATTTTCGAGTATTGTCCCTATATTGACCAACTACATTAGATGTGGAAGCAACAATATCGTTCAACTGGAACCAAAGGAAGGTGATTTTCTGAAGCGAAACAATAAAATCAAATTTTAGAACTTCACTATGCATAAGAGATTGAACCATCATAACATTCAATACATTACTATCTAGATATGCATCAAAGATACAAAGAGAATCAACAAACCTCTAGTGTGCTAAACACTAATCGCATTCGACCAGCAACAACTGATGGCTCCTCAGCACTTCCCACAACAGCCATTTGTTCTAGCTGTAGAGTTTTCACTGGAAGCCTGTGAGGGCAAAGTAGAGAATAGAATCTGAGGTATGAAGTTCATATCAAGCATCTATCTAGAAGTTGAAATTTCAGTGATAGATCTGACAAGGAAACAAAAAGAGTCATTTTTTTAGATCATCATCGACTCATTTCTTGGTTGCAAGTTTGAGTCACAAACGTCACGATTTAACATGGGCATAATAATAGAATACTTTTTCCTAGCTCTAATTTGGTGCAGTTTGACGTAGTAGTTT
Source organism: Magnolia kwangsiensis (assembly GCA_037074715.1). Taxonomy (NCBI): domain Eukaryota; kingdom Viridiplantae; phylum Streptophyta; class Magnoliopsida; order Magnoliales; family Magnoliaceae; genus Magnolia; species Magnolia kwangsiensis. Next base: position 60,168,873 of record CM073584.1, on the reverse strand, counting down.
ATAAGATAATGTATTACATAAAGAATAAAATTAAAATATTAGTTTATAAAATGATGAACTCTATGCTTCAACATGATATCAGAACTAATTCCCTATTCTGCTTTATTTTAGGAAAATCTATTTCAATTAGTATACTTCATGAATAATTTCAAACATTTGAGTTCAATAAGTTTGAGAAATAAACTTGTTATCACATCTCAGCTTACATCATTTATCCTCATCTTCGTCATCATCATCATGACAGAAATTCCCCAGCTATTGGGTTTAAGCTTCATTAATACCATTTGCCCAAGCAATTAAAAACAAAGTTCTCATGAAATCCTTGGCAAAAGTTCAATGATCAGCTGCCAACTTGACATCAACCCTCATTTACCCAGGGTGTGGGGATCGACTGGCACATCGCTAGCAAGTGGGGTTGACATTTCAACTTATACATGAAAAGATAAAGGGGATATATGCTTCCACAACTTACAAATATTTTACATTTTTTTTATTTTTTATTTTTTATTTTTTGCTTTCTACATTGTAAAAATAAGATAAGATATAACAAGATAATGATGATTCCTTCTAGATAGAATAAGGACTTTATTGTTTCCCTAGTAAAAAGGTTTGGAAATTGTAGAGAAATAAGTAAATATGTGTGTCCATGCGCATGCACTTCTACCATATGCATTTTCTTCTCTTTTACCATGTAAAGTTTCTAACAGATCAGATTAAATGCTCTGCCTCCTCACTTCTCTTTGTTTCTTTCCTCCTCTTCTCCCTCCTTTTCTCTTCCTTCCTTGTCCTTTCAAAACAGGACAACAACCAGGCCCTTCTAGGGCTTGATGTACGACCCGTGGAACCAACCAACCCAACTAGAAGTGCCAACCAGCCCATCTAGGCTAGCTGCAGAACCCTGAGGGCCATCCCGCCCCCTACCAGTGCCAGCCAACCCATCTAGGACCACCTTAAGGGCCTTTCGGCTTTGTCATCAGCTGCCAATGTGAAGTTCTAGTTGGGAGATGTGACTTCTAAGACATGTTCAGTTTCATCTTCATGTTTGAGGTAGAAATTAGGCCCATGGGCTTTGCTTATGTATGTTTGAGTTAATAAACCGCTAATAAAATAAGAGAGGGGAGTTGGTGTTAGAGGCATATAGAGTGCTTCTCCCTCTTTTCACTTCTCTCTCCTCTTCTCCTCTTTCCTCTTCATCAATCTCATAGTTTCACATGGTATCGAAGCTGATCCATGGGTGATTCAAAGCCGCTCCTACTCAAAACCCTAACCTATCAATCAAATCTTGGAGGATTCCAAAACCCAAAAGTGCCAATTGAACACTAGAAAAGAGGATCTCTCTTCATTTTTCGTTCTAAAGTAAGTGCAATAGTTTGCAAAGGGAGTACAAAAATGGGGCTCAAAAGATGAAAGTTTGCTGATCTGTATATAAAGCTGATGTTGCAATTGTTGTTCCTCCATTATTTTGCAGTAAAATGCAGTTTTTGAGTAGATCTTTATCATCCATGACCTAATCGTGAGATTTATAGTTCATTGTTGGGTGAACCATAGATGATGAAGAGTTGGAAAGTGATATTAGTTATTGTCATGAGATGTAGTTAAGTGTGGACCTAATCATAAATCAACAGTTTTCAATACACATTTAATCAAATTTGTTTAAAGTGGATTATGGAGCATGGTGTGCCATAATGGTCGTTACGGGGCTGTAAATTCCATTACATAAAGGTAACAGTGGCAAACGTTACACATTATGAGGTCATAACAGCTGTAAAGGCAAATAAAAAATAAGAAAATGACTCATAACAGCCGTTACAACTCCCATAATGGCCCGTTACACTAACCATCCATGTATGCCCCAATACATATTCACACACACACGCGCGCGCACGCGCGCACGCACACAATCTTCTCCCTCACTCTTCCTTAAACACCTCCACATTCTCCCCCCTCACCCCACACACCCTTACACCATTGCCATTTCCCCTCCCTTTACCACGTATACCACACACATAATTCCTCCCCTAGACTACTCCCTCCCTCTCCCACTATAAATAAAGGACCTCCCCACCCATTCCTCTCAGGCCCAGCGAGGGAGGGAGGGAGAGAGAGAGAGGGAGGGAGGGAGAGAGAGAGAGAGAGAGAGAGAGAACTTCATTTGGGTGAGTATATTTGTACACTTACATCTTATTTGTATACATTTGCATCATGTGTAGTATGCTGAAAAAGTACAGATTTACACCTTGCTTGTGTTCAGAAATTTCAAAAAAATAAAATAAAATAAAATAATAAAAAATTGTACCTATTTCCTGTGCATAAAAATGTAAAAATCTGGACCATCCTCATACACAGAATCTGGACAGATCTGACCACTATTTTGTGCCCAAAAATCGCACAAATCTGGGCCGTCCAGTGTGTCCAGAATCTGGACAGGTCTGACTACTATTTTGAACCAAAAAATCTCACAAATCTAGGCCGTCCAGTGTGTCCAAAATCTGGACAGATCTAGCCACTATTTTTGTGCCCAAAAATACACAAATCTGGGTTGTCCATTGTGTTCAAAATCTGGACAGATTTAACCACTATTTTGTGCCCAAAAATGGCACAAATCTGAGCTGTCCATTAGCATTCAAAGTATGGACAGATTTTGACCATACAATTGCCCCATTTGTGAACAAATTTGACCATCCGATCATGGCCAAAATTGATATAAATCTGGTCGCATATTGGAGCCCAGAAATGGTCCAGATTTGGACAGCATCAAGGACCCAAAAAATGGTGTAAAGTTGGACGTGTATTGAGGCCTAAGAATAGTACAAATCTGCCCATTGTTTAGCATACAAGTCTGACCATTGAATTGGCTACAAAATGTGTTCGAACCTAACCATTTGTAGTGTACAACCTGACTGTACACTTCTGCCGAAATTTTGTGTTAACCCAATCACAATTTTGTACACAGAAATCAATGTAAAATTAAACAGTACTCTAGTAACAAAATGGCGTGACTCGAACCTTATACTTGCACACAGAAATGGAATAAGGATATGGATAATTGATGTACATTGTTTCCTTCTATCGCTAATGTCATGTACTTTTGTATACTTCGTAGTAGTAAAATATTATCTTAAAATCATCATACCAGTTTTGGTTTTGTGAAGATTGGTAATGAGATTAATTATAGTATGTTTGGAAAAGATAATTTGATTTAAATCATCCATAACTCATGAGAATAATGAACCAAATTAGAACAGCAGAAAAAATAGATGGGGTGATTGAGTCCCCTAGGTTGGAAATCCCTTAAGCATAGATAGGCGGGGCCATCAAGACCCTTGAGTTGCAAGTCCCAGGAGCACAAATTGGTACCATTTGGAACCTCCATCGTGGTTAGTAAGGGAAAGGTCAGTGGAGTGGAGGTTTGACCAGCTTACAACAGACAAATGGGTTAGGTTTAACCAGCCTATAACATACAAATCGGTTACCCACTGTCTAGGTCGGGTGGGTGAGCATGCCAAGATTGCAAAATTATCCTACTGATAGGTATCATATGGGTTTTCAGGAGAGTATTGGCCTAGCAAGTGTAAAATGGCCCTGGTGTTCAAAGGAATCAACCGTACTAATTATTGTGGTTACCCTCTCTATATTGCATCATTATTCATATATAAAAATGCTTTGGATTTAGTATTTTATCTCATGTAAGCAAACTTTCCAATGAGTTTAGCTTTATGCGGTCTCAAGTTGTGCAGCATGTTATAATTTATATATATATATATATATATATATATATATATATATATATATATATATATATATATATATATAACTTGTGTAAAAGGACGTATTTATTCTGCTTGGTATTTATTCTGCTCAAGATGTGTGAGATATGTTTAAAAGGACGTACTCCTTAGAATAGAATATTTCTCAGGTATACCGATTATACAAAGAAGTAGAAGGGAGATAAATCTCTTAGTGAGTATTTTGCCAAGCTTTATTGGTATGTGGAAGAATGGTGTAGGACAACTAACCACTTGCTCTAAAAGCTCGAACTGATAGAGTGTGGTGAATCAATCCCTTTATCTCATAGCACAGGCCCCACATCCCATGGTTAGGTCATCGACTGAACCCCCCTTGTGGGCCCCACATCACATGGGTTCCGCCTCACATGAGCCACCCACCCCGAGTGTGCCTCTACATCCCACAAGCCACCCCACTTAAGCCCTGTGTGAAAATGCCCATGCATTAAAGAACTTTCAACCTATCGTTCCATTACTTCGGATGTGACACTTGTGAAAAAGCATATAGAAGATATGAAAGTTGTGAAGCTCTCGTCTAGTCTATCAAAGGAGCATCAATCCACAAATGATCAGATTATGTGTGGTGTCTCGATTCCTTCAGTTGAGGAAATTTATGCTAGACTTCAAAGAGTTTCCACTAAAATTATTCCAGCAGTATTCAGGTTAATAGTTCAAATAAATCAACCTTGGTCACCTATCATGGTTACACTAGTATGCATGGAGTTTGTGGGGGATGGACTAGCCGTGGTGGTTTTCTCATGGCAGAGGTCGTGGAGTTTCAAAGAGGAGGTCAAGATGGTTGTGGTGGTAAAGGAGACGGCTTCTACCCTCACTCTAGCCTGACTAATCATTCTATTGATTTCTATTGGGACCTTTATGAAAAACCTGTAAGGGCCAATCAAGCGCTGGTTATTGATGATGTTCCCATCTGATGGTAGACCTAGTACTTAGATTATGTCCAATGTTAGTGGTGATCATTGTTTAAATTATCTCCGATATTATCCTTATCTCTAGCTAGGCAATACTAATAACACTGGTAGCGAGACCGATAACACTGGTAGTATTAGAAATTTCAGGCATCAACAGTGTACTAAGTATCTCTAACGTATCGATATCACCAATATTTTCATTTGTGTAAATTCCAGGCATCGCTTGTATTGCCAATGTATCGATATCGTCAATGTATCGCCAATATTTTTTACCATGTAAATTCTAGGTGATGCCGTGACACGTGTATCACAAGTGTATCGGCGATATTTCAATAATATTGTCAATGTATAGATATCACAGAAAGTTTGTTTATTAAAAAAATCTATTTCAATTTTTTTGAGCGAATTATTGCATGTAGTTTTCAATTTGTCGTTGCTAATATTGATAATATCTCAATGTTATCATTATCGCAACATGGGCAATATCCAATGTTGTCGAATCGCATATGCAATCATGTGCGATCGCATATGCGCATAGGCATATGCGATCACACAAACGCATATGCGACCGCATATTTTTTGTAAAAATATATATATAAATTAAGGAAACGTTCAAAAAAATGTAAAAAAAATATAAGAAACTAATGGAAACTTTTCTAAGTTAATAGATAACTAATTTTACATATTTAAAATACATTTGACATAGAAAAAATTAATTAAACATCAAGTCATCGACATTCAACAATATAGTTAATAGAAGTAACAACAAAATCAACAAGCTATTTATTTATAAATGTAGAAAATCAACTAGCTATCTTCCTTGAAACTTGAAAGCGCTTGAATCTTGATATTCCAACTTCCAAGAGAGAGGGAATGTAGGAGAGGGAGATTAAGATCACTTGGAAGTAGGAAATACGAGAGAGAGAGAGAGAGAGAGAGAGAGAGAGAGAGAGAGAGATTAAGACCACCTTTAATTAAGAAAAGTTAGAGGAAGAAAGTAAGAGAGTTTTGGAGTGACAATATTGCAAATGGAGGAGATTTGGATGCCTTTTTATAGGAAAAAAGTTGTTTTTTTTTTTGCAAAAAAAAAAAAGTTCCATGGCCAATATGCGATCGCGTTCATAGCATATGTGATCGCATATTTTCGCATATCCCACGTGTGATCGCTTTGCATATGTATATGCACATATGCGGTCACACATGACAACATTGGAGATATCAAAACCACAATCTTTCGTTTTCTTTTCCATTGTTGATGATTCTTTGGTAAAATATCGTGAGCTTCAATATTCTACAATACCGATGGATTTTTGGATGGATGATTGAATGGTTAGATGGGATGGATGGGATGGATGGGATGGTTAGACTGTTTCTTACGACAACACATGATTTTAAGCCTCCATTAAATGAAAACTTATTATGTATACATTCTTTTTGCAAATTTTTATTCCTAAATGTGCATATATGTGTATTTTAGCATCTCTTGAAGTTTCACCGAAAATTCTACCGTTTTTCTCATGTTTTCCCGCATTTCCGGTTATCAGTGATATTATCGGCGATATCGATATTGTTTCCATATCCCCAGCCAACGAAACTTGTAGTGATCCCGATACTTCGAACACCGGTGGTGATCAGGTTAATGCCACATTATCGCGAGAAGAATAATTCCTCACCTAAAACAACCTTATATCCAATAACGTACCCTCCACCTTTACTATTACTTTGACTGATTTAGGTAAAATGTCTCCTCTAATCTCATTATGTCATGGCATAATAAATATGGGGACCTCTAATCATATTTCTAGCAATTGTAGCTCCTTTGTCACATTTGATCTTTACTCCATCCAACATAGGTCCGTTATATTAGTTGATGGTACCTCCTCCAACATTTTTAGACTTGGTGCTACTTAGCCTCATGCACGTGTCATTATCTTCTATCTTATGTGCTCTGACATTTCCCTTCAGTCTTTTATCCGTAAGTAAGCTAATAAAGCCTATAATTGCTTTATGACCTTCTTTTCTTCTCGAAGTTCTCATTGTATTTTTCAAGACAGCCAAGATTATTGGTGACATGAGAAGAGTGGTTTATACCATTTAGAAAGAGAATCAATAGGTGCCTCGGTACTACTTGAGGGTCCTACTATCTAGTGGCATCATCATTCAAGCCATTCGTCTCTCCAGAAACTGCAGACCCTTATTCCATTCCTTCCAAAATTATCAAGTGTCGATTGGGAAACATGTCAGCTGAGTAAACACTATAGAGTACATTTTCTTTTAGAGTTGATGAATAAAGCACTCTTCCATTTAATTTCATTGTAATGTTTGGGGACTAGCTCGAGCTCCTTGCCTAGGTTTTTCATATTTTATTCTTTTTATTAATGACTATTCTAGAATGACCTGGCTATATCTAATGAAAAATCATTCAAAAATTTGTTCTATTATTTCAGAATTTTCATAGTGAGATAAAAACTCAATTTGGCTCAACTCCTTGCATATTTAGAACTGATAATGCATTGGAATTTGTCTCATTATTTTCAATCTCAACTACAGTGTAATGGTATTATTCATCAGACTTCTCATATTTACACACCTCAGCAGAACAGGGTGGCTAAGCGCAAGAATATAATTTGATTGAACTCACACATGGTTTGCTCTTTGAAATTAATGTTCCACAGTTTTCCTAAGGTGATGGCATCCTTACTGCATGTTGCTTAATAAACCAAATGCCTTCTTCTGTTTTGGAGGGGAAATCACCATTTTAACTATTGCTTCTTAATAATCGTATCTTTTTTTTCCTTTCAGCAGTTTACGATTGTACTTATTTTGTCCACCTATTTGGAATTGGCCACAATAAACTTATTCCACATTCTATTAAATGTATTTTTCTAAAGTACTCTTGATGTAGGATGATGGAAACTACCCTAGGATGCAAGAAGAGAAATCAATTTACACATTAATTTCAGCAATCAATATGTAAAATCAAACATAACCACATAATAGATTCGAAAATTCAGATTTATAACACAAAGGTCCTACGTTATCACATATGCGGTGCACAAAAATATAAAATAATTCAAGAGTGGCCCACTTGGAAGTAGGGACTTCCAATCTAGCGTAGGTAGTGCAACAACCACATGAATAGACAATTATGCAAGCAAAATTCTGGTTTGGGGAAAGTTTCACCAAAAAAAAAAAAATTTGGATTTTCATTAGGGTTTTGTATTCATGGATGGACATTTAGAAATGGGGTTTTTAAGAATTCAAAGGATCGAAGGTTTAGGGAGTTTAGGAGGAAAATCAAAAAGGGAAAACCCCAAATGGGGGCCAACACGTGTCTGCCCGTACGGACATACGTGCGTGTGCATGTGGGAGTCCACGTGTCTAGGCAAAGGAGAAGAAAAAGAGGAAGGATTGAGTGAGGTTTTGATGGGTTTAGAACGTTGTAATGGAAGGGGAATGAGGAAGACAAGAGAAAAAAAAAATAACACCTTTTGAAAGTGAGAAAGATGATGGATGTACATTGGGGAATCCACCACCAAATAAGCTTCTACCCTTTCATAATTCAATTGGAATAGAGAATTTCGCACGAACTCTAAAACACAATGAGGAAAATCCCTTGCACACAAGAAAGCTTTTATCTTTTTTCTTTCTTCTCAATAACACCACTAGGGTTGGACCTTCACCCCTTTGTGCTTTGAAAATTAAAAATTCGGGATAATTATAACTATGTCACTCACTTAAGTGAAATGGCCCATCATCCAAAATAAGAAAACTAAAACACTAATTATCAATCTTAACCATCAAATAAATATTAAAAATAACAACCAAAAAAAAAAAAACCATAAAGGAAGCAGGATCAGAGTCCAACGGGCTCAGATCTAAAAGATTCAGTGGTCTGACGGCCTGATCGACAAGATCCAACGGTCGGCTCGACACGAAATAAAAATCTCATTACTAAAATGGTCTCGTAAGCAGCCCACATGCATCATTCCAAAGTGAGGTATTCCTGATGCACGCCTAATACATGTGAGATCTTCAAAATGGGCCAGCGGGCCCTATCTGGAATTCATCTCTCATCCATAAAGAAAGTTGCGTTGATGTGGGTGGTCGTCTCCGTCTCTGGTACACCCAAGTAGGTCCTCTGATGTCCCCATCAATTCTCCCTGGTTGAGAAGAATTCACCACTAGCAAAATAAAGTTGTGATAACGCTCGAGGAGGTTAGGATCAATGCGCTGGAACTCTGCCTCTGTAATCCAAGTGTTGTCTAACTCCGGCATGTTCTTCCACTTCACGAGCTATTTCTGATATCCTCCATGGTAAGTAGAGACCGCTTGGTGGTCCAAAACATCCTCGATCTCTTCTTTCCAACCAGGTAGTGATGGAAGTAGAGGCGGTGGGTGTGAAGTAAAGTCTATATGAAAGACAACCTAATTGAATGTGTACTATATGATGAACGCAGTGAAAAGAAAATAAGATTTGATGACGTTCAACATGATGCGATATGATGCACATGTATCCTATGTATGATGATCCTTAGTACCTTAAACCCTATGGACAACCCTATAATGATTCTAATAAGACTAAAACTGAAAATTCAACAACTAGGTGTCTTAAAGTCATTAAATCTGAAAATTCCAACAATATAAGACTTCGAAAATACCCCAGCAGAAAATTTAGCAAGCTATATGCAACCTATATGCTTTAATACAGGGTACAGGAATTTTGTCGAAAACCTACCCTACGCTAAACCTAGGCTCTAATACCGAATTTGATTGAAGATGATGGAAACTATCCTAAGATGCAAGATAAGAGATCAATTTACACATTAATTTCAGCAATCAACATGTGAAATCAAACATAACCACATAATATATTCGAAAATTCAGATTTATAACATTAAGGTCTTAGGTTATCACATACGTGGTGCACGAAAATATAAAATAATTCAAGAGTGACCCACTTGAAAGTATGGACTTCCAATCTAGTGGTGGTACTGCAATGACCGGGTGAATAGACAATGATGCAAGCAAAATTCTGATTTGGGGAAAGTTTCACACAAAAATTCGAGTTTTTATTACAGTTTTGTATTCATGGATGGAGATTTAGAAATGGGGTTTTAGGGATTTAAAGGATCTAGGGTTTAGGAGTTTTGGAGGGAAATCAAAGAGAGAACCCTAAACGGGGGCCCGCGCGTGGCTACGACACACAAGTGTGCGGGTGCACATGCGAGTCCACACGTGTCTTAGTAAATGAGAAGAAAAAGATGAAGGATTGAGTGAGGTTTTGATGGGTTTATAAGGTTGTAATGGAAGAAGAATGAGGAAGACGCAAAGAAGATACCTTTTGAAAAAGAGAAAGAGGAAAAATGTACCTTCGGGAATCCACCACCAAACAAGCTTACACCCTTCCACAATTCAATTGGAATGGAGGATTTCGCAAAAACCCTAAAACACGAGGAAAATTCATTCACACACAAGAGCTTCTCACTTTTTCTTTTTTTTTTAATAACAACACTAGGGTTGGACCCCCCCCCCCCCCCCCCCCCGGTGCTTTTATAATTAAAAATCCAGGATAACTACAATTATGCCACTCACTTAAGTAAAATGGCCCATCATCCAAAATAAGAAAACTAAAACAGTAATTATCAATCTCAACCATCAAATAAATACAAAAAATAACAAAAAAACATAAAGGAAGCAAGGTTAGAGTCCAAGGGGCTTAGAACTGAAAAATTCGGCGGCCCGATGGCCTGATCAACAAGATCCAACGGTCGGATCAACACGAAATAAAAATCACATGACTAAAATAATCTCCTGAGCAACCCACATACATTATCATAAAGTAGGGTCTTCCTAATGCACATCTAATGCATGTGGGGTCTTCAAAATAACCCAACAGGCCCCATCTGGAACACGTCTCCCACTTATAGAAAATTACGTTGATGTGGGTGGTCGTCATTGTCTCTGGTACACTTGAGTAGGTCTTTTGATGTCCCTATCAAGCTCGTCCTTAGAATGGTTATGGATACTATTGTCCTTCACTTAAAAGTGATTTTGTGACAGCTGATATAACATTCTTTGATAATGTCTTACTTTATGCTAAAATTGAGAATGTTGAAAAAGTCGCTCCCATAGAAGTTTTATTACCTACTGTGTTCCCAGTAGATCTTGTTACTGAGATGTCACCACCTCAAAGAGATTTCATAAAGATATTATTACAGAAAAACCAAGTATTGTAGATTCTTTCCTCTCATAATACACTTCCGTCCTCTGCTCCTATTAAGGTTCCAGCGTCTCCTATGTCTACCGAGATTGTCAATGATCTTCCTTTTCTATTCGTAATGGTAAATGCTCTTGTATACATCACATTCTATTTCAAATTTTATTTCCTTTAATCACTTATCCACTAATCATCAGAAATTTGTCCTTCTTTTATCTTCTATCTATATTCCTAAGTCAGTTTAGGATGCATTACTGGATAAAAACTAAAAATGAGCTATGGATATGAGATGAATGCAATATATTCCAATGAAACATGAGAGTTAACTGATCTTCCATCCAATAGGATACCAATTAAGTGTAGGCGGGTTTATATGGTTAAATTCTTGCCTAATGGTTGCATTTAGTGTTACAAAGCCAGGTTAGTGGCCAAGGGATACACCTAGGTTATGCAGTAAATTATACAAATACCTTTTCCTTGGTTAAACTTATGTTAATTCCAATTGTTATTTCTCTAGTTGCAAATCGTGATTGGTCTCTCTTTCAGCTTGATCTGAAGAATGCTCTCCTACGTGGGGATTTGCAAGAAGAGGTGTATATATAGCAACTTCCTAGGTATTTTAATATGCAGATTAAACAAATGTGTTAAAACAACCATCCAAAGGTTGATTTGAGAAATTCAACAATATGGTAATATCATATGGTTTGAAGAGAAGGAGCTCACCCAGTTTTCTCTTGGCATACCACATCAACTCATATTGTGCTTGTTGTATATGTGGATGATATTGCAATTAGAGGTGATAATTTGGTGGGTATTGACAATCTGAAGTCATATCTTAATTCCCAGTTTCAAATTAAAGAACTTGGCTTGACAATCTGAAGTCATATCTTAATTCCCAGTTTCAGATTAAAGAACTTGGCTTACTCCGCTTTTTTTTAGACACAGTAAGTAGCGAAATCTAACATCGTGATAAATTTGCACAAGAGAAAATAAGTTTGTAATTTGTTAAAAGAGACAGCTATGTTTTGTGCCAAACCTGCAGATGCACTTATGGATTCTCATCTCTCCTGAAGAAGTTATTGGAAGACCCTTTTCTTTATAAAAGACTCATTGAAAAACTCGTTTACTTAACCAATAATAGGCCCGATATTGCCTTCTCAGTAAGTGTGGTCAATCAGTTTATGCAAAATCCAGAGCGCTATATTTAGCTGTAGTTATAAAAATTCTTAGGCACTTGAAGTGTGCACCTGGGAGAGGTATCTTATACAGATCTCATGGTCATCTTTAAATAGCAGAGTATGCTGATGTAGATTATGCAAGATCAAAATTTGATAGGTCTACTATAGGTTACTGTAACTTTCTTAGTAGTAATGTGGTTAATTGGAAAAGCAAGAAGCAAAATGTTGTTGTCAAGTATGGTATTAAAGCATAAATAGATCTATGGCACATACAACATGTGAACTCGTCTGGTTGGAATCATTTTTGGAAGATTTAGGATTTGCAACTCAAGTTATGATGCTTTTATACTATGATAATCAAGATGCTATGAATATAACCAACAATTCAATGTTTCGTTAAAAAAACAAAACATATACAAGTCAACTGCCACTTCGCGAAAAGGTTTCTCGAGAAGAAATTTTTGCTCCATATATCTCTTCTTATAATCAGGTTGCATATCCATTATTAAGGGTCTCAGGAAGTCTCAATTTGAAATGCTTATTTCTAAGTTAGACATGTACGATATCTATGCTCGAGCATGTAAGGGGGAGTATTAAATGGATCATTGTGGTCCCATTCATGGACAAGCTTGGTCCCATGTGTGATCTCTTGTAATTGTTGGGCTAAAGTATGTTTTGGGGTAGAGTTTAGGCCCATGGGTGTTGCTTATGTATGTTTAACTTAATAGGGGGCAGTTTAGAAACAATAAATAATGAAAGCCCTAATAACATAAGAGGTGTAGACATGAGAGGCATGTAGAGCCTTTCTCCATCCTTTTTATTCTCTCCTCCTCTTCTTTGATGCAGGCAAATATGGGACCACGACCCATGGGCCAGGCTCAGGTCCAAGCCCAACTATCGACCCATCAATGAGGCCCAAGCCTCCTATTTTAGTAGTTAGCTTATTTAGGTAATTAGTTAAAAAAAATCAATCAAGTAGCTAAGAATAATCCATTAGTCAAACATTTTTAATGCATTCTTATCGCTTTTTATCTCTTTTTTTATATTTGTAATAAGTTATAGGTTGTCAATGACATTATGTGTTTTCCTTATATATACATTTCAAAAGCTTATATAACGGACTGGGATGAGTAGTATCAAGGCACCTTTGAATTGAATGAAAAATTCTAGATTATTTTTTTCTACTGTGTGTGCTTCTCGTACTTAGCCTAGAGGTGCCTACGCTTGGATGGATCCTCCCCATCGACTGGTGGGATTAGAGCGGCTCCTTATGGCTAGATTGAAGTCCTAGATCAACAACAATCTCGATATTATTGTTTTTGTGTTCTTTAATCATAAAATTCTGCCACATTTTCTTTATTCTCTTCATTGCTTCCATCCCTCCTACCCAGTGTTCGAAATATCAATACTATCGGCCAATATTATCAGTATCGCAGTCCAGCGATACGAAATCCTTCGAAAGAGACCAAAACGTTAAAATATATATATGTGCCAAATATCATTCGGAATAGCATTATCATCCGAAAAAATCGAGGGGAAAAAAAAAAAAAAAAAAAAACAAAGGGTGGATTTCGGTACCTGTAGAAGAGATCACCATGATCGGAAGCTTCCATTTGGTGGGCCATTCGAATCAAAGCATCGTTCCTAGGTTACCGCAAATAAAATCTCTGATTTTGGAGAGAAATCCGGAGAATTCCACGCCGATACGTGAGATTTGGGAGAAATTTTAGGTTCCGGCCTTTCGGAACCTCTCTACTTAAAAAAAGGTCGTTCGAGCCCTTTTTTATCAAGATGAGTACCGCACACCACCGAGCTAACTGGTGTGTTGACATCACCAAGTTTTGTAGGTCCCATCATGAGGTATGTGTTATGTCCAGACCGTTCATCCATTTGGCAAGCTCTGCGTAAGGCTTGAGCCGAAAAATAAGACAGATCAAAAGATCAAGCGTACCACACTGAAAACAGAAGTGGTAGATTGAACGTCTACCATTAAAACCCTTTTGAGGGTCACAGAAGTTTTGGATCAATATTATATTTATTTTTGCTCTTCATCCAGGTCTATGTGACCTAATTAACAGATTGGCAAGCTCTTCGTTAGGCTTGAGCCGAAAAATAAGACAGATCAAAAGATCAAGTGGACCACACTGAAAACAGAAGTGGTAGATTGAACATCTACCATTAAAACCCTTTTGAGGGTCATAGAAGTTTTGGATCAATATTATATTTAGTTTTCCTCTTCATCCAGGTCTATGTGACCTAATTAATAGATTGGATGGAAAATAAATGTTATGGTGGGCCCTACGAATGTTTTAACGGTGAGAATCAGTCCCCCACTACTATTTGTGATGTGGTCCACTTGAGCTTTGGATATAACTCATTTTTGGGTTCATGATCTAAAATGATATCTCCAAATGCATGAAATGTGTAGATATAATAAATATATTATTGTGGGGCCATGTAACTTTGAAACGTTCGTACAACTTGAGCTCGAGGAGCATCAGCGCTATACACGGATTTCTTGCCAAAGCCTTCCGCGCATTCGAAACCTTAGCGGGGCCCACTATGATGTTTGTGAGGAATCCACTCCGTCCATCCATTTTGTGAGATCATTTTAGGACATGAGGTAAAAAATGAGCAGGATATAATACTCAAGTGCGCCAAAAACGTGAGGATTGAACATCCGCACTTGAAATATTCGTGGAGCAACATAAGTTTTGAATCAGACTAATATTTGTATTTTCAATTCATAGGAGTAGGAATGACATTATAAACGGTATGGATAGCATGTTAACATCACTGTCGACCCCAAGAGAGGTTTCAACGGTAGGAATTTTCCTACCCACCTTTTCCTTTAGTGCGGCCCACTTTAGTCTTCGATCCTGCTCATTTTTTCTCTCAAGTTCTAAAATGATCTCAAAAAACAGATGGACGGGGTGGATTTCTTACAAACATCACAGTGGGCCCCACCTAGGTTTCTTGCTAAGGAACTTAGCAGGAAATCTGCGTCTGTTAGCACACCAGTGTGGTGGGAAGCAGTTCACGTAGTGAGTAGTGTATTTGTAAACTTTACGGGCCCTCTATAATTCATGTATTTTATCCACTTCGTCCATCCATTTTACCAGATAATTTTATGGTTTTAGCCTAAAAAATGAAGCATATCCAAAGCTCAATTGGACCACACCATAGAAAACAGTGCAAATTGAACGTCTATTGTTAACAAATCCTTGAGGGCCAAAGAAGTTTTGAATCAAGATGATCCTTGTTCTTTTCCTTCATCCATGCCTTTGTGATCTTATGAACAGGTTAGATGAAAAATAAACATCGTTGTAAGCCCTAGGAAGGTTTAAACAACGGAAATCATTATTCCTACTATTTCGTGCAGTCCATTTGAGCTTTGGATATGTTTCAAATTTGTGCTCAACCCCTAAAATGAGCTGGAAAAACAGATGGACCACGTGGATAAAGCATGTACATTCACGTTGGGCCCAACAGAGTTTATTCAGTACTATAAGAGCGTATTTAAGTGCGGTGCAGGGAGCTGATTAGGTGAGACCCCGGCCTCACCCAAGACTGTACAGCCTCTACTGTGGGACCCAACTTGACATGTGTATTATGTATCCACTCCGTCCGTCCATTTTTTTTAGATCATTTTACAGCATGATCCCAATAATTAAGAAGATCCAATTATCAGGTGGACTATACTCAAGGAAATGGTGGTGGTTGAACACGGTACCATTAAAAACTTCTTAGGGTACACCTTAATTTTCCCTATATTTCATTAGGCATCCAATATGTTAATAACTTCACATAAGTTTGAATGAAGAGAAAAAACTATTATCAGCTTGATCCAAAAATTTTGTGGCCCACTAATGGTCAATCACCATTGTTTCCTATGGTATGGTCTACTTGATTATTGGATCTGCTTTATTTTTTGGATAAAGCACCATATATTATGTCCATTACTTCCTAACGTCACGATGTCTACCTATAGTGGTAACGTCTATCAAATGAGGCCTACGAATCAACAGTGAGACAATTGCATCACCGCGCTATTCGCAAGGGTAGCCAACCTAGAAACTGCTATTGACCAACTATGTGAACAACAGCATGGTGAGCAACTTGATCCTATTGGAGATCATGATGGTGATCCAAATCCACAACAAGGGTTCTAACCGAAACCTTTGATGAATCAAGATGGCATGGGTTCTCGGGAGTCTGTTTATAACTTCATGCAACGGCTCTTTACAGAGAGAGCCCATGACACTGAGATAGAGACGCTCACGAAATATGATATTACCAAGAAAGTATGGGCTGAAGTTCCGGACTTCATGGGTCATCTTAATGCAAAGGCTTTTGTCAATTGGATTACAACGCTGGAAGATTATTTTGCATATTATGACATGATGATGTCTAGCGAGTAACCTTTGCCAATGTCAAGTTGAAGGGCCTAGCAAGACTCTGGTGGCGAAGCATTGACAACAACAATCTCATCATGGGTTGTCCTGCTATCGCCAAGCGAGCTGACATGAGGGAGAAGCTAGAAAGTATCTGTCATAAGATTACATGGATAATCTTATCCATGAGCTCCTTGCATTCAAACAGTGAACTTTATTGATGGAAGACTACACCGAAAAGTTCAATGAACTTTTTGTACGTTGTAAGCGTGCAGAGACAGACCACACAATAACTAAACATTATTGGACAGGGTTATACCAAAAGATCCTGATGGGGACATCATAAGACCTACTCGGGTGTACCAGAGACGGAAATGACCACCCACATCAGTGCAGCTTTCTTTGTGGATGAGAGACGAGTTCTAGATGGGGTCCACCGGGCTATTTTGAAGACACCATATGCATTAGACGTGATTCAGGAAGACTCAACTTTAGGATGATGCATGTAGCCTGCTTAGGAGACCATTTTAGTCATAGGATTTCTATTTCGTGTCAATCCGACCGTTGAATCTTATCGATCAGGCCATCGGGCCACCAGATCTTCCTAATCTAGACCTCTTGGACTCTGATCTTCCTTTCTTTACGTTTTTTATTTTTTTTTAGGATTTATTTGATGGTTAAGATTGATAATAAATGTTTTACTTTTCTTATTTTGGGTGATGGGCCACTTCACTTAAGTGGCATAATTGTAATTATGCTAAATTTTTAATTATAAAACCACAGGATGGGTGGAGTTCCAACCCTGGTGGTGTTATTAAGAAGAAAGAAAAAAGAGAAGCTCTCTTGTGTGAAGGAATTTTCCTCATTGTATTTTAGGGTTTGTAAGAAACCCTCCCTTCCAATTGAATTGTGGAAGGGTAGAAGCTTGTTTGGTGGTGGATTTCAAGGTACATCCTGCTACTTCCTCTTCTTCGAAAGGTTTTCTTCTTCTTACATTATTCATCTCTTCTTCGAAAGGTATTCTTATTTTTCCCTCACCTTCTTCTTTTTCCTTCCATTACAACCTTCTAAACCCTAGATCCTTTGAATCACTAAAAACTTCATTCCTAAATTTCCATCCATGAATCCAAAACTCTAATCAAAATTTGATTTTTTTTTGTTTTTATTTTTGGAAACATTCCCGAAACCAGAATTTTACTTGCATCATTATCTATCCACGTAGTTGTTGCACTACCCATACTAGATTGGAAGTCCCTACTTCCAAGTGAGCCACTCTTGAACTATTTTATATTTTCATGCAAAGCAAACATGAAAACTTACGATCTTCGTGTTATTAATCTGAATTTCAGAATTTATTATGACGATATGATTGACTTTACATGTTGCTTGCTGCAATTAATGTGTAATTGATCTCCCATCTTACATCCTAAGATAATTTCCATCATCCTACATCAAATTTGGTATCAGAGCCTAGGTTTAGCGTAGGGTAGGTGTTCGACAAAATTCTTCGTGACAGTGTTCCTCTTCCCCCTTAACGGTGGCAAGGAAGCGGCGTATGAGTAGGGCCTTTATCCTCAGCTTCAATCGTAGGTTCAATAGGAGAGTCCTCTAGTTGTGATCCAGGTTCTACACAGGGTTGTTCCATCTCAATGTGCTCATCGTAATACTCATGGCCGTCTAGGTTATAGGGGCATTTGGTATCATTTAAAATCGACATATACGAGGATGATATTTGGTATGACATAATTCTAATGGATGTCATCCACATTCTTCTCAGTCGACCTTAGCTCTTTGACCAAAAAGTACAAAGCGACAATGAAGCTACTACGCATACTTTCTATGGCACAAGGTATTCCGTATTGGTAATGGTGGCTGTAACAATCAAGACTATTACCGATACAGGTATCGGTCATAACGGCTGATATAGGGGTGTAACGACCACTACAACCCCCGTAACCATTCAAAAAAATTTGCACAAAAAATTTTGAAATAATATCTAGAAAATCTATATTCACTTTTATGTTCAAACATGTTTATGGTAGCATAATGGTCCACCCTTTGGTGAGAGTGTTGTATTGGATTCTTTAGTGAATTTATGAACATGGTTATTATGTCTCTAATGTTTACACATCACAATCAAGCATTAGAATTAGAAATCGGATAAAAATGCATATATACCACTTTTTCAATTTTTTTTAAAATGGCTCTTGGAGCTTCTATTCGCCTAAATAACTCACTTCAATCTACTATTTTAATCCCAAAGACTACGATGCAAGTGTTTGAAATCTATTGTAGAATGATGTAGGAGAGCTTTTAGAATGAGAAAAGTAGAAAAATGAAGGGGGGGGGGGGGGGGGGGGGCGGTGATTTCAACCGTTATGAGCGTAACGGCCGATATGGCCCGAAAAAACCAATTGCCCCATTTCACCCCCGTATCGTGTAATGGTCACAACTGTTACCTATACGTATCGGCCTTTACGACCGTATTGTAATGGATATGGGGCACCTTGTTATGGCAAGGTCATTGTATCCTTCTTCACTAGTTGGAGCCTACATCACTTCCATCTACGCCCTCATCATCGGCATCGGCTGCTCTTTCAAACTCTTATGTTCTCACCATGTGAAAGTTCGAAAAAGAGAGCAAGGAGAAATGAGTAATGTTCGATCTAGTCACAAAACATGCGCAGGAGCTTGTTATTGACCAGGATGACCTATTCTTAATGAAGTTGAATATACATTGTATGACTTCCAAGATTTAGTCCCCGATGATCTGCCTGAGGAGTTGCCTCTGTTGTGGGATATTCAACACGTTATAAATTTGGTTTCCTGAGCAATTTACCCAACTTACCAACATACTGGATAAGTCCCACCAAGCACGTCAAGTTGAAGCGTTAGGTTGATGAGTTGCTTAAAAAGGTCTACATCCGAGAGAGACTAAGCCCACGTGCAGTGCCAGCCCTCCTTACTCCTAAGAATGATGGAAGTCAGTGCATGTGTGTAGATCAAGGTATTCCGTATCAGTAATGGTGGCCATAATAGTCACGACTGCCACCAATACAGGTATAAGTCATAACGGCCGATATGGGGGCGTAACAACCGCAACGAACCCGTAACAGTTCAAAAAAATTTTGCTCGAAAAATTCTAAAATAATATCTTGAAAATCTAGAATAATGTCAATATTCCAAATCTATATTCATTTTTATGCTTGAACATGTTTATGGTAGCGTAACAATCTACCCTTTGGTGAGAGTGTTGTATTAGGTTGTTTAGCGAATTTATGAACATGGTTATGTCTCTAATATTTACACATCACAATCAAGCATTAGAATTAGATATTGGATTAAAATGCATATATACCACTTTTTTCAATTTTTTAGAAAAATGGCTCTTGAGCTTCTATTCGCCTAAATCGCTTCAATCTACTATTTTAATCTTAAAGACTATAGTACGAGTGTTTGAAATCTATTGTAGAATAATGTAGGAAAGTTTTTGGAATGAGAAAAGTAGAAAAATTGGGGGAAATGGATTTACATAGAAAAAAGAATTAGTTGTTTTTCAACTATTTCGAGGGTAACGGTCATTTCACCCCTGTATCGCATGACAGTCACAGTCATTACCTTTACGTATCAGCCTTTACAGCCATATTGTAACGGATACAGGGCACTTTGATAAACGAGCTATTAATAAAATCACAGTTAAGTACCGTTTTTCCATTCCCCGGCTTGATGATATGCTGGATTTGATGCCAAGTGCTAGCATCTTCTCCAGGATTGATCTTTGCAGTGGATACCACCAAATTTGCATCTAACCTGGTGACGAATGGAAGATGTTATTTAAGACGAAGGACGACCTCTACAAGCGACTAGTTATGACATTCAATCTCACAAACGCACCTAGGACTTTCATGCGCATTATGACACAATTGATGCACAGTTTGTCATTGTCAATTTTGACAACATTTATCTATAGTAAGTCAAGAAAGGAGCACCTCAATCACCTAAGTCTTATCTTCAGAGTTCTTCGTCGTGAGCACTTTTACATCAAAGTTAAAAAGTGTACATTCATGAGTACATTTGTGGTCTTCTTAGGGTACATTGTCTTGTCACAAGGTGTAGAGGTGGACCCCACCAAGGTGAAAGCCATTGTTGATTGGCCAACACCTGCCAATATTTCAGAAGTTCGTACTTTCCATGGCCTCGCTACATTTTACAAACGTTTTGTGTGAACTTCAACAGCATTATGGCCCCGATCACCGATTGTATGAAACAAAGGGATTTTCGATGGACAAGTGCAACAACACGAGGGTTTGATAGGATCAATCGTAAGATGACTGAAGCTCCAATCATGCGCCTTCTGGACTTTGAGAAGGTATTTGAGGTGAGTTGTGATGCCTCTAACATCGACAATGGTGGAATTCTCAGTCAGGACCATCCATAGCTTTCTTCAACGAAAAGCTCTTTGATGCAAAGTAGTGGTACTCCATTTATGACTTGGAATTTTATGCCGTTGTGCAAACTCTACGGCTTTGGCGTCACTATTTGGTTGGCAAGGAGTTTGTCCTATAATCTGATCATGAAGCACTCGAATATCTGAACTCTCAGCAGAAGATGAGTGCTCGTCATGTCAAGTGGAGTGCATACCTTCAGGAGTTTTCTTTTGTCCTTCGCCACAAGGCTGGCAAAGACAATTAAGTTGTTGATGAATTAAGCTGTCGGGCACATCTAATGTCATTGATGATGGTCATTGTTCCAGGATTCGAAGAGATATGGCATGAGTATGCTGATGACAAAGATTTCGAATGTATTTATATAGGCATTCTTAGTGGTGAGCTTGCGAGACACCCGCATTTTAGCATTCATGATGGCTACTTGTTTTGGGGAACACAACTCTACCAAATACATCCAAGTATGTTGTGATAGAGTTACATACCAATGAGTGTAGTGATCACTTGAGCTGCGGTAAGATCCTAGCCCTTGTTGGAGATAGATACTTCTAGCCTCATCTGAAATTAGATGTCGCGACGATCTGTCAATTATGCGGGGTTTGCTAGCTTGCAAAGTGTTAAAAGAAAAACAATGGATTACATCAACCACTACCGATCCCACATGCTTTGTGGGAATATATCAGCATGGACTGTCCTGGGTTTGCCAAAGACCACTCAGAAAATTGATTCAAAATTTGTGGTGGTTGATCGATTTCCAAAGATGGCTCGTTTCATACTATGCTCGAATACAGCAGATGCTCTTAAGATTGTTCAATTATTCTTTCGAGAGATCGTTCATCTTCAAGGGCTTCCAAAGACAATTGTGTCTGATCGTGATACCAAGTTCATGAGTTATTTCTGGAAAACTCTTTGGCCAGCAACGAAAACCAAGCTTCAGTTCTCTGGTGCCTACCACCCTCAAATTGACGGTCAAATGGAAGTGGTCAACCGTAGCTTGGGCAAGTTAATACAATATCTTGTCCACGATCATATAGCTACATGGGACCTAGTAATACCCATGGCTGAATTTGCTTATAATAACTCAGTCAATAGGTCCACAGGGATGTCACCTTTTGAAGCAGCAACTGGTATACGACCACGTCTTCCATTCGATTTGGTTCCTGTACCCGTAAAGTCGAGACTAAGTGCAGAAGTTGATGACTTCATCCGTCATATATAGCAAGTGCATGATGAAGTTCGATGCAATATCGCCGCAAGTATGAAAGTTATAAGCAACATGCGAATATAAGACATCGCTTTGTTGAATTTGCAGAAGGTGAAATGGTTATGGCCCACATTTGTCCTAAAAGGTTGCCTCCCGACACCTCGAAAAAGTTCCATCCTCGCAATGGGGGATCACTTAAAATCATAAAGAAGATAGGTGACAATGCTTATGTTTTAGATATCCCACTAGAGTTATCTATCAGTCCTATTTTCAATGTAGAAGATCTTTCAATCTATTTTGGGCGCCATACTGACGATTGTATCGAAGAACAAGCCATCACACTTCCGACCGTTCTGCCACCTACAGACATGATCGTTGACATTATCGATAACCATATCATCTCCATGCGCCAAGGTGGTTACCAGAAGTTTCTCATCAGTTGGCAAGAATGGCCTTTCTCCTATGCTACATGGATCACAGCCACAGACTTCCAACATTTAAATCTTGACCTCTATGAGCAATATCAAGCCATTAACTCGCCAGAGTTGAGTTCTTTCAAGCGAGGGAGAACTGATGCATGCTTATCTAGGCCCACGACCCATGGTCCAGGCCTGGCCCATTAAGCCCAAGCCCAACAACTAACCCATCAATAAGGAGGCCCAAGCCTCCTATTTAGGTAGCTAGCTTACTTGGGTAATTAGCTAGCAAAATCAATCAGCTAGTTAGGAATAATACATTAGTCAAACATTTTTAATGCAGTCTTATATCTTTTACATATTTATAATAAATCATTGGTTGTCAATAACATCGTGTTTTCCTTATATATACATTTCAAAAGCTTATATATGGGCCTGGGCTGAGTAGTATCAAGGCATCTTTGAATTAAATGAAAAATTCTAGATTGTTTCTTTCTACTTTGTGTGGTTCTTGTGCTTAGCTTGGAGGTGCCTACGCTTGGGTGGATCTTCCCCATCGATCAGTTGTGACTTTCTCTTCTTCTCTTTCCTCTTCATCAATCTCATAGTTTCACAAACCTTGACAATAAAGATTGAATTTCTATAATGATGGTTCAGTTAACACATGACAGGATGCGCTCTTTTTTTTATTGCACATCGACTTGGACCCAAGTGGCCTATTGATTTAGTTCCTCTTCCTATTGGAAATTGACCATGTGAAGATGTTGGAGGTTTCTTGCAACATATTAAGGAGATTCAGGAAGACGGGAGGCATGAAATAGCCCTTAGTAATGAAAATACAAGGTAAAAGCAAAAACCTGGACAATTTGTTGTTCAAAGGAGATGAAGCATGCCTCTCAAGCCAGAAAGGTTTCCAATAGGAACCTATCACAAGTTGCATTCTGGTAATGTTGGACATCATCATGTCTAAAAGAAGATAAGAGATAACACCTATTTTATTGAGTTTCTTACAGAGTTAAAGTTAGCTCCATCTTTAATTGGAAAGTCCTTACTGCTTGTGTTGGACACATGAAGATGAAAGCCTTGCAGAACATGCTAGAAGATACTTGAGGTACCATGACAAGTCCATGAAGAGAGTACCAGAAGTTCTTCACAAAGTTCTTGTTGAACATGCTTGAAAACTAGATTTTCTTTACATGATGTCCAGGTTGAGGATACCAGAAGTTCGTCACAAAGTTCTTGTTGAGGATACTAGTAATTCCTCATGAAATTAGAAGACCAAGATCCAATAACACATGGATTATACCAATGAATTTGGCGCATCAACCCAAAGCTCTATGAGGAACACATCACTATAAACTAGATGGGTGTGTTCTTCCAAGCCCGAGTAATCAATGTGCCCATGCTAAACATCAAGAATGTGTGTGCATGGAAGTTTTTTAAGGGGGGTGTTACTTGGTGGTTGTTTGATCCCTTTTGCCAAAAGTGGCATCCGATTGGACTGTGAGGCCTACAAATTCAATAAAGTGGCCATAAGAGTTAACCAATGGTATTTATAGGGGCCCACAAGTCTAATCAATGGCTTTTATACAAAGTATATGCAAAGTGCATTTGTTTTTGGAGTTTATATACAAATTATACATTGATATAAGCCATATGGTCATGTGTATAACATATATATATAGCAAGAAGCAATTGAACTCTTTTATTTGGTTTCCCTTGTCCAATTTACTCCCATCTTGACTACAAGTCGTTTCAGGTTAGTTTGAATTAAATAAGGTAACATATAGGTGCGTCAATAGTAATTTAGGTGGGATTTATTCCTAAAGAAAGATTTGCTTGCATGAACGTGTATACATAGCTTGAAAGAAACATGCATATAGTACAAACATGAGTCTAGAAGGCTGTCTTATTCTCCCACAGTCCATTATTGGACTTTAAATATCAATTTTGTAGCATATGTGTTCCAAGTATCGGCGATATTATCAACAATATTGCCAATATTATCAGTATTGCCAGTTCAGCAATACCAATAGTACTGGTAGTATCAGAAATTCCAGGTATCAGCGATATATCACCAATATATAAGCCAATGTATCGATATCACCAATGCATTGCCAAGGTTTTTACTATGTAAATTCCAGCTGCCGCTTGTATTGCCAATGTATTGGCGATATTGCGATGATATCACCAATGTATTGATATCACAAAAAATCTGTTTATAAAAATTAAAAATAAAAAAAATTAAAAAAAAATCATTTCAAAATTTTTTTATGGGTGCATGGTTGTATGATGAAATACACGTTTTGTGTGTGTGTGCATGGATTGATGGATGGATCATGGATGCATGTATATATGTATGTCTGCATGATGGATTGATAGATGGATGGTTGGTTGGATGGATGGATGGATGGACGTATATAAGTGGTTATGTGTGTATGCATGCATGCATTGATGGATGGATGGATGGATCATGCATGTGTATATATGTTTGTATCATTGTATGTATGTATGCATGCATGCATGGACGGTTAGATGGAAGGATCATGCATGTCTATTATTTGCATGTGTGCATGCATGGATGGATGGTGCGATGGATGGATCAACCACTTTCTCCATATTCCCCCAATGTTTCTCCGAATCAACGTTACATGCTTTTAGGCCCCCCATTAAAGGAAAACTTATTATTTGATTCCCAAATATGTAAATATACATCATTTTTTTTTCTATTATTTGATTCTTAAATATGCAATATGTGTATTTTGGCATCGCCTAAATTATCATTGAAAAATTCCACCATTTTTCCCATGTTTCCCAATGATTCGTTGAGTCAGCATTAAGTGCTTTTAGGCCCCCATTAAAGGGAAATTTATTATGTATGCATCTTTTTTGCCATTATTTGATTCCTAAATATGCAAACATGTGTATTTTAGCATCTCGTAAAGTTTTATTGAGAAATGCCATCATTTTCCCAATGTTTCCCTCAGTCAACAATACATTTCCAATCAGTGATAATATTTGCAATATCAGTACATGTTTATCAATATTGATACTACGAACAGAGTGTAGCATCTCTTCAAGGAATTGATCTTCTTAAAGTGGTACATGGGCATCTTCTAACCAATTAAGTTCAATTTCTCTAATTTGCTACATCGTATGGGCATTGGACCCTTATTGTATTTTTCCATTTATCATTTCTTTCTTTATACCATTTATCATTTTTTTTTCCTTTTTCTTTGTTTCTTTTTTTGTCTGCACACACACTTGAAGATTGTCTTGAGTTCTTGATCATTTTCCATTCTTTCATTGTATCGATTACCTATTTGTACATTAACTAATAAGTTGAGCTTTCTCTTCTATGCATGTATGGTGATTTTCCATTTCTCTATCACAACCTCCTAGAAAGCTTGTCTACCACAAGCAAGTTCCCATTGTGATTTTACATGATAATGGTTTCTGAATACAGAAACCAAGAAACTGTTTAATGAATGTGAGAATCCCTCAAAAGAAAAAATAAATAATAAATAAATAAAAATCACCCCATTCAACACAAAAATCACATTGTTTTCTCCCTTCAAGATGAGAATCCTAGAGACATTTGTTGTTAATACATTGCAGCTCAAGAATTTAGCTCCAGTAAAAAGCCAAGGAAAATTTTAAATCTCACAAAAAGAACACATTACAAATATAAAATGGGAATATGAGATGCCTAATAAAGAGCTACAAACCTCAGTAAGGAATCCTCACCACGCCATTCCTTTAATATAATATGCATTAGCAATGAGAGCACAAAAACCATTCCACTGCAGCCTGATTTCATCCGAGACTGGAGGCGTAGACGACCATCTAACAACAGTTGGTTGTGGCGTGCACAAGATGGTGATAAAAGTAATGCTTAGCCACAGAATGCACTCATTAACCTGCATTGTGAAATGGAGAGTATGAAGTTCCCATTTATTATTCCACTTACTGGAGCCCAAAACAATTTTGAGTTGTACGCTAATGACGGTGCATTGTGAAATGGAGAGAGTTTTGAATGTCAATAGAATTCTATCAACTACTATGTGAAAGAAAAAAAAAAAAAAAAAAAATTAATATCCATATAGTTGGGGCAAAAATGATGAAGTGTAGAAAGAGGATGTAGATGTATAGAGACATACATAGATGCAGCAAGTTGTAATAGCACTTTAATAACTAACACTTGGGGCATAATCAACAAAAAGGCAAAAGAACGCATCATAACAAACTCATTCGGTGTATACAGCTAAGAGAGACGCTAGGTTTTCCTATGAACTGGAAATCGAAATCCCAAAGACCCACGGGCATGAAAAAATCAGACAGAGAACGCAAAATTATTATTTTTTTTAAGGAAAAAAAAAAAGATAGAAAAAAAGATAGGAAAATGATGATAATTGGATGCGAGTGTGGACTACACCAAACAATCACTTTGAATGATTTTCTTTTTCATACAGCAACTCCAAATCATTCCATGGTAGATCATTGGTTGTTTGGACGACACTACTAGAATAATCATTTGTTAACAAATTCTCTCTTCTTCTTTCTTCTCCACACAAATCCCAAGTCTTTTTTCTCTTTATTACTCCAAAAACATGGAACATGAAAACAGAAATAATCGTTTCAGAATTTCACTAAGACATCCAGGATACCCTCACTGAACATCCGATGTAGGATGGATGACCTAGCCTAGAAAGATGCAATGAGATCATTGACAGATTAACTAGAACAATAATGTTAATCAATTATAAGCTTAATGAATTCAAGTATTTAGCTATGCTCATATTCAAGACTATATCACAACCCTTCCATTAGATCTTACAAAACATGATTATATGGGACCTACGGAAGGTAGGACTTCCATCTAGCATAGGTATTAATCATCATTCAAAGGAAGTACTTGCTTTTGTTAGGGTTGATAGGCTAGGACTGATTTAGTGGTTTAATGAATTGGAAAATAGGGTTTAGATTTTTAGATTTAGAGAATATAACGTTTGGGGATTTGAGAGTTTTGGATTTGGGAATTAGGGTTTGAGGTTTTAGGGATTTAGGGTTAGGGTTTTAGGGATTTAGGGTTTTTTCTTTTTCTTTTTTTCCTTTTTTATTTCTTCTTTTTATGAAATTTTCAATAATAAGAAAAATAAGTTTGGGAATTGAGATTTTAGGGATGGGTTAGGTTGCTAGTGTATGGGTTGGGAGGAAGAAGAACAAGGATGGATGTGGGCATTTTTTGTTGAAGGAGAAATAAGAGAAGAAAATTAGAATGAGCAAGAAAGAGGAGAATAAATACCTTTTGATGGAAAAGAATGATAACTAGGAATCACTCCATGGCATCACGCCAAATCGGTCCAATTACAAGAGGTTTTACTTTTGATGGAAGAGAATGAAAGAGAATGATAACTAGGAATCACTCCATGGCATCACACCAAATTGCTCCAATCACAAGAGAGAGATTTTTTTAATTCATATGCAATAATAATAGGCTAGGGTGTGGACATCCAGGCCTTATATAGTCTCAGAAAAGGCTTTTTACAAAAAGATGCTCTCATATAAAAAAAAAAAAAATTCACATAAAGACACTCAATAAAATAAAATTTGGTACTAACTCCCTAATCTCAAAAAATATATATAAGCTAAACTAATAAAAATAACAAAACATATAAACAAACTACATAAACTAAACTACTTCGTAGCCCATGGAGTCTACAATCAAGATGTCCAATGATGATGATCCAACGGTCGGAATGGTCCAAGGTCAAAATCCAACGGTCCAATAAGTCTGACTAAGTAAACCACATACATCTTCCCAGTGTAGGGCCTTCAAAGATGCATAATCATGCATGTGAGGTCTTCAACGGGCTAGGCACTCAAATTGAGCCCAAGGGCCCCATGCATGCATCACCTAGTGTCTATGGAAGATTGCAGAATCAGTTGAACACCTCTTCATTCATTGTATGTCTGCTTGAAAGGTGTGAGACTACTTTCTAGATGTTATTTATTGATGGGGACATCACGCCCCCCACTAAGCACGTATGCAACGAGGAGGGCCCCACCATCGATCTGGATCGATAACGACATCCAGGGAGGGCCTCTTAGTTAGAGGACTACGTTTTGATTCCTTGGAGTGGACCCGATAGTCATGTGAATCCCGCCATTAGTTCTCATGATCATGGTCCACTATTCCAAACAATCTAGTCCTTTGAGTTTTGGTTATTATTGTTATTAGGAACATCATGGACGGTTTAGATTACTTTGATTAGTTGTTATTAGTGGTTACTTCATCTCTAAGTAATAGGTTGTGCACATGGCGCGAGTTTTGGGGTATAGGATTTTATTATAAATAGGCACCCCGTGTAGTCTTTTTTCTCATTGATGATTGGAATAAAATTTCTGTGTTTTCATGCTCCTCTTTGAGTTGTGAAAACCTAATTGGGTGCAAAACCCTCCCTTTTTCAAAGGGTTACTACCGTGGTGCGAAGCCACACCCATCCCGATTCGCCCCCACCTTCTACCATCCATATTCCTCTCCTCTTACAATCATTCCACCTGCAAATCCATCGTTAATTTACGTCATTCCTTCTCTACAGCAGATTTCTAGAATCTAGCCCTCAGGAGGGCTGAAACTTCGGCAGAGCACCACGCACGGACCGTATGTCAGATCGGGCCGAAACTTGGGGGGTTTGTAGCCCAACCCTAGCCGACCAGCCCCGAGGAGGGGGTTTTTGGGTTCGTAAGCCCCACGCATGTGCGGACAGCCCTCAGCGCACATGCGTCAGGCTTGGCCTACTGTCCCCACGCGCAGGCGGTCTTCGGGTTCACTCTCTCCTCTCTTTCACCCCTCTTACTTGATTTCCCTAACCCTAGATTGTCTTACACTCCCAATTTCTTTGCCCTTTTTCCAACCCTAGGGTTTCCAGAATTGAAACTTGTGAATCTCTTGGATTGGGGAAAATATCAAGGTATCCCGTATCGGTATCGGTTGGTGTAACGGTGCCCTCCGATACCGATATGGATATGGGGGTGCAACGGCCCATAACGGTATAAAAAAAAAATCTAAAAAAATATGAAAAAATATGAATTAAATCTGGAATATTCTAAGCATTTCAAATATGCATTCGTTTATAAATTGGAACATGTTTATGGTGGTGTAACGGTCCACTTTTTGTTGAGAAGTTGCATCGGACTGTCTGATGAATTTATGAGCCAGACAACCTGGATTTGACTGCGAAACTCATATATTTAATTTTTTATCTACTATCAATGATACATATATTAGAATGAATGTAATATGAAAATATCTTACATGTGTAGGTGTTTGCAATTATTTTTCATAATTTATAAAAAAGAAATATAAAATGACAATAACAATCTGTAAAATGAACATTAACATGTTCTACTATGATTAACACATCATATTCTACCATTAAAACATCAAAACATTCAATAAAAAAATAATTTTTCGAATTTAAAAAAAAAAAGGCCGAAAATAGTGCGTAAATAGAAAAAAATACAAAAAAAATATAAAAAAATAACAATAATCTGTAAAATGGACATTAATATCTTCTATTATGATTAAAACATCATATTTTACCATTAAAACAGCAAAACATTGAATAAAAAGTATAAATACCTATTTTTAAGGAATTTATAGAAAATGGCCCACAGAGCTTCGAATCAAGAAAATCTTTAATATAAGTTGTTTTTATTTGTAATATCAAGCTAAGAGTGGTTGAAAATAGCAATAGAATGATTTAGGAAAAGTTTAGAAGAAAGAAGTTTCAAAAAATGTGAAAAAACAGACCTTAAAAAGTTTTTTTTTTTTTAAAAAAAAAAAAGAGCCATTTTTTAACCGTTACGCCCCGTAACGGCCGTTACGAGGCCGTTACAGCTACAAAATTGGGGGGGTGACCGTTACGACCCCGTATCGCATAACGGCCATGGCCGTTATCGATACGTATCGACCGATCCGCTCATAACGTAACGGATACGGGACACCCTGGAAATTATTCCTGTGCATGTGTGGCTAAATCTACTCTCCTTTGAGTATTGTTTGGTCTACAATTTTAATTGATTCATCCCTAGCATGTGTAGGCCTGAACCCGCATAGATTCCCTTTGATTGAGTGCTTGACTTTATGTGGGATGTGGAATTTTGTGTGATTGTTTCAACTAGTATGATCTAAAGCCTGGAATCTCGCATATTATGTTTAAAATTTCATATCCTGCATCAAATTTGATATCAGAGCCTAGGGTTCTTATAGGGGAATGCATTGCATATTTAGGGTTTGGTCTATTCACGTTTAGTTTGCATTAACTCTCATCATAAAGTCTTGTAGGATCATTTAGTCTCATTTAGACGCATATAGTTGTGTTAGAGGGTCTTTGAGTTGAGGAGTAGTTGTATTACCACACATACCGGTCGCGGTTTTGGTTTGCACCCTACGCTAAACATGGAGCAATTGTAAGAATCAATGGACAACCTAACCTGGCAATTTAAGTCTTTGGGTAAGAGCTTGGAACAACGTATTTACCATCGCCTTAAACAAATTAATGAGCGCGTTACCCAATTAGAGACCTCCGTCCGGGCAAACCCCACCATTGGGGAAGATGTCCAATCTCAGGCAGGTGATCAAGAGGATAAACCAAGGAATGAAAGTGGCCAAGGAATCGGTTATGGGCGCGCACCCATGCACCCACCCCTCGAGGGACATCAAGACCACTATGACCCCGATGTGCAACTCCTTAAGGGAGTGAGAGTAGATGCCCTTACGTTTGATGGTCAGTTGGACCCTAAATCTTTTCTAGATTTGTTGGTGGATAAGTACCACTATTTTGAATGGTATGACATGTCGGATGCTCGTCAAGTCCGATTCACCAAGATGAAGCTTGTGGGCCAAGCAAAGAGGTTTTGGGCTACTCTAGAGCGAAAGAAATGGCGAGGGAGTCCCAATAGTCCATTGCGAAGAAATGAAAGAAACACTCAAGAAAAAATACCTCGATTTTTCTTACCACTTAAGGTTAGTTGAGGAATGGCAATCTCTTTAACAGGGTTCCATGAGTGTTGTTGAATACATTGAGAAGTTTGAAGAGTACTTAACCCATTATGAAGTTGATGAGAATCCCGTACGCACCCTTGCTCAATTTAAGACGGACCTCCGGTCTGACATTAGGAGAGAGTTGCTCGCCAGGGACATTGGCACTCTTGAACAGATGTATCAAGTAGTGTTGGAGGTCAAGCAATACCTCAAAGCATCTGTGGGAAGGCAGTTTGAGTTTCGTGATTCTGGCGCTAAGGCCAACCCTTCTAAGGATAAACATGGCACTGGATATCGGTATAAGTATTCCAGTAGCTCTCAGTCTAGGCCCAAGGATGATAAGAGTAAAGAAGTTGTCGGATCTAGCTTGCATAGAAGTGAGGCGACTAGATGTTTTAGATGTCAGGGGTTTGATCACTTTGCCCACCAGTGTGGCATGAAAGAGGGCATCAAGGTCTTCCTTATTGAGGGGCAAGTAGAAGTAGTACCCCCAGAAGGTAATGGTGAGAAGGAAAAATATGAGCCAGCAGAAGCCCCAATTGATGAGGAAGAGGGAGCACAAGAGTCTGCGACTCTTGCAATTATGTGTTGCGTCTTTGCACAAGCAAAGAATACCGACGATTGGCGCCGCAACACGATCTCCGATACTAACACAAAATGTGGTGATAAGAGCTGCGAGTTGATCGTGGATAGCGATAGTTGTGCCAACGTGGCATCAACTGGCACTGTGAGCTGTCTAGGCTTGAAACTTGAAGCCCATCCTCAATCCTATAGAGTGTCTTAGGTTGATGAAACTTTCATTCCAGTCTCGCACCGTTGTCTTATTCCTATTCAGTTTGGATCATATAAAGACACATTTTGGTGTGATGTTGTTCTTATTCAGTTTGGGACGTATAAACCTAGGAAGCCTATGGACGTATAAACCTATGAAGCCTATTGATCTTGTCCTTATGTCATTATCCCATAGGCCATTAGAGTCTGCAGAGTCCTTTGCGCATCACATTCATTCATTGCATCAAAAAATTAAGCGAAAGATCACTACTAGTAATGAACATTACAAATTTTCTGCAGACCAACATAAACGTTTCAAGGAATTCAATGTAGGGGACTGTGATGGTCCGCATCAGACCCGAGCGATACCCTCAAGGAACCGTTCGTAAATTACACGCGCGTAGCGCTGGACCTTTCAAAATTATAAAATGAAACGGTCTCAATGCGTATGTGGTAGATCTTCCACCTTCCATGGGAATTAGTTCTACATTCATTATGGAGGATCTAGTTGCTTTTCAGGGGACTACGGATACATTGTCTAGCCTTCGCCCAACCATCCCGATTCCCCATACCTGCCCCTTGATCCATGGCCTCTTCCCAACCACCTTCTTCCCAACCTCTACCTCCCATACCCACCATTCCCACACCCAGAGTAGAGATAGATGATATCCTGGACCATCAAATAGTATCGACATTGAACGGCGGATTTCAAAAGTTCCTGATCAAGTGGAAGTAACGCCCACCTTCAGATAGTACATGGCTCACTGAGGAAGAGCTTTAGAAACTTGATCCTAACATCCTGGAGCAGTTCAGGAGTTTTGTTTTGCTGGTGGAAAAATCTTTGCAACCGGGGAGTTCATGGGGACATCATGCGCACAAGCACGCCCCCTACGCACGTACGCAAGGAGGGTCCCACCATCGATCTGGATCGATGACGACGTCCAGGGAGGGCCTCCTAGTTAGAGGACTGCGTTTTGGTTCCTTGGAGTGGACCCGATCGTCATGTGAATCCTGTCATTGGTTCTCATGATCGTGGCCCACTATTCCAAACGATCTACCATCCATATTCCTCTCCTCCGACAATCATTCCACCTACAAATCCATCGTTAATTTGCATTCGTTCCTTATCTACAGCAGATTTATAGAATTTGACCCTACAGGAGGGTTGAAACTTCGGTGGAGCACCACGCATGAACCGTACGTCAGATCGGGACGAAACTTGGCAGGTTTGTAGCCCAACCCTAGCCGACCAACCTTAAGGAGGGGGTTTTTGGGTTCGTGGGCCCCACGCAGGTGCGGACAGCCCTCAGCACACGTGCGTCAGGCGTGGCCTGCTGTCCCCATGCGCGGGCGGTCTTCAAGTTTACTCTCTCCTCTCTTTCACTCCTCTCTTACCTGATTTCCCTAACCCTAACCCTAGATTGTCTTAAATTCCCAATTTCTTTACCCTTTTTCCAACCCTAGGGTTTTCCGAATTAAAACTTATAAATCCCTTGGATTGGGGAAATTATTCCTGTGCAGGCTGAATCTACTCTCCTTTAAGTATTGTTTGTTCTATAACTTTAATTGATCCAGCCCTAGCATGTGTAGGCCTGGACACGCATAGATTCCCCTTGATTGAGTGCTTGACTTTATGTGGGATGCGGAATTTTTTATGATTGTTTTGAATAATATGATCTAAAGCCTGGAATCTCGCATATCATGTTTAAAATTTCATGTCCTACATCATTTATGTTGCTTGGGTGATGTCAAAGTTTGTGGCATATCTTTTATGGGCTTGACATGGAAGTGGGGTTGGAAAAGTTGTTTGGAGATTGCTTGTTATGGCAATTTTCTTGTCCATTTAGAGGGAGCGAAATAGGCAATGCTTTGAAATAGGAGTTTATCATCTCAACAAGTCATCAATGGTATTAAATGTAATGTGTTGGATTGGCTTCTTTTGTAAACGCAGCTAATTCTACCAATATCTACTCCTTCTTTGAGTTGTAGAATTGGGTTGTATTCTTTCATGCTTTCTTGGCGCTTCTCTAATAAATTTCAGTTTCTCTCAAAAAAAATAACATTGAATCAAGCTAATTTGCATTCTCTCCATATATAACCTAACTCAGATACCTCATTTTGTGTAGGTGTTTTCCTACACTACATTACATATATCTTTGCTTCATGGTACATGAACTTAGTAAAATAAGACTTTCATCCTTGTACTCTATACTTACTAGTTCCACAATTTGTTATACTCCCACCCCCCTCCAAATCTCTCCGCTCCACAAAATTTAAACTTGGCAAATAAGACTTCCATCCTCCTCTATACCTACTTTGTTTGTACCTCGAATACCTCATTCAATGTACATGTCCTATCTCTACTTCACAATCTGTGAACTTGGTAAAATAAGATTTCTATACTTACTAATCTACAATCTTTTTGTACTTGAACATATGGTGAATACTATGGTTGAGTGTTATATTAGACAAAACAACGTCTTCGTCCGTGTGGATGGTTTGAATTTAAAATAGCCTTTGCTAATTACTACAACCTATACATGCTATTATATGTTTCGAGACTTGTACTATGAAAAATATTTTAGGGAGACTAATGTTTCAACTTTGACTAGACTATTCCCTAATAATGCCTATATTAGTGCACTCATTTTCGCACCTTGTTTTGTCAATTATGTGAGCCATTGTGTCGTGTAGTCGGTAGAGCTTTTGGAAAGTGAAGACCAAAGACACAAGCGGAATAGAAGCATCAAGGAGTATATACAAGTAAAAGAGATGCCTTGGTGACCCTAACCCTTAACCTAAAACAACCATATAGCCTCTAGATGATCTTGACCTAATAGGAATATTAATTTGATCATCCCTTAGTCTTAGGAGACCAAGAAAAACATGTTAAAGAAGGCTAGAAGAGGTACGGATCTACTGTGTAAAAGATAGACTAAAACAATAGATTCGATGGCATGTTCAATGGCATCAAAGCCTAGCCGATGGCATCAATTGAGAATCAGGGAAGTCCAGCAACCAATCTAAAAATTTGGTTGGAATTCTTGATGGCATCGAGGTCCCTTCGAAGTTTCGATGGCATCAAAGACCCTTCGATGGCATCAATTTGAGATCCAGATTTGTCCAGCAAGGTTCTTGAAATTTCCTCTGATTTTCTCGATGGCATCAAAGATTGTTCTTCAATAGCATCGAAGACCCTTCAATGGCATCGACGGGACCATTTTCTGCCGGTTTTTTTACCATTGGGGCTCGAACTTTTTATAAAAGGCAGTCAGTTCTTGGGCATTTTTATGGGTTTTTAGAGCAATAGAAGGTAGGGTAATTCCATATGCAAATCCATCATCCTAAGCTTCTATTCCATTGAGTTCTAAGTTATCTCCTTTGAGATTACAACTCTAATGAGGATTCTAACCTCACTATTGGAGATGTGCTTGAACTCCTCCATATCCTAGATATTGGACTTAGGCATTCTTGGCAAATCATTGTCCAGATCTTCTAGGAGCTCATCTTGTTGAATCCCCTAAGAAACCAACTACCCATTAGTTGTAGGAGATTCGACCCACTCCAATCACCTTAGTCATCTTGAAGAAACATCAAATACAAGGAGATTGATCGTAGAGCTAAGGCCTTGGCGAAGCAGCGGCAACATGATCGGGGGAGCATCGGGGAGCTAATTGAAGCATGAGAAAGCGAAGATCAAGCAACCCAAGAGGCGCAACAAGCGGGGCTCAATCAGACAAGTGAGTTGTCATTTTTAGAGTCCATTGTTGTGCTCATTCCTTGTGTAGGTTGGAATACAAGAGTTTGTGTTCAAACTCACCTAGCGGAGCTTGGCCTGTGTGGCCTAAATCCGTAGTTCTTGTGTAGGACGTAGATTGTTGGTTAGCCGAAGAAAAAACCAACTCAAGTCCTTGTGTAAGCCTCCAGGGGGAGAATACATGTCGAGTTCGTGAGTAGGACCCATGCTCTTGTGTAGGGCATAAATCTTAGGTTCGGGATTAGGACCTTGGCCTGTGTGGCCTAAATTATCAGGTTCGGAATTAGGACCTTGCCCGTGTGGCCTAAATTATCGAGTTCGGGATTAGGACCCTTGTCCTTGTGTAGGACATAAAGTCTAGGTTCTTAAGTAGGACCTTTGCTCGTGTAGGACATAAATTATAGTCCTTGTGTAGGGCTGTAAAGGTTTGAGGTAAACCTAATTTAAAACCTCACATAGTGAAATCCGGTACACTCTAGGAAAGAGTGAGTCTGCCAGGAGTAGAGTACGCGCGTAGCCGAACCGTTATATATGATTGTGTTTGGAATTGCTATTTGCTCATTTATTTAATTATGCTTATGTCTTGAATGTTTAAATATGACGCATGATTAAATGAATGTTTAGGATTGATAGCAATCACATACCATACACTCATATACACTATCTTATATAGGCTAGTTGCTTAACTTGCATATCTAGTATAGCCTATGTGATTGGACCCTCTAATGGCTTAGAAGCCTTAGAGTTACATTGCTTAGTTTAGCTTAATTGGCAATTAGTTTAAACTAGGCAATTGTAGTTTTTAATTTGTCCTAATCACCCCCCTCTAAGACTTAGCCAACATTCCTTAGCTCCGTCATACTTCCGCACTTAGATGCATTGCGGCACGTTAACCGTAATTTCAGCCTCACGATGACATGAACATTGAAGAAACCTCGGCAATTGCTACTCTTGCCACTAGCACTTAGTTATTGGCTATGGGAAAATACTTTTGCACATACATGGTTTGAGGTCCTAGCCAACGCAGAAATGTCAATCTCCATAGGTTTATCAATGGAATTATTAGAGCAAATGACACCGACTACCTGACTCAACTAAGGACGAGTAGGGATTCGTTCTTTCTTTTGTGCCAATTACAAAGAGAGAAGACAACATTAACAGATACAAGAAGAGTGACATTAGAAGAACAAGTCATCATGTTTCTCCACACTCTTGGTCACAATGTAAGAAACGAAGTCATTGGATACCATTTCACACGTTCAAGTGAACCAGTTAATCAATATTTCCATAGAGTGATGAGTGCAATAGTTTCATTATATCCTGATTTATAAGATGCCCTCGTCGACAGACACCTCCCGAAATTCTTTCTAATCTAAATTGGAGCAACTATTTTCAGGTAATAAATAATAGTTGTCCATTTTATATAACATATAATACAATGCGATAAAACCCTAATTTACAAGCAGAAGTCGTTAGGACTGCTGGTGACATTAATGGAACCCACATACTAGCTTAGCTTCCCTCGTATAAGAATGCAAGGTTTTGTAACAGAAAGGGGGTGATTTCCCAAATGTAATGGTGGTCTGTTCATACGATATGACATTTCCTAGCCAAATCGGATAGCTTGACTTCAGATAGATGTGTGCTTCAAGATGCTCTTAATCATAGACCTAAAGAACTTAACATCCCACACGGTACATTCACCTATTCCTCATGCTTGTCTTAGTCTTGATACAGTAGTTCATGCATGGATATTTATACAATGTCAATTATTTGTAGAGAAATACTACGTAGTAGATGTTGGATATGCCCATTCTCGTGGATTCATGGCCACTTTCAGATGCGTTCGATACAATATGAATGAGTATCGCATAGGATGAATTCCTGAAAACAAGGAAGAATTATTCTAATTAATCTCACTCCTAATTAAGGAATGCCACTGAACGTTGATTTGGACTGTTGAAGGGTCACTTCCCGATATTAAAAACGACTCCTTAGTTCCAGTTCCAAACACAAATGAAGTCATATTTACTTACTGTGTGCTCCACAACTTCATTCGAGTGAGAGAATCTGACATTTTACTCGAAGCTGCTCCAAGCCAAGATGATATACCACCACCACCACCAGAAGTAGATCATGTTGAGTCAGTGTTTAATCGAACCATCACTCGCCGTGATAGAGATGAAACAGTGAAGAAAAGATATGAGTTTGCAGAGAGGATGTGAAGAAAAGATATGAGTTCGCAGAGAGGATGTGGATGGATTCCCATCCAAACATCCAATGATAAATTACCTTTTGTTCTTTTATATGGACTACATAATACTTATAAATGTGTTTAGGTTATCTCTAATTGTGTTCATTTTGTTTATGCTCATTTTACGCACCTACTATAAAACAGTTCTTAAGAGATGAGTTAATTTGGTTATATAGTTATCTAAAATATGTATTATTTGACAAGGACTTTGACTTGCTTAAATGGTGACATGAACCTTTGTGATGAAACTGCACTTTCAAACTACATACAGCCAATGTTCGAAATATCGGTATCGCATTACGTATCGCACCCTTGGGATACAGATACGTATCGGTTATCGCATGGGATATATCAGTTGTATTGCGTAATGTATCGCTATTGTTGGAAACATGGGGAAACATTGGAAATTGGTCGAATTTTTCAATGAAATTTCAGTGATTGTTAAAAAAGACATCAATACACACTTACAAATTAAAACATTACAAAAAACAAGTGCACATAATAGGTTTTCTTTGTATGGGGCCCTAATCTATGAGTTGTCTAATTGAATTGAAGCAAGTACATTCAAAGCCTATTCAGATAATTTATAAATGTGAGAAGACATGTGGAAACACAAGCAATACATTCAAAAGCAAAAGAAGAATAACTAGATTAGGTTATATACATGTTTGATTTTGAATTTTTTTCAATTTTCTGCAACTCGGTCATTCTTCTCCAAATCCTGAAATCGAAGTTCCCAATCCATGATTTTTCGTGTCATGCAAAACATGAAAAATCATGGATTTGTACCAATTTGACACTGATTAAACATGATTTACATGAAATAAAAAAAGGGGGGATCGAAAATTTAAAAAATGTTCACCGGATTGAACATGTGGGATGTATCCAACTACTTGTGTGTTTCGTATCGCACAACTAGGATACAAGATATATCGTGGAATATATCGGCCGATATAGTCAATATTTAAAACACTGTATATAGCCAAGATAACACCTACTAAAAAGACAAACCACCTTTGGTACTTGGAGGTCTTCATCGAATTCCCCATATAAATCACCAGCCAAATCCTCGCCAAAATCCCCAAGGAAATCACCGGGGAAGAAGGTGGGTAAAGTGTAAGTATATTGGGATGAGGATGGCTAGTGTTTGCAATATCGATACTATCGGCCGATATTATCGATATCGTAGTCCAACGATACGATACCCTTTGGAAGAGACTAAAAAAAAAAATTTGACAAGATACTTGGTATTGATCAATATATCACATAATATTGTTAAATATCATTCAATATCACTAAATATCTCCTGTAGCCAACTACCAAATCCATCAATAAAAGGGCCAAGGATGTCAAGAGAGTTAGAACAGTGAAAATATCCGAAAAAACAAGAAAAAATTTAAAAAGAGAAACTTTCAACATTGTAGATTTCGGTACCTATAGAAGAGATTATCCTGATTGAAAGTTGTATTTGAAGGGCCATTCAAATCGAAGTGTCGTTCGTAGGTTAGTGCAAATAAAAATCTCCGATTCCTTTTTTTTCTTTCTTCTAATAGTTATTGTTTGATAACGCAAGTGATTTCGGTAGTTAATTTGAAAAAATCCAAAGAAATTTAGAGATTTGGGAGAGATTTTAGGGATCCAGAAGTCCGGAACCCTCTCTGCTTCCAAAAATGGCTTCTGAGACCTTTTTACATGCGTGGATTGCATTAGTAGGAGACGGACAGTCCTATCAGGGGCTCTGTAGGGGCCACCATGATGAATGCGTTTCATCCACACCGTCCATCCATTTTAATAGATAATTTTAGGGCATAAGCCCAAAAAGTAGGCAACATAAGGCTCATGTAGACCACACCACAAGAAGCCATGGTGGTAATGATGTCCACTGTTGAAGCTTTCCTAGGGCCCACCGTGATGTTTATTTTCCATCTAATCTGTTCATAAGGTTTGACAGACCTGGATGAAGGGAAAACATAAATATTAGCTTGATCCAAAACTTATGTGGCCCTCAAAAAATTTTATTGGTGGCCATTCAATGACCACTGTTTCGTGTGGTGTGGTTTGGATCTACCTCATTTTTGCCCATGCACTAAAATGATTTGTCAAAATAAATTAACGATGTACCATATTACGTCGAGGTGGCCCAGTGTTCTTAATTTTGGCGAAATTTCGATAATATTGCCAATAATTATGTCGCTGATTCAGTGACAACAAAACCCCCTTTTCTCATCTCTTCAGAATATCATGAGTTGTCGGCGATTTTTTCGCCGAAAACGATAATATATGAAAATATCATCGAAATATCACAAACTATTGGATTTTTCCACTACAGCAAACGGTCACGCAAGAGAGAAATATGATAAAAGGCTCCTATTTTCGCCAATTATTGCTGGAAATACCGATTGCGTGTGTGAATCAGTCACAAATTCCAGAGAAAAAAGAGAGAGAGAGGAAAACGTCTGGAAGCTCCTCCCGCTTCTTCTTCTTGCTTTTCTTCCTCTATGGATACCCTCTCTCTCTCTCTCTCTCTCTCTCTCTCTCTCTCTCTCTCTCAATCAATGAGCCTGAAAAAGGCTCTATTTTCTAATAAATGAGAGGCTGCAAAGGCACTCTTTGCTATTATTCCTTTCAATAAATGAGAGGCTAAAAAAGGCATTGTTTCCTCTGTCCTTTCCAACAAATGAGAAGCTCCTAGGTTTTTCACGTCCACCCGAAATTTGTATGTGTCATTTTTGGAACCAACCCCTAAAATCAGGTGGCAAAATAGATGGACAGTGTAGACATACCATGCATGCATCAAGGTGGGTACTGCCATTAGGGTCCCTCCCACATCTTTGGTTCCGCATCGCACACAAGTCCCAGAACGAGACAGTGGTTTGGGTGGATCCCTAGTTCCATCGAGGTCGATGGATCCCTTGCTATGGGGCCCACTGTGATGTATATGCCTTACATCCACACAGTCCATCTATTTTGACGGTTCATTTTAGGGCATGATACCAAAAAAGTAGATCCAAATCTTAGGTGGACCATACCACACGAAAGATTGTAGATCGTCTGTGTTGAAGGCATAGGAAATTCCACCGCCTTGGCTTCTCATTGGTCCATGTCATTTCCGACGAATCAATCTAACAAGATATGTCGGATTTCTCTCGCAAATAAATTGCGTGCTATGCAACACAACTTTTAACATGTGGAACTTCTCTGAGCCCCCACAATGATTTATGTTTAGATCCACACTATCCATTAATTTTTACAAATCATTCTAGAACACGAGCCCAAAACTGAGGCACATCTAAAGCTCAAGTGGACCACACCATAAAAAGCAATAGGGATTGAACAAACTACCATTGAAACTTTCCTAGGGCCAACCATGAAGTTTATTTTCCATCTGACATGTTCATAAGATCAAACATACCTAGATGAAGTTAAAATACAAATATCAGTTTGATCAGAGCCTTCTGTTGCCTGAGGAAGTTTTCAACAGTACCATCAACTCCTACTGTTTTCACCGGTGTGGTTTGCTTTAGACTTGGATTTGCATTACTTTTGGGCTCATATCCTATAATGATATGAAAAAATGAATGGATAGTGTGGATCTAAGACATCATTATGGGCCCCACGAAAATTTCACATGTTAAGAAATTTCGTTGCTTACTGTGTGGCGCAAGCGAGCAGATTAGGTGAGACCCCAGCCTCACCCAAGACAATGCAGCCCCTACCATGGGGCCCAACTTGATGTGTATATTCTATATCCACTCTGTCCATCCGTTTTTTTCAGATCATTTTAGAGCATGATCCCAAGAATTAAGAAGATCCAATTATCATGTGGACTATATTCTAGGAAATAGTGGTGATTGATAGATATGTTTTTTTAATTTCTACTATAGGTTGTGTTTTCATACATATCTTGATACATTTATAAATGTTATGCATCATATTTGAAAATAGTTTCCTTAGTTCAATCAGACCACAGCTTAGGACCACATACAAAAGAAACCTATTGTGCCTACTTTTTTTTGAGATGTTATGATTTAAAAGTGTGTATTAAGGTCTTTTTCAACAATATCCGAAGTTTCATTGAAAAATTCAACCATTTTCCCAATATTTCCCTATGTTTCCCAGAAAGTGTGATAAATTATGCGATATAAACGATATATCCCGTGTGATAACCGATACATATCTATATCCCAAGGGTGCAATACATTGCGTGATACCGATATTTTGAACATTGGATATGGCCAATGTTTTAGTAGACATGTCAATGGAACAAGTCAGACTAGGTCCCAAGCCTGATAATGGCTTTAAGAATGATGCATACAAGGCAGCTGTTGACAAGCTACAACGGCGGCTGCATATAACCATTAGAACTGTTAATCTAAGGAACTGATTGAAGACACTAAAGATGTGCAAAGGAACTGCTTCGTGCTATTAGCATTAGTCGGGATAGCATAAAGTGGTTACCACAACTGATGTCGTGTAGAAATCCTACATTAAGGTATAGCATTGCAATTGTTTAACTATGCATGCATTACATTATGGCTATCTAATATTACCAGATAGCTTATAGAACGTGCTTTGTTTCTTTACAAATAGTCGCAATCCAATGCCTTACTGAAGGAGGTCAATGGATCGATTTGAAGATTTAACTATCTACATTGGCAATGAACAAGCGACTGGATGTTATTCCCAGATTAGGAAGCATGTTCCATTGGTTAGAGCTCAAAGAAACAGGGAACCTAGAGACTCATACACCAATTCCAACATGGGCTACCATGATAAGGTTGAATTAATTACTAATTTCCTAACAAAGAAATTGGTCATCATCATCTTTAGTGGACTTGTCACAAGTCCAGCATGCTTGATATCCATGCTTCAGGTTGAGGGGAGTATTGTGGAGTGGTGAGGAGTGTCATCCGTGTACCATATCATATTAAAGTGTATTGGTGTAGTGTAGTCATGAGGATTATCGTATCAGTTCATTATTAATTAAATAGCTAGTTGTCTCAATAGACTAACCAGCAATTAAACCCTAACCTCCCTCTCTCTTCTTCTTCTTCTTCCTTTTCCACACTCTCCTCTTACTTTCTTCCATGTCCCACTCTCCACTTACTTTCTTCTATGTCAACACAAGTTGACATGGACACATGTTCAACACTCCTGGACGCATCTGAATCTAT
This sequence comes from Magnolia kwangsiensis, assembly GCA_037074715.1. Lineage (NCBI taxonomy): Eukaryota > Viridiplantae > Streptophyta > Magnoliopsida > Magnoliales > Magnoliaceae > Magnolia > Magnolia kwangsiensis. Next base: position 60,125,297 of record CM073584.1, on the reverse strand, counting down.
AACAATAGTTTTTTGGGTAACTGATTTCTGGATTTATTATTATAATTTCTGATTGGGATATCCTTGAATGAAGTACTACAAGAAAATATTAAAATATTTTATTATTGATGTATCAATCAATCAGGCTTCTAGAAGTCGTGGGTCTGACATCCCTTATCTCTGGCCAACACCAATATACATGTTGGTGTTCAAACCATATCGATCTTCAGTAAATCTTTGTGCAATTAGACCTTTTACTTAAACTTAGTGAGAGCAGTACTGTCAGACAAAAGAATAAAAACAAAACAAGAAACTCATAAACAAAAAGACAGAAAAGGATAAGACTACCTAAGAGAAACTTCAAGCTTGGGGCTGCTAACTAAAACCATGATGGATCATGGAAGTGAAATTTTGTTTATTTGCATCTAGTTTTAACTTCAATTGCTAAATTTGTAAAGATTCTCACCTCCTCGGAAAAAATCTTAGACTTCAAACTGGTGCTTCCACCATAAGTTTCCATTGATTCTATTTCAATACCAGAATCCTTCATATCCATCAGTTCCTTTCTCAAGCCCTCATCAGTACAACCCAAGGCATATGCATTTACAGCAGCACTGATGAACTCCTATGAAGAGAGACCAACATACGAGTTATGAAAGACATAATCAATCAATCACCAAAAAGAAAAACAGTGATGCATGAAAGATGGAAAAGAGAAAAAAAAAAAAAAAAATAGTACAGAATATACTTTGAGGTTGTCACCGCCTCCACGATCAATAACATTCCTGTACCGCCTAAACAGGCTGATTGCTATATTCCGAGATGAACGATACTCATCATCTGATGAAGCACAGATATGCAGACGACGCTAACCCAACTTGTAATTATGTCAGTCAATACACAAATATTCCTTGTTTTCAAATTTTCTAATAACACTCCCAGTAGTCAAAACTATTCAAAAAAATGGAAATGGAGCAGAGTTGGCTTACCAGCCATTGCTTTAAAGTAACTTGATTTGAGATCTTTGATACACAGTGAATCTTAGTCTTTGCTCTGCTACACCATATAGAAGACCCAAAAGAAGTGTATAACCTTTGATTGCAAGGATTTCTCAAAGAACTCCGGCAAACTACGTTGCTGCTCAAGAAATTAACATGCACAATGTTGCACAATGCAGCTTGTGTCGATATTTTAGCATCTCCATTTAACCAGCACCCACTGACTGCTTTTTGGGCATGTAATGTCAGCATGGCTGCATCATAGCCGCCAATACCATTCAAATCTTTTATGAAATAAGTTCCAAACTAGTGCCGCAATCCTGCAAACAAGAGAGTAACACTGGCCATAATGAGCAAAGAGCATAAATAATGTATTCAGCTAACTAAATAGTTGCCATCTACAAAGCAAGCCCCGTATTCCAGATATAACATTTGCCATCATGAAATCATAAAATAAACAAGAAGAAACTGTAATAAGGATATGCCTGTTTGGTTTGAATAATATGAGATGAATGATTTATTAAAAACGAAAGGTTATGTAAACAGTCCAAACTTAATTTGCACCGGATCCTTTTTAGGTGATGCCATATGCAGTCAAGAAAACCAAAACCAAGCAGATCCAACTTGAAGGATCTAACTCAAGACCAGGCCATGTATCCAACCCCAACAGGACTCCATTCTAAAACCCAAGACAAGCCACGGGGAAGCTGGTCGAGGTACAAAATTTCATGGCTCAGGCCCCAACAAAATGAAACCTGAGTACGCAATGTAGAGCATTGTACCTTGACAAACATGGTCATATCATGATCATTGTATTATCCACAAACAGTTATGTAACAGCCATAACGTTATTGGTGGGTACCATTATACGCTTACAGGGCCATAATGGCTGTAACAGAAAAAATGGCCCATAACAGCCCGTTATGGGGCCATTACAGTTGATGATGATGATGGCAATGAAATGGCCATAACGCCAATTATGGGTTCGGCCACTGTTACCGTTATTGAATACCATGATGGGTTTGTAAAATCTCTTAAATGAATCCAATCACATATGTATGGTGTAGTAAGTGTTCTTGGTGATTGTTAAGCTCTGCAAGGGAAGTTAAAAGCCTAGGCCAATAGATCCCTCCTGTGGACTTTCATTCCATTAATGTCATCCCAAAAAGCGAATAAATAGAGGTCCTCCATGCTCAATCTCCCAGTTATGGTGTATTTACTTTTCTTTTGAGGAATGAGCACACACTTCAGTGGATGGTAAGATACCACAAACCAGGTCCACACATATGGCACTTGCCATGTGTGTATGACATCCAAGTTGTCCAGAAGGCAGCCCACCATAAAGATCACCTGGCACAAAATTCACAATGGTCCACCACATGAAAACAATGGGAGTGAATGCAGGAGCATTGGATAAAAGAATAAGATCCATGGTGGGTCCGACCTACTGCCTAACCACAAATCAGGCCATTAGCTGTGGTCCAATTTGATTGTGGGGCCCACAGATCCAAATAGTACAATTGATTTGTGGGTCCCTCAGCATCATTATGATGCTCCAAATGAAGGACTAACTGGACTGTGGGGTCTGAGAAGTCCAATTGTCAGAGTTTTCCAGTGATCATATACAAATAGGTAAAGGAAGTTCATTTTGGAAAGATGTTTAGATAGGGGAGAAGCTGCTTCGGGAGGTGTTTCTGCGCCTGGCTAATCTAGCAATGGATAGAAACATCTCAGTCTCTAGTTGCTTCTCTATGTTGCAATCTAGAACCTACCTATATATATATATATGAAATTTGCAGGATAAGGAAGTGGGGAACTTCGGGAAGCTTCAAGAACTTCTGCTTGGTTGCTTTCCTTAGGCGGAGGAACACGATAGATTGTTGTGGAAGGTGCATAAATCAGGGTGCTTCTCAGTCTGGTTCTACAATATGATCCGTCTTGCAACAGAGAGCGTATTTGTATCTCCTATGTCTAGCACTATAAAGCACCCTCAAAGGTAGCAGCTTTCACTTGGCTCGTAAGAAGGAAGAGGGTGCTATCAGTTGACAACCTCCGACAACGCTCTATGATGATACCCAATATATGTGTGACGTGCATGGGAGATACAAAATCAGTCAAACACCTTTATTATGGATTGCCCGTTTGCCCAGGAAGTTTGGAAGAGGTTCTATGGTCTGGTCAGTGTCCAACTGTCCATTGGGTGATGCCAGGTTGGGGACTTTTTCTGGTCTAGCATGGGATTGGGCTTGAAAAGAAAACAAAGGCGTGCTGACAGTTGGCCCTTATAACTTCCCCATGGTCTTTGTGGAGACAGAAATGGAAGGCAGCTTCAGATGTGAGCACCTTGGCATTTGAGGTTTTTTGTAATGCTAAGTTCTATGCCATGGAATGGACCTCCTCCATCAAGGCGATAGAGTCTTGTAAGTCCTCTTTTCTCCTTGTGTTGTAGGGTTTTATGTTTCGTGCAGCACTTTAGTGAGTGCATATTTGCCAGGTTTAATCATATACTAAAAGTGTTAAAAGGGGCACTCGTTGTGATGTAGGCTCGGTGGAGCAGTAACCTTTACAAATTAATCAGGAATACCATATCAAGTGGAGCTGCACTGTCTGTAGCGGAGTCCACATCGGCACGTTTGTGGCATGCGCGTCTAGGCCACATGAGCAAGTGCGGTATGATGGTACTTTTTAATCAGTGTTTGATTATTGCATTTAAAAGTGTTGATTTTAATGTACATGAGCATTGCATATATGGCAAGGTGTCCCGTATCCGTTACGATACGGCCGTAACGGCCGTTTCGTAACAGTAATGGTCATAACTGTTACGCGTTACGAGGTCAAAACGGCTGTAACAGCCGTTACAGAAAAACGGGCCGTACCGGCCCCATAACAGTCCAGGAACAACGTTTTTCAAAAAATAAAAAACGGCCGTAATGGCCGATACGGGGGTTGTAACGGCCGTTACGGCCCGTATCATAACGGTAACGGTGGTGGCCATTACGGCCACCGTTACCGTTACGGAATACCTTGATATATGGTAAACAATCACGGTTGTCTTTTAAATATGAAAAGATATAAGGGTGTTCTGGATTATGTGCATTCTGATGTATGGGGTCGTCGCCCGTGGTTTCTTAGGGAGGGATACAAGTTGTGGTGGTGTGAAGGGATACAGGCTATATGATCGGGTTACTTGGAAGATCACAATAAGCCGTGACATCGGGTTTGATGAGGACTCCTTATTCCGTAAGGATGAACACAAGGAAATAGGAAAGTCAGCCAAAATTGACGTTGAAATAAAAAAAGATGAGACACGGGTAGAAGCCGAGCCGTAGGAAGACCTACAGGAGCAGGTGGAGTAGCTACCTATGAAGAGATGACAAGAATATTATGTTCGCCCTCATTACGGATGAGAAAAATCCATCCACCTTCCAAGAAGCACTGGATGATCCAAATGCTAATAAGTAGATGGCAGCGATGCAAGACGAGATGGACTCTTTGTACAAAAATGAGACGTGAGAGCTACTAGAGCTTCCCGTTGGGCGTAAAGCGATCGGGTCCAAGTGGATTTACAGGAATAAATAGGATAGATACAAGGTGAGATTGGTTCTAAAGGGATACGCCCAGAAAGAACGCATCGACTTCAACGAGATTTTCGGGTCAATTGTCCGCGGGTATTTATTAGATTTGTGTTGGCATTAGTTGCCCAATACAACCTAGAACTGGAACAAATGAATTTCAAGACTACCTTCTTTTATGGGGAGTTGGAAGAACAGATCTACATAAAGAAACCAGAGGGGTTCGAATAAAAGGGGTCAAAGAATAAGGTTTGCGGGCTGATGAGGTCGTTGTATGGCTTGAAACAGTTGCCTAGCCAGTGGAATAAGAAATTTTGATACTTTCATGGTGAGTCAACGATTTACTAGAAGTGAATATAATCATTGTGTCTACTTAAAGGCTTTAAGTGACGGAAAATTCATCTTATTGGTATTATATGTTGATGACATGCTTATCCCAAGTCGTAGCATGTTTGAAATCAATATATTAAAGACTTAATTATCAAGGACATTCAAAATGAAACATTTGGAGTTTGCAAAGAGGAAATATCAGCATTGATATAATATAGAGATATGGAATGGAGTAGGATACAGTTATATTAGGCAAAGTTCTTTGAGAAGGTATTGATGAAGTTTGGGATGGACAAGGCTAAGCCAATTAGCACACCCCATGATGCTCGCTTCCGGCTTTCTTCAGAGCAATGTCCCATTACAAATGAAGAGAAGCAAGTTATGTCTCATGTGCCCTATTTGAGCGCAATTGGCAGTCTGATGTTTGTCATGTTCTCTACGAGACCAGATATTTCACATGCAGTCGGTGTTGTGAGCAAATATGTCAAACCCCGGCAAGCAGCATTGGGAGGCAATGAAATGACTACTTCATTATCTACGAGTTACAGCAGACTACGTCTTGACATTTGAGAAATTAGAGGGAAAGCTTATATGTTGTGTGAATTCTTGTTAGGCAGGGAATGTGGACAACAGAAGGTAGACTTCCGGTTACTCGTTTGTACTAGCGGGCGAAGCGATCAATTGGATGTCGAAGCTTCAATATGTGGTTGCTATTTCCACAACCTAAGCTAAGTATATAGCAGTGACAGAGGCTTTTAAGAAAGGTGTTTGGTTGCGTGGAATGATGAATGAGTCAGTAAAAGGTTGTGTCGGTTAATTGTGACAGCGAAAGCACGATCAACTTGGCAAATAATTTAATTTACCATTCTAGAACTAGACATATTGATGTTCATCATCATTTTATCCAACGGACGCTTGAGGAATGTGGTGTTAATCTTAAGACGATCCACAAGAGCGTGAATCCGATGGATATACTTACAAAGGTGATTCTCATAGAAAAGCTCTGATTTTTTTCGACTTCTCTGGGTCTCGCAAAGGTTTGATGAATACGAAGTGTGCACGAAAAGTAGTTGCGATGGTGAAGCTATGATGGAGGCAATTAGAAATGGAGCTTGGAGTTGTGGTTCATAATTATTGAAGCCATGGTGGAGATTGTTTTATGATGTCTTCAATATGTACATGAAACAGGGGTCTCGAGCAATTGACCAAGCTAATCGATCGATCGAGTGAGCCCCGGATTATACATATTGGTGGATTATACATATTGGTCTTTGGACAATTTTGGACATGATCAATCGAGCGACAAGTCGGGTCGATTGATTGAGAAAATTCAAAAAATACTTGTAAACTCTCTGGACACTTTTGTGCATGTTCGAGCAATTGAACATGTGGCTGCGATCAATCGAGGGTTGCTCGATCGATGCTTAGATAAACGACGCGCACGATTTTGTGTAATTGTGCAAATTGCTTCCTATTCTAGGTGTAACACTATAAATATGTGTGCAATGCAGGATTAGGGTATGATAAAGAGAGCTTAAACATTTTTAAGAGGGTTACTAAGGGAGTTTACGATTTTCTAAAGGGTCTCGCATTTGTAAGTTTATAAATCTCTTGTAATTCGTTTATCATAGTGGATTTTGTTATTGCTTTGTGCCGTGGTTTTTTCCCACAGGGGTTCTCCACGTAAAATTTGTGTGTTCCTGTGCATGCTTTGTTACATTTATCTTTCAATTGTTTGAAACGAATTCGGGTTTTGCTTCCGCGGTCCCCCAAGATCTCTCTCTCTCTCTCTCTCTCTACAAAATCCAACCTACAAATCTACAACTGAAGCACATACAGCCCATATAAACACAACACAGCTCTATAAAACACATATCCTAGCCCACAAACACACTCAATCCCAAAACCTAACCCATATGCACCCACTATGCCTAACCATTAAGCTTTGTCCTCACTTTTCAGCTTATCCGAGACCCCAACCAGTCAAACCCCACTCCATTGCATATTCCCTATCTGTCCACTATCTAGTGACATACAACATGCATATAGAAAATGGGTTTTTATAGACCATACGGCACCTACGGTTTATAGAGAGGGATTGAGGGAGTATTCATACATATGGAAACGAGTAGCTACAGTGATATGATATATTGGATTAAATAAATACTTCTTCTTTCTTTTTCCCTTTTTCCTATTCTTTTTTATTTTTGGGTGTGTCTGTCTGTGTGTGTTTCTCGAGGATAGAAACATGGTGAGACTCCACACACCTATCCGCATATTTGCTAAATTTTAAAGAATCTACTGCTGCCATTGGAATAATAACCCAAAAAAGTGATTGAAAGTTTTTGAGGCATCTAATCTTAAGCCGGAATTTCTTCTTCAAATTGGCACATATCAGATCATTCTTTGATCTTCAATTGCTCTATTTACATGCACACAGCAGAAGAAACTCTCATGTATTTGCTCCTACTACTAATACTATTAGTGGTTAGAGAAGTCGGCAGCGATTCAACAAACCGAAAAGATTATTTATTTGCAAATAGAAAAATAAGATAGAGAGAGATGGGAATTGACTTTACCTTTCGGTTGGGATTCCTCAGGTGGCCATTTCTTGACAGAGGACGAGGAGAAGGAGAAGAGAGATGTGCTTCGTGTATGCCTTTTTTCTTTCCTTCTCCCGTCCACGAATATTGAATGGCTCTCCGTAGTTTCAAACCCAAATGTCGAGGCTCGCAAGGGGACTTGTCAGTCGCTGCCACCCCTTACGTTGTACTGCCCGTCATCTCATCTGTCTCTCTCAACGGCTGTTCCATGCCCATGAATTTCTCTACCCCAACCTCTCCCCTCTACGGGATTTTTCATTTCTAGTACAGTAAAAGAAAAAAGAGAAGGGCCCGTGCCTGATTGAATCCAAACCCAATTCGATGCGATATTTATCGATGGTCATCCTCATCTTATCAACGATTTGGATCAGCCCACTTGTATAAACTGACAACTCGGGACGCGCCAGTCTGTTTACGGATCTAACTCTAGTAAGGTCGATTTTAAATTTATGGCCTAAGTCGTAATTGACTAGTTCAGATGTTACTGGTATCATGTGATCTTACTGTACTCGCTATTATTGGGGAAAGCCAATAAAATAATGACACGTGGTATTGCATGAAAAATAAAAGGCGGGCGAAAAGGTCGTTGTGGATCAGTTTGATATGTGGATGGTCGACCGAATGATGTGGATTAACTTAAAATTCAAATGAGCGGAGAGAGAATGGTGTGGTTGAGTAACTTAAAATTCAAATGAGCAGAGAGAGAAGAGTTGAACAAATTAAAATACAAAAGATGATAGAGAGGAACAAAGTTTGGCAGATGAAAGAGAAACCCTCACAAAAAGAAATATAACAAGAAAATAATCTAAATAGGAGAAAGATTTAAAAAGGCTCTTCAACTATTGTAACTAACGTAGTAATGAAAAAAAAAATTTAGAAGAACGAGCTGCAGTAGAACTCTATAAATAATAGACGAAAACAATCAATCCAACAACAATCAAATAAATCTATCAATTTATCTTTTCTCTCATCTTATCATAAGAGTAGCGATAATTATTAGTTATAATCTTTAGTCATAATTCAAATCCGTGCTCAGATGTTGGATTTGTTCTATATCAAATATCACAAGTTTTTTCAAAAGACGCATTCTTACAATTGTTCTTAGTGACCGATTGCGAGCTTTTCCTTTTGTTTGATTACACTGATGTTCTAAAAGTCATTTTTTATGGAAGGCATAAAGCAACGTATCTTCGAAAGAAGAAACCCACCCTTCGATGATCGCCTAATCGTTATCAAATTTTGTAAGTGGCTCAGTAAGCGACCAATCTTCTCAAAATTTGGTTATATATATTCATATTAGACATATCTTCTTATTTCAGCGCTTGGGGCTGAAGTTGATTAGTTTGGATTGAACCACTTTATCGATTTTGGGACATTCGCACACACTATGCACGATAGAAAACAAATCGAGCAAAATTTTTATCACTCTCGGTGGGACTCAAATATTATTTGACTGTCATCAATATTCATTTTGCACCGACTATGTAAAAAATGACACTTTTGACACAAGTACACTTACCAATGCAGTAATTTCTCGAAATCATGAGCCAAAGAGGTGGCCATAACGCTTCAACAGTCGTTATTGTAGCTAACAAACCTCATGCTCATGAGGAGTTGCAAGTTCAACAAGTTCATGGGCAAGGAAATCCATCACCTAGTCCGGTGCTTGTTCCAACAAATCTAGATAGACCATCGACATCCGGGTTGAACTCCTTAAGATTATGTCAGCCGAGATGGTTGATACGCAAAGGGGAATTCAACACATCACATAATTATCGCTAGTTTAGGATGAACACTTATGAATTTAGACTAAGGCATTTAATAGGTGGATAGTCGACCACACTGAGAGCATGAATCGATTGGTGGCTTTGTTTGCTAAAAGAGCATTTGTCGCATCTTAGCAACAGGTCGATACTAGTTCTATTGGGAATTTGGCACCTATAACACTAGCCCAGCCAGTGTCACAAAACTTCATTTACAGTGAAATACACCACCTATACCTATCCCTGGTTCAATCAAGAATGTGCGAAATTCACTGATACCGGTAGATTTCAGATGTCTTGAATATATTCATGTCCACGACGTACAAAACTCACCACTACTGGTAGATTTTAGGCATCCTGAATGTGAGAATAAGAACTTAATCCATGAAACCAGGAATCAAGGGACACCTAAGGGAAAATTTTTCCTAGAAATCAACTATATAATGAAGAATAATATCAAGTTGGTCCATAAGTACCTCCAATCGTTGCACAACAATAGTGGGAGTGTAACCAAATTATTTAATTAGTTCAGGAAGTGGTAGGTCAAATTCTCGGTTGAACTACTATTCTAGTTTATCATAAGCCATATCCTGACTAAAACGATCGGCAATATCCATTGCCGAGGAATTATCGACCTAACCTTACACTGTTTACAAGCGATATAGGTCAATCGACTATAGAACACATATATCAATTTACCATACAATGTGGAGAGTTGGCCAACAATGAGTATTAGAAATTATAACTATTTGATCATTCACTCACTAGGGTAGTTTTCACCTAGTATTCCAATTTTAATACAAAATTCCATATAGAATTGGCAAGAGACTGAAGAAAAATTTCATGCTCAATTCTTTTATAAGGACAGAAATTTCCATAGCTGATTTTGATCATTTTCGGCAGTTGCCAGGATAATCGATTAAAAATTGTATTGTTGATTTAAGAGAGAAAAGTCGATGCAAAGTAGTCACGACTGTTTCGACAAAGAAACAAATGCATTTGATTTGGGAGATTGTCTTATTCAAACATAACAGAGAAAGAGTACTATGAACATTCATCACATTTTATCGATACTGAGTTCATTTACATCCTCTTTACATCCCTTGATTCTAAGATAAATCATTTAGAAATGAAAGACTTGTGCTTTAAGCATCAAAAGTTCATTTCGACAGCCTTCCGGCGCCTGATTCGATCATCTCCTAAGACTTAGGAGGAATGTCATTCCGAACGACGGGTCTTAAATGAAATAAAGATTTCAACAGCATAACAACGCCTATTTCAACCATCTTCTGGGACTTATGAGGAATGTCGATTAGATCGACTGATCTTTCTCCTTTGAACCCATGAAGAGGAGAAAGCCCGGAGAAAGGAAGCCTAGCCCATGAACTTCAGCAGCATGACGGCCTTTGGACTTCACAGACTGCAGGGCAGCCTAGTTGCGTGAACCCGCGCAACCGGTATCGGTTGCGCGGTCCTGCGCAACTGCCAGGAGACTCATTTCTACCTTCTGTCTTCTACTCTGCTCCGCTCCTCTTGAAAATTTTCCAATTCCCTTAATGAAGGAGGGGAAGGGGTATTTATAGACCCTCGCAAGTATGAAAATCCCGATCTTAGCAATGTGGGACTTTTTTTCAGTACTTTAGATCATTCTGAACGAACCCCTTTGTGCAGTACACTCCGAGGTCCCGTGCAACGGATACTTTCTTTACGCGGACCTGCGCAACTGAGATTGATTGCGCGGAACCGCGCAACCTATAATGGCTGCGCGGACCTGCGCACTCTCATGAAAGTTATCTTTATCTTCTTCTTTTCTAAAGTTCTTCTTATCTCTTTACCTTTCCTTGCTTGATTCCTTCACCATTTTTTATGCCTCAACAAATGCCCCCTTGATCCTTTCTTTGTTTCCTCAAGAAACAAAAAAGGATCAAATTTCCTACTTTTCATTTAGCTTGCACGAACCTGCACAACCGGCTGCGTATATACTCGATCGCGGTAGCCTATAACCAGTAGTTTTTCACACCCTCTGGCAAATTTTTTTTCTTTTGGCGATTTTCCCGCGCAACCAACATTGTCTGCGTGGACCCGCGCAACGGATCTTCCGTCCGTGCAAGTCTTCTAAGTATTGTGACACACCGCGTAATTGATTTGGATTGCGTGGACCCGCGCAACCAAGACTTGCTATTTTTCTGAACCTTCCTCAACAATCTTCCTTAAGTCTTTAACCCTCTTCTCTTCATGGCCCGCATCAAAAGGACCCTTCGTCTCGTAGACCCTCCAACTGACCATCCTTCTCAACCCAATGCACCCGATACATCTTCTCATCGCCCGTCTCCTCATGTTGATCAACCACTGACTAAGCGTACCAAAACCACCACTCAAACTCCCGCATATTTTAAAGAACCAGTACTTCTAACTTTTGATTTTACCGACCGTATTGAATCGCTTTCTTCTCCCATTCACCGGGCTATAATCATGAAAAATATATAACTACCCCCGAAGCATGGCCGTGAATATAATTGGAAAGAATGGTTGAAGACAACCGCCCATATTCGCACGGATAGTGATAGACCCCTGTTAGAGAAGATACCCCGCCTGCTTCTAGCTCCAAGAAAACTCGTCGAAATAAGACGAAGGAGTTTGAAGAAAAGATAAAGGAACATAATAAGAAGAAGCTCCAAAACTCTTGGGAATCCGTTCGAGTGATCGAGGGCGTCATGAAATTCGACAACCCTCATTCGGAAGGCATGATAATAATTCTCATCAACGTTCATCGTCACTAGTCCATCCTTGAATGTGAACCCACCGATTATGTGGACGGAGAAAAACTAATGTATACTGAATCGTGGGCGATGCGAGAACCTCGAATTCTCGAAGGGAAACTGCAGACGCAAAAACCGCGGCAGATCATCGGAGAAGCCCACCCCATGATCTTCCTTTCTCCTTTTCACAGTCCGCACAATCTCTTTCCGACATATTTCTACGAGACTATCAGACAGCGGTACAAGGATTGTGATCCTCTCTGGGGATCAGAAGATTTTCGAACAAGGGGCCTGCTGACTTCTCGTCACTATTATTCTGATTGGGCAGAAGCAACCTGAAGAAACACGCGAGTACTCTTGCTAAAGTAGGCCTTTATGATGCGATAGAGGTCACATCCAAATATTTTTACAAGAAACCCTCCGTGCTAAAAGGATTCCTCGAATATTGGTCTCTTATCACCAATTCTCTTCACTTACCATTCAGAGAAATGAGCATATCGCTATGGGATCTGCATCGCATAGCAGGTCTCCCGCTTACAGGAAGATTTTATGATGAGTTCATTCCGACGAACGCAGAATTGGCATTTATATCCTCTCCCGACCGCAGACCTTCTATCTCCGAAACCACCATCGAACTTTTCAGAGAAACGGGAAAGTTTCCAAATTTTCATAAACTATCGCCTCTACAATGGTTGGCCCATTTTTCTAAAATACTCAGGTATTTCAGACCCAAAGATTAGCATTTTCCTCTTCATCACATACTCCTGCATATTAACATTTTTTTTTTCATTTTGCAGATTCCGCGACAGTCGCTGTAAGGAATTAACGACTCTTCGTGACAATATGAAGGAACAACCAAATTATAGTTCCTTTGGGGAACTTACAGCCTTCCTAGCTTACTGGCTAAGCATAGTTGCCCTTCCTAGTTCCAAGTAGGCAGATGCTATTCACCCCACCACCTTCGTTGTCGCCGGAGCTCTAGCGGAAGGTCAGAAGTATTCCATTGCGCCCCCTGTGCTATGTTCCATTTATCGGGCCTTTGGAGAAATCTCTACACGTGTCAAAAATCCCACCCTGGGATCTTCATCAGCGTATACTGCCTGACACTACTTCACCGGATGGTTAGGAGTCTATTTCCCCTAGACTTTTGAAGCACCGGAGAAGGCTTATGTCAACCCTTCTCATCTTCCTCTTTGGTTTTTTCAACAAAGGGCCATGGCCAGAAGATCGTATGAATGGGTGATCAATAAGATCCAGAATTTTGATCAAGTGGACTTCTTCCAGTTCTGGCTTCATCGTTACATTAAAGATACAGATATGGTAGATCAGGGGGCACTAAATATAACGGAAAGGGCCTTTTTTCTTTCTATTCGTTCTTGTAGTTTGCCTCTTAGGGAAGGAATGGAATTCTGGAGAGAACCCTACTATCCCAGCCGTTTTGCTCGCCAATTCAACTATGACCAAGCTGTGCTAGAAGATTGTGGGCTGGTTACTAAGAGAATGCGCTACTATGGAACAGGTCCTTTGAACTGGGCCATGATATGGAAGCAACTATTAGGCGGCCGTGTCAACTCTTCTTTCATCATCCCTATCTGTGACCGGATAGTCCGTACTTCTTACAGCTGGATGAGGTGGTAGGACCACCAATCATTTCTGATCAACAAACGCCTACCAGTGGATTCTCTTCTCTTTCTCCATCCACCTCGGCTTAGGGGCAGAAAAATTGAGAACGGAATTGGCTTCATTCCAGAGAAAAGTCACACTCATCATCATTGTGAAATTTGTAGAAAGATTTCGACGGAAGAGCCAATCCGTGAGAGAAAACCAATAAATACTTTAGATGGTTGGTTTGCCCATGGAGTCCTAGCAGAATTTGAACATGTCCCCCACGACTTTGGTGGCCAAGCTCCAGAGGATGTTGCAGGAGCATCCTCCCCTATTCCTGAAGAGATTGCTACAGCTGAGGAGGGTCCAGCTCGAAACAAACCTGCCCCTTCTTCACAAACTCTTCCCCCTAGCTCATCATCTCCGATGACTAGATCACGAGCACGTCTGCAAACATCGTCACCCACTCCCCAGGAAGAGGCAAGACAGGTCTCCTCATCTCCCTCGATAGTCATTACTTTGAGTCTCTCCTCTTGTCCTTACTGCTTCTGAAATATAGAACTCGATTGGCTCAGGATATTTTTCATTCACCTTAACTTGAAATCTTGTTGGAACGGCTGAAAATGGCTTATTTCTTTCAGCATACGGCAGCGGCACAGTATAATTTGACTGTAAAATTTTTAATTGTGCAGATGACAAAAGGGTTAACGGCGGTTGTCCTGGTTGCCTAAATGTTTTGGCACAAAATAGAACTTCTTGCTTATTTCTGCAGCTTCAGATGGCACTACTTTTTCTACTAACTTCGTAATTGCACTTTCTCGATCATTCTGTAGGACACCACTTTCTTTCTTATTTATTTTTTTGACAGCGAATTCTTTATAATAGCTAGCATCTGCGAAGAAGGACTCAGCTTCTATATACGGTCTCGCATTGGCCATCACTTTATGTTGTACTCCGTCTTTACAGTATTTGAAACACTGATGCAGGGTAGAGGGTATGATATTATACTGATGTATCCATGGCCTTCCTAGGAGAAGGTTGTATGTCGTTATTGCACTTATGACGTGACAAACAACGTTAGTAATTAATTCTCCTATTTCCAACGTTACCGTAATCTTGCCAAGTGCGCGCTGCCCATCTTGATTAAAACCTTATATCATCATTCCGCTGGGGCGTAGTTCTAAGCGACGGTAGTTTAATTTATTTAACATTGAGAGTGGCAAAAGATTTACTACAGACCCATTATCTATCATAATCCGTTTGACTTTCTTCTCACGAATATGTCCTTCTATCATTAGTGGTCTGTTATGGTCTTTCTCACAGATCAGATCATCATCAGAAAAAGAAATGACCGAGAAATAGTCCTCATGTTCATTGAGTTCTTCATGTTCTAACTCCGCCAGTAAGGTTTCCCTGATGTCATGATCAGATAAGGCCTGGATCAAACTTTTTCGAAAATCTTCTGATAGCTTCAGTGCATCATAAACACTTAATCGGGCCGGTATTCCTTTTAGATGATTTACCACGTCATAATTCACTCTCGTCATCTCATTCTTCTCCTTCGTCTTACCGCTGTTACTCTCCTTTGCAATTGCTTCTTCTATTTTCTGTTTTGTAGGGCTTACTACCTTCTTACCTGACCGTAGTGTGATCACCGCAACCTTCTTTATAGCTTTATTGCTTCCGGTGTTATTCGTATATTGGTCCTTTTTTCGGACTGTAAGCATGTTTACGGTTGCCATGGAGCCCCTCTCTCTTTCTTTCCCCAATACTATCTCGCCCCTATTGATCAGTCGCTGTATTATACATTTCAGTGTATAACAGTTCTCTGTTGGATGCCCCACCAAACAATGATAACGACAGAAATCCCTTTCTCTGGTTCTTGTTACATCTTCTGGGCGCTTAGGCTCCGGCAATACAATCGTGCCAGCTTTTAATAACTGTTCCATCATAGGGGCGACATCTTCTTTTTCAAATGTGAACCCCTCATGAGAGTTCAACATTTTAGGCCTCTTCCCGTTGTACCTATTTCTTAACTTATCACCTTCTTCGCGTCGGTCCGGTCTTCTTTCTCTCGAGTCCTTTGTGTCTTTTCTTCTTCTGTCATGATCGACATCGTTCACAGCTGTCCTTCCAGACACTCTCCTAGTCGTATCATGGTGAAATGCTGGGATCTTACGAGTCATCAGCTCCAACGCATGGGCTTTAGTAGCCAAATCACAAAAAGTTCTGATATCGGCGCTAGTCAGTCCAAATGCAATTCCTGTCCCCATAGAATTTAGACACATTTTAACTTGTTCTTTTTCCTCCAGTAGTTGTCTACATGAAGAACAAGATCCCATAGAATTTTCAAAACCTTCAATCATGAAACAAAGTTATAATTTGTAATTGAACGATTGGAGTGATCTATCTTAGAGATGAAGGGGAGGACTTCCGATTGAGAGTCACTATTTTGGCGTCCATAGGACGCCAAACCATGACGAATGTTCGTACCAACTTCACTGTTAATATTTTAAATAAGACAAAAAATAGTTCCCCAGCAGAGTCGCCATTTTGTTTCGACAAAGAAACAAATGCATTTGATTTGGGAGATTGTCTTGTTCAAACATAACAGAGAAAGATTACTATGAACATTCATCACATTTTATTAATACTGAGTTCATTTACATCCTCTTTACATCTCTTGATTCTAAGATAAATCATTTAGAAATGAAAGACTTGTGCTTTAAGCATCAAAAGTTCATTTCGACAGCCTTTCGGCGCCTGATTCGATCATCTCCTAAGAGTTAGGAGGAATGTCGTTCCGATCGACGGGTCTTTAATGAAATAAAGATTTTAGCAGCATAACAGTGCCTATTTCAACCATCTTCTGGGACTTAGGAGGAATGTCGATTAGATCGATTGATCTTTCTCCTTTAAACCCATGAAGAGGAGAAAGCCCGGAGAAAGGAAGCCTAGCCCATGAACTTCAGCAGCATGACAGCCTTTGGACTTCACAGGCTGCAGGGCAGCCTGGTTGCGTGAACCCGCGCAACCGGTATCGATTGCGCGGTCCTGCACAACTGCCAGGAGACTCATTTCTACCTTCTGTCTTCTACTCTGCTCCGCTCCTCTTGAAAATCTTCCAATTCCCTTAATGAAGGAGGGGAAGGGGTATTTATAGACCCTCGCACGTGTAAAAATCTCGATCTTAGCGATGTGGGACTATTTTTCAGTGCTTTAGATCATTCTAAACGAACCCCTTTGTGCAGTACACTCCGAGGTCCCGCGCAACAGATACTTTCTTTGCGCGGACCTGTGCAACTGAGATTGATTGCGCGGAACCGCGCAGTAGCTGCGCGGACCTGCGCACTCTCATGAAAGCTATCTCTATCTTCTTCTTTTCGAAAGTTCTTCTTATCTCTTTACCTTTCCTTGCTTGATTCCTTCACCATTTTTTATGCCTCAACAATGACCAAAGTAGAATTTGTCCAGTTAGCCCAAGATGGGTTAAAATTTAAGCTTTGAAAAGAAGTTTATATGAACAGAATTCACACCATAAATGTGTCTCGATATGAGGCCCTATTTCAGGAGTCAATACGACCAAAAAAAAAATCGTTAGTAGGAACATATTATTATTATCCTAACTATGATGTTGCTGTAGTTGAACAACCATTCTCATACTTGGCTATATATATATATATATATATATATATATATATATATATATATATATATATATATATATATATATATAAAGAAGCAATATTAATTAATGCTGATCCGTTTTCATCTAATATGGATATCAATGTGGCCATCATTAATCCTCAAAGGCTGGTTTGACTGCGACAAAAAGATTGATTTCAAAATTCACATAGGTCAAGCTAAGGAGCGAAAGGATGACAAGAGGGGTGTGGGACCCAAGCCTATGGTTGACCAGACCGACGCTCATATGGAGGCAAAATGTTAAATTAAGCACCCCTTTGTGAGAAATGTGCAAAGCCAACTGGATCTTATTGACCAAAATATCAAGGAAGACAACTGATTAATCAAAACTATGAGGAAGAAAAATCCTTTTACCCATAGAAGGTCGAATACACCAACGATCACCCTGCGACAATCCAAGAGCGAAGGATGGTTAAACCTTGGCCTATCCGGGAAGGAGTTTGGAAAAGGTTTAGTCAACTGAAATTATCAACAGTACTAGAAGGGGATGACTCGTACTAAAAAATGACATTGACAAAGGCAGCGAGTAACGAAGAGAAGACAGTTAGCAACTGTTTCATGCGAATCTCGAATGAAGTAACTATAAACCTGACCTAGGCTAGCGATACCGAAGATAGAAGGAGAAGAACGAATATCTATCAATATGAATGAACTTTATGTGTGGCTTCACTCAGTCAAAAAATGAAATTACGATAAGGTAAGAATGGATATGGAATGGTTAACAGAACTTCATGTGGGACTTGATTCGGTCGAAATTGGGATACAATAAGCCGAACGGTTATGAAATGATTGACCGAATACTTAAGTTATGAAGAGTTCTCAAATGATTTTTCGATTGAAGAATTGCTTACTAAAGTAAGAACATTAGAATCAACATCTTCTAAACTGAATAAGGAATCAAGAATGAAGTGGCACATGAAATGAATAGGCAAATGAATTCAAAGACACTTGGGTGGGCAATGCATGAATTCGGTCATACAGTTTGGCTCGTTCCCACTAATTACATTGGATTTTAATATGATACTAACATTGTCATTGGACTTCCAGACTAGACCATCTCAACTAAATAGGATGGAAGGAGTTGTGAAAGTGTTAGGCCCTCCTATAATCATAAAGCATGGTTCCTTTACTCCAAAGATAAAACTAAAAAGGTGTTGAATGTGACAATCAAACCTGGATCTGCATCTAAAAAATATAATTATTGAAAGGTCGATTCTTACAATGACGCAACATTTGAAGCCATTATACATCTCCATTCACTTAGAAGGATGGTTGATTACTCAGTTTCTGGTCGATAATGGAGTTGTTGTTAACATTTTCCTATCTAGAATGATGGCTAACTTGGAAAAAAAAAAAACTCAAGATGACCCTTATCATGACCAATATCACAATGAGTAATTTTACTGGAGTAACGCAAACGCAGGACATTTTACTGGTCAAACTAATACTAGGAACCAAGAAGGTATTTGTCACACCCCAAACTCGGAAGCCGTGCTCACAAAATTCTCAATCGCCGAATTCGACATCGACAGCCTCCATAGTACCCCATTCTCAGCTCCCAGCACCCATTTGCCAGGTTCTAATCTTGGGATGCTATGAAGAGGATTTTTCAACGTCAATTTGACTCATAATAAGCGTAACCAAAGGTATAACCCACAAACAACAACCAAAAACTCCATCACATTTTCATTATGATAAAAAATTTATAAGTACAGTGCACATAAAGGGAAATACAATGATGATAGACAAAAGCTCCAAAATGATCTGCTACGTGCTCTAGCCTCAGTGTTGCTGTGATCCAACGTCACCTGCACGCAACGGTCATACATAAGCTTATGAAAAGCTTAGAGGGTGGTGAAAGTGTGTGCGCAAGGTAATAATACAATTATGAAGTATCAGAGTAATGCGAAATATGCTGATGAATCCATGAATACTATTAGCTATACCAAGGCAATGCAATGAAAGACATGAATGATGTCGGCCATACCAAGGCCATGCGATGCGAGATGTAACTCAAGCATACGAATCCTCATCTAAGTCTACATATCAATACAGCTTAACTCTGAAATATCACCGGAGTCTATACACTCTAAACCAAATTGCCACCCCATCGCGTGCAACAAGGTGAGTGGAAGAGACCTCACTATCCGTCTACCAATATCAGGCCTGACTCGTTGATAGCTGACCTATTCCTCGAGCTGGTCAAACTCAGCCTAGCTTTGTCCCCTCCACTCGGGCGGGTAAGGCTGCACCCCTTTCCAACCGACCATGACACAGTAGAAAGCGTGGCCTTCTGGTAATCGGCACTCGACACTCATGCACCTACTCAATCTAGACATTAGAGTAACCTCCTGGTACCATAAGGGTTTAGGACTTTCACCTAGGGATATCTATAGCACCCCATGTAGAATAAGATTTTCGGTATTCAATCATACTAACCACGATATGCCTATGGAGGCTATGGCCCTGATGTTGCTAGGGCGTACAGTATACATGTCACACAATGCGAGATGCATAAATCATGCAATCCAGTCATATAACAATCATGTGCATATCGCATGCTTATGTGGGCATCTCCCTTCACCAGGGAGTCCCATAACAATCTATGCTATGATCAGTCACTCATCTCATCACAAGCATACAGATGATGCGCATGGGCATGTATCATGATTTTATGTTGTCACATACTCATAATCTGTATCGATAATCGGCGTCGACCTTGATAATTAGCACTGACAATCAGCATCGATAATCGGCACCAATAATCAGGGTCGATAATCGGCATCAGCCTTGAGAATCGGCATCGATAACCAGCATATATAAACAAGGAGAGGTCCATAGATTATCAGCCGATCAACCATTGTATAAAGATCGGCACTCGACCGTGGTTATATCAAATCTGATAACATGGAATCATTCATCTACTGCGAATGAGACCTACTTATTGGGTTTAACCCACTAAGGGAAGGATGAGAATGGGCTTAACAAGGCCTAAGGGAAGGTCACAATGTAGACATCCAACCATCATTGTCCATCAATGTGGACATTTAACTAACGTTGCTCCCAAGGAGTGGCCTACATAGGGCCAAACATATAGTGAGCCCATAGCCTCACGTACAACCATGATGGGCCTCATTTACGTCACATAGGCCTTGTCATATAGGCCAATCACATCGGGCCTCAAATACACAACAGGTAGGCCTTGCATCTGGGCCTCAAATATATCATAATGGGCCGCATTATTTGGGCCGTACCAACGGGCTTCATGTATATCAAATAGGCCGCACTGATGGGCCTTATGTATATCAAGTCGGGCCGACCTTTATGTATTTTGAGACCCGACCTATTCATAAGATAACATAGAGATAAATGAAGTGAAAACAATATCAACTTAATTGGAACTACCATGGCCGTTAGAAGTTTGAACGGTGGATGTCATGTCCCCATTAAATTTTGATGATGGGGGTCCGCTTGAACTTTAGATCTGACCCATTCTTTTGCTCATGCCATAAAATGATATCTCAAATGGTTGGATGGTTTGGATACAACATATGCATCATGGTGGGTCCCATAGATATACGACATGAATGGAATAGGTGGGACCCACAGAACTTATTGCCGTGTACAGTAGTTGGCGACTTGCTGCCATGTACAGCAGCAGGTTTGCACGTCAACAAGGAAACTATATAGTTGCCGTAGATGCAGACAATGCTGCTTTAAAGAAAAGCAGAGGTGGGTCCCACAGAGGGCCCACTTTTATGTATTTTATATAAAATATATAATAATATAGCTGCTGTTGTGCAGCTTTTCTGCATTAAAAGGGGCAGAGGGGAGTCCCACATAGGGCCCACCATCATGAATATATATAATATATAATACATAATATATATAATATAATAATATATACATTATATATCAATGTAACGTCCAGGCCCTTGGACGGCCTGGATAGTCACATACATCAAGGAGGGCCCCACAGTTGGGTGTGTCCCACCGTCCCATCTAAATGGATGGACGTTGTGGATGGGTCCTACGGACCCCATTGACCGTTCACACTTCAATGTTAGCCACCCGTACTAGGGAATCAATGCTCAGACCTTAACGTTGAAACAAGGTATCTTTCACCCAGTCTACCTCTTGGGCTATGGATCTAGGTCCCACCGTCAGGTCACACTTCACTGGAAGCCACACCCCATTGGGTATGGATATAACACAAGCATCATGGTGGTTCCCATAAGGACATGGCCCACCTGATTGGATTAATCTAATATTTGTGTTTCCCTTTCATTCGGGCCTGTGTGACCATCCAGTCATGCAGGCCCCAAATAGGGATCAAGGTGGCCCACTCGTTGGATGGCATGGGTAAAATACACACATCATAGGTGGGCCATGATCATAGAGAGAGAGAGAAAGAGAAGAGAGAAGAGAGATTGGAGATAATGGAGGGGTCATGCCACTATGGGCCCCTCTTGGATACAAGCATACATCAAAGTGGGTCCCACCATATGTGGGCCCTTAGATCTCAAAAAGACAATTACAAAAAATAAAAATGTGGGTCCAAGATCAACCACTGTCCACTTCTTCTTGCTCCCTTAGCTTCCTTTTCTAGTTAGCTTTGATCCTAACGGAAGAGATGGAGTTTGAATGGTTGAGATGGGAGATGAGAGAGTAGGAAGTGGGTCACACACAAAGCTCTCTTGGAGGTTTGAAAGAGCTTGGACGTGTGATTTTTTTCTTGGAAAAGTGAGTTTGAGAAATGAGAGAGAGAGAGGGTTGTAGAGAGAGAGAGAGAGAGAGAGAGAGAGAGATGGGTGATGGAGTAATGGATGTGGTGAGTGATGAGTGTGTAAGAACTTTGTTGACTTTAAGGGTAGATGGTGCAAGAAGGATATGGGGTATGTAAGAAATTGTTGACTTATAGGGTTGCTTGCGGATGAGTGTGAGGTAATGGTGTACTTGACATGTACTTGGCTTTTGATGGGATTAGTTGATTGATTGAGGTGACATGCTATAGAGATTTTCTTAGGTTTTACAACGTGCAGTGTTTTCTTCAAACAGAACGCGGGCCCACATCTCCTGGCCTGGGTATCGGACCGGCGCGCGAGACGTGGCATCGGAACCGCGGCGACGGCACGGTCGCTTGGGTACAAGTCTTGGGTCAAGCCGACTCTAATTTTCAGGACTCGGCTTAGGATCACGTGCAAATATTAGAGACAAGTTGAGAGTTGTCAGAATTCGACAGGGAGGATCGCGGGAACCTAAGGAATGTATGGACTATGATGCGGGTCTTACAACTCTCTCCACTAATAGAAATTTCATCCTCAAAATTTACATAATCATCGCAACTAGACATAACTCATGAGGATAAGAAACATAACATCATCATATAAAATCAGATATAGTATAGAAAATACAACACATAATCTATCATAAAAAAGTGGAGATAGCGCTCTCGAACTCGGCCTCGTGCTCCCAAGAAGCCTCCTCAACAGAATGGTGACCCCATTAAACCTTCACCAACGGAATGACCTTGGTCTGGAGGACCTGCTCCTTCCCATCAAGGATGCGAACCGGCTGCTCAATATAGGAAGCGTCTTCATGAACCTATACCGGCTGCCAATCAATAACAGGAACGATGTCTGACCCACACTTCCTCAATATAGAGACATGAAAAATGTTGTGGAAGCCAGACAACTAAGATGGTAAGGCAAGCCGATAGGCCACGACGCCAACGCGCCCAGTGATCTCAAAAGGTTCTATGACTTTGGGGCAAGCTTGCCCTTCGCTCCAAATCGAACTACGCCCTTCATGGGCCAGATCTTGATATACGCATGGTCCCCTATAGGGACGACACCGATGATCATGATCCCCTATATACACAAAGGACGACGCCGATGATCAACAAAACTCTTTTGTCAGTTTTGAGCTGTGCACATCCTCTACCTGATGATATTGATAGCCTCTGATGTCTTCTGTACAAGCTCAAGACCTAGGAGATGACGCTCTCTAACCTCGGTCCAATAACTCGGTGATCTGCATAGTCTGCCATTTAGTTCCTCAAAAGGAGTCATGCCGATGGTCGCCTGATAGCTATTATTGTATGTAAACTCAACCAATTGTAAATGCTCATCCCAGCTACCCCCGAAATCAATCGAGCAGGCCCAAAGCATATCTCTCTTAGTCTGGTCATCGGTCTGCGGATGGTACACTGTGCCGAGCTGTTAATCAGTCCCCATTGCTCTCTGAAAGCTTCCCTAAAATTGAGACATGAACCTCGGGGTCTCGGTCAGAAATGATCGACACTAGAACACCGTGCAATCTCACAATCTCCTCGATGAATAACCTCGCAAGCCCGTCCATAAACCAAATCTCACTCATCGTAAGAAAATGTGCCAACTTCATCAGATGATCCACAATAACCCAGATGGCGCCATGACCCCGTTAAGTCCTCGGTAAGCCCATAATGAAATCTGTCAACACGTGCTCCCACTTCCACATTGGGACGCTTAACGGCTGCAATAGACTAGTGAGTCTCTGATGATCGGCCTTGACACGTTGGTATGTGTCACACTCGGCCACAAAACTAGCGATCTGGCGCTTCATCCCACCTAAAAATATTATCACCTAATGTCACAATACATCTTCGTTGAGCCGGGGTAGATAGAAAACTGCGATCGATGTGCCTCGATCATAAGATTTCTGCGCAACTTAGGAATATGCGGGACACATAATCGGCCTGTGAAGCAAAGTCTACCATCCGAACCAATCTGCGATCTGCATGACACTCAGATGCCGCCTCAGCCATATAACTCTGGAACAACTCATCAGCCTGTTGAGTCTTAATCCCCTTGCAACAAGAGAGGGTTGATCGACATGCTCGATAACTGCATGATAGAATACTAAGACCGAACTCAAAATCATACTCTCCTATATCCTCAAGCATCCTCCACTCATGAACCATCATATGCGCCACCAGGCCTCGTAGATAACAGCTGAGGACATCTGCCACCACATTTGCCTTGCCCAGGTGGTACTGAAGATCGAAATCATAGTCCTTCAGAAGCTCCATCCAACGCTTCTGCCTCATGTTCAACTAAGACTACGAGAAGAGGCACTTCAAGCTCTTGTGATTGGAGAAGAGCTTGAACCTAACCCCATAGAGATAGTGCCTCCACACCTTCAGTGCGAAGACAACTGCAGCTAACTCCAAATCATGCGTGGGGTAGCTGAGCCCATGGACCTTGAGTTGATGAGATACAAAGGCCACTGGTCTTCTGTGTTGTATTAGGATAACACCCAAACCAATATACGAGGCATCAGTGAATACAATAAATCCATCACTCCTAGAATTAAGAGTGAGAACAGAATAACATGTGAGGCAATCCTTCAGCTCCATAAATGTTCACTCACAGGCATCACTCCAAACAAACTCTGTGTCCTTCCAAATCAACTTAGTCAGGAGGGCTGCAATACGAGAGAAGCCCTCAATGAAATGCCGGTAGTAGCCCGCCAAACCAAGAAAACTATGGATCTCGGACGCATTCATAGGCTAACCCCATTGACGCACTGCCTTAACCTTCGAGGGGTCCATTGCGACGCCTTCCATTGTCACCACGTGACTGAGGAACTTCACCTCCTCCTACCAGAACTCGCACTTCTCCAGCTTCGCATACAACTGGTGTGCGCGGAGGGTCTGTAAGGTAACCTCTCGATGCTGCACATGCTCCTCACGGGTCTTCAAATAAATCAGGATGTCGTCGATGAACACCACAACAAACTGATCGAGATATGAGCAAAAAACTTCGTTTATCAACTGCATAAATACCGCGGGTGCATTGATCAATATGAAGGACATGACCTAAAACTCAAAATGACCGTAATGTGTCCTGAAAGCCGTCTTCAGAATGTCCTCTTCTTGGACCTGAATTTGATTATAACCGGAACGCAGGTCAATCTTTGAAAAGAACTGTACATCCTGCAGCTGATCAAATAAATCATCAATCCTTGAGAGTGGGTACTTGTTCTTGATTGTGACTTTGTTGAGCTTGTGGTAATCTATTAGAGCCTCAACAAGCAATCCTTCTTTTTCACAAAGAGTACCGGTGCTCCCCACGGTGAACTGCTTGGACGGATAAAGCCTAACTCGAGCAACTCGTCCAACTGCTTCTGTAGTTTCCGTAACTCTAACGGTGACATACGATACGGGGCCTTCGAAATAGGAGTGGTATCGGGTATGAGATCAATCTGAAACTTAGTGTGTCGGTGAGGCAGTAATCTCAGAATCTCCTGGAACACATTGGAAAAATTACAAACCACAGACAATTGATCAATACAAGCGGCAACAAGCTCCTCAACGGCGTAGGACATTAAGCAAGACAATGGCTCTCTCCGGGGCTCTACAAAGAACTGAAACTGCGACAAGCCTGGTATACAGAACGTGACTGTCCTCGCGGAGTAGTTTAAGATGACGCGGTACTCGGTAAGCCAATCCATACCCAAGATAACGTCAAAATCTGACATTAGCAGCACGTACAAGTCGGTGGGTAAAAAATCTTTCTCACTAACACGGGGTAAGACGAACAGAAGCAGCCTAATACTGTAGTCTTCCCTAAGGGCATTGATACGGTCAACTCCTCTCGAGCAGACTCTGTCAACAATCCAGTCGAACGACAGAATCCCTTGGATATAAACGAGTGTGAAGCACCATAATCAAATAAAACTTAAGCGATGCATGTAGAGACTGGAAGTATACCCTCAACGACTCCTCTAAATGATTGCAGATCCTGGTGAGCCGCATAGGACCTAGCTTGAGCTGGCTGGGGAGGTGTCTGTCCTCTCTAAATGTGTTGCTGCTGATGCTGATACTGCTGTTGCTGTCGCTGAGGTGGTCGAAATTGTTGCCTCTGCTGTCTCAGCCTCGGAGGCTGGTGCTGATGTTGCTGCTGAGGTGGCCTTAGTGGTGGGGGCTGTTATCGCTGTTGTTGTGGGGGTCTCTACTGTTGTTATGGTGGAGGTTGTTGTAAACCTCTCGGCTGCTGCTGCTGCGAGGGGTGGGGACACTCCCACTTATAGTACCCTGTCGCACCGCACCCAAAACAGGTGCCGGTGAAGTGCCTCGAAGGTGGTGTTGGAGGTGCTGCTAGCGCTCGAAAGGTTGGATGACCTGTGCCCCTCTGTTGTGATCGACGCTGCTAGGAGTCTCTAGAAAGAGCCTACCTCTTCTGGTCTCTCCTCTTACCGTGATCAGACTGAGAACCAGCCCACTCAGCCTAAAAAATATGGGCCTTTCATACCACCCCCTTAAAAGTCGAGAGTTCATGCTCAATAACACGACCTCGAAGACCGTAACGTAAGCTGTCCTCGAAGCGGCAGGCTCTCCGCTCTTCACCATCTACTAGATATGGCACAAATCAGGACAACGCTACAAAATGAGCAGCATACTGAGCCATCGTCATATCACCTTACACCAGGGCCTCGAACTCCGACGCTTGCTATCGTCGAATGTGATTAGGAAAAAACTGTTGGTCAAACCGATCTACAAAATCCTCTTAGGTCTACATAAAATCGGCACCTGCTGCTCGGGAGACTGATGTCCACCAATGCTTAGCCTCACTAGGGAGAAGAAATACTGTTAATCGGTCTCACCGCTGGATCATACATCCCATCGTATCAAATATCTTCTCCACATCGAAGCGTCACCTCTCAGCTACTGTCGGGTCTGTCTCGCCATGGAAACACCAGAGTTCGAGCCGTCGAAACTCTCGAAGAAGGGCGCTCGCGTGCTCCTGCTCTACCTGGGCTGGTAAAATAATGGGGCGTCTGCCTGTAACGCCCGTGAAAAATCCATACTTGGGCTCGAGTACCAACTCGACCCGAAATTGCGTAGAATTCATTCCTTTAGAAAATATGACTAGGTTAGCTAGTGCAACGTTAGAATAGCTGGGAAATGGTCCCTGATCACTTTAAATACGTTCTACAAGGCCCGAAGCGAGTGGAACCAAGGGTGCTATAATGCTCTAAAGCCTCGGATCAAACTCTAAACCGGTTTGTTCTCTGGACCACTTTGAATCTTTGTATTGGATCTAGACCGCACGTCGAAAGTCCGATACCTCCTATCTTAGACCGTTAGAACCGTCTAGCTGGACTTGACACTCATTCCAAAAATCAAGTCAAACCGATAATCACAGGCTATTTCATTGAGCCCGGACCGAAGAGAGTGAGAATAGGGTTAGAATTGGAATTTGAAATTCAAATCTGGCACACAATTTGACGCATCAGTATTGAGCGTTCTGACCGTCAGAATACAGCCAAATTACACCCTTGGATTAGAAAAAATATCTATTATATATCACGAGACTTATAGGCCTGATCTTGGTGCGGTGACCGTTAAACTGAAACTGGGCCGCCACGTGCGATCTGGGAACCCAACCGGTCTGAAAACTGGATGTGTGCTAGATCTAGTATGCATGAGCTTAAGTCCGACCGCATTTGGCCTGGGGACCTCCAGAAATGCCCTTTTGGACCGAAACGGCCCCGATTTGGTTAGGCACCAAGTAAACATTGTTCCCAAGCTTATTTTGGGCATGTTTTAGGCTATAAAAGGGGTTGAAACCCTCACTCCTCTCTCCCATCCGAATTTGAGAGAAGCCCTAGCTTGGGAGAGAGAAAAAGGTGGGAGATTGTGTGAGTGTGGGAGAGTTCTTCCTGCCACTTGTACTACGCGTTGCATGTGCTTAAGCAACACACCTCTACCGCTTTCCCGGCGATTCCACCTCGATCCTAGGTAAGTAAAAATCCTAAATAGTTGTTGATTTGAGTTTCCCTTATTTCCATAGCGATGTAGCTTATGGATCTTGTGTATTAGGCTCCTTACTCGCCGTAGACGAAGCGTATACGCTCCGTTTCAATTCCCGAGTCTACAAGACATAAGGTGAGGATTTTAGACGCTTTGATTGACGGTTCCCAACGCTTTCAATGTCGTTTAATAGTAGATTCTTGACGGCATCGCCGTTTGACATGTACAAAATGCTCTCCGTTTTCCGTTTCGTAAACTAACGAAGAATATGAGATTTAGGGCATTTTAGTCATTTGTAGGAAGTACTGTTTACATTCATATTTTGCTGATGTGGTTGGAATGGTTTGTTGTCGCATTAGGAAGTTAGGAATGCGTGCATAATTAGTTTGGCGAAGAGATTCGCCTAGTTGCGCACTTTGGGTCGACATACTATATGTGGACTTAAGTGTGTAGTGTATGTGTTTGTATAAATGCTTGTACTAGTATGTATTGTATTGAATGTCGATATGTAGTAGTTTGAGATTGATTTCATGATTAAAATGCTGACCTGAATGATTTTCTACATGTTGACCTTATGCATGATTGCATTACATGCATAGGAAGTATGCCTTGAAGATTTGTTTAAGTTGAATATGCATGGAAGGTATGCCTTGAAGATTTGTTTAAGTTGAATGTTATAACATGTGTTAACATGCTCACATGATGTATTTCAATTCCAATACCCTGGTATATAGTGTTAACGTAATTCCATAGATGTGTGGGACTTGACCAAGTCCAGGCAGTCGGTAACCGAGCGAATTCGTGGCTGACTGGTCATAGCCACGAACGACGCGTCGATGAACGTGATTCGGATTGAGAGTTGGCGGCAGTGGTTAGGCCACGCGAAGTGTTTTACGCACTTCATGTCGTTCAACTCGAGATGCAATCGCACTAGTCGAGCCCGTCAAGTAACCCGACTGGCCGATGTTTGTTCACCTTGTATGTATCATAACTGCTTGAACCTAGGGTACTGAACTTACCATTGTAAACCCTATTAACCGTGGTACCTTGATCCACGAAGACTCATGAGCCGGGCATGGTGGTATGGGACACCGTGGTCGAGCTGTCGGCCTACGCTGGGGCCACAAACCTCCCCGTAGTGACCAGTGAGCACCTTGACTCGTGAGCAGATTATGGTGGTATGGGACACTATATTCTAGCTGTCGGCCTACACTGATCAGGCGACGAGCCCTTTGTAGTGACCGCGAGCGTATTCTGAGTCCACGGGAGGCGACGACCCTTCCGTGCAGTAGAGTACAGTAGGCCTGTATTGATAAGGTGATGGGGGAGCGGTGCAACGAGTGCGAGCAACAGCCCTGGCAGCCCTTGCAGTGACCTACGAAATATACATCGTATGAGATTACTAGGAGTGACGACCCTAGACAGGATCCGTGTTGGGATTGATACAAGGGAAGTACCTTAGTTTCCCAATCCTGCTGTTTGAATGGACTAATAACAACTTGGTAATCATATCACCATAGCATTGCATGTGCCTGGAAGATGTGGAGCACTCTAGGGAGTGTGGCATGCCGCGGTCGTAAGATGTTGCCGCATGAGGGTGATCGTCGGTGAGGGCATACATCATGTCATATCATCTTGCATTAACAACAGTATTAGGATTGTCTGATTTACTGCTTTACTATTATCGCGTGATTGAATTGTGAACATGCTAATCTTTGCTCTATGATTCCACTGAGTTGATCACTCATTCCCACGTTACGGGATGGTTTTTGCAACACCCACCAGACCCTGTTGTAGTTGCAGGTGAGGACGAGATCCAGGAGGTGGAGCTAGATGATGACGAGGACCAGGATGAGTTCTCGTATATGCAGTATCATGACGGCTTCCCGTAGGCGACCTGGATCGAGGGGACATCAGTGAGACTTTTCTTTTTGAACATTATTCTTTTGTTATGTATATGTACATGAGACTCAGTGATGTAGTCATACTTTGGAGACAGATGAGATTACTTTGCTTTTCCATACAGTGATATATACATTGTTTAGTCTTCCGCTTGCTTTTATCACTGGATCTGAAGTATGAATTGCAGTTTTGGTATACTTTTACTCATGTGGATGCTTTAAATCAGACAACATCAAATCATAACCATTTTTGTTGCATAAGTGACGGTCTGAAACTCGGGAGTTGAGTTTATACACGACCCCCGATTTTCAGGGTGTTACACTGCCCTTGCCTCTGAAGTGCAGCCGTCAGAGCTTGCAACATCTATTGTACCTGGGAGGCACTCACAGGTACGGTCAGATCCGCATCGGTCTCTAGTAGAGGAGTGACATCCTCAAGCTGGGGAGTCAGAATCTCTGGTGGTAGAGTGGGGATCGTAGATGGTAGAGTGGGAGTCTATGTGGTGGAGCGGGAGGCTCAGGTGGTGGAGCGGGAGTCGATCGGGTCACTCTCCTAGGTGACATGACCTATAAGAAAGAGTAAAGGCGCCTATCAACCTTGAAAGCTCTCGAAGGCAAGCTCGTTAAGGGTTTATAACAGAAGATTGCTAAGCTATCCAAACTTGAGACTTAATCATTCTAAACTCATAGCAGATATGTAATGTTGTTCTTAGTTATTCCCAAGTTATGCTCTGATACTGACTTCTGTCATGCCCCAAACTTGAAAGTCGGGCTCACAAAAATTTTGAGCACCGAATCCACTATCGACAGCCTCCGTAGTACCCTATTCTAGGCTCCCAGCGCCCATTCGTTAGGTTTCAATCCTGGGATACTATAAGGATGATTTTCAACATCAGTTTGATTCATAATAAGCATAACCAAAGGCATAACTCAAAAAAATAACCAAAAACTCCATCACATTTCTACTATGATAAAAAATTTATAAGTACAGTGCGCATAAAAGGAAATATAATGATGATAGACAAAAGCTCCAAAATGATCTGGCACGTGCTCTAGCCTCAGCGCTGCTACGATCCAAAGTCACCTACACGCAATGGTCATGCATAAGCTTATGGAATGTAACACCCCATACTTTTTTGTACTAAGGTGTTACTATGAGAACCTGACTTAGTAAAAATACAATCCTGATTTATGTGAACATTCACACTCTAGCCTAAATCCAACCGTTAGGGGTGACTTACATTCATAGATCGGGCCATCCGACCCTCTAAACATAGGATCAATGGTTAGATCTCTACTTATACTGTCTTTAGGACATCTAAAACTACAGAGGAAGGAAGCTGAAACAGTTGCGTTGATAAGTCATAAAATCCAACCGTCGAGATAGTGGAGCAACTACGAGATTCAAGATCTATCTTTTAACTGAGATGTAAGGGAAAATAAATTATATAAACTATATATAAAATAAATTTCATGCCAACACATTATCATATAATTGATGTATATTAACTAATATTTATATTCTATAATTTTAACTATATATTAATGTATTATACTATATATATAATATATATATTGTAATATAAATTTTTGTTATCGTAACATATGCATGTATAACCACAAAATAATAATAATAATAATACATTATAAATGTTAATGATTGTAAATAAATACTTATCTATAGCTATTAATATATTATGATGAACAAACATGTAAATGTATTTTTATTATATAATAAAAAATATTAATTATTAAATATTTATTATAATGAATAGATAATAATATTGTATTAATTAGTTATAGTACACTTTAAATAATTAATATGCATATATATACATATATACATAATATTACAAATTAAATGCCTTATTAATTGAGAAAGAATTAATAATATAAAATATGAAATAATACAATAAATGTATTATAAGTTGTGTATATATTTATAATATATACTATATTATATATTAATGTAATTAGCATTACATGATATATTATTTTTATACTAATGTCAAAATTAATGGACGGGCCAGATTTCACTTAATATCACCATGGGCCGTGTAAACTGCTAATCAAGCATGAACTAGCGTATATGGCCCACCAGAGTTTAGGATCTACCTCATTCCTTGGGCCGGGCTCTAATGTGAGTTGATGAAGTAGATGAACAGAGTGGATCGGATTCACATACCATTGTGTGCCCCACACGAGAGTGGATGTGCAACACTTGCTGGTGCACCCGCAGTGCACCAGATGAGCCAGGCCGATCAGCATGAGCTGACCCATGTCTGCCCAGAAAAAGGAGGATTTCTCCTTCCTTTTCGCTTGATAGAGATCGAGATCGCTGCCCGTTCTCACCGTTGTGGCCCACTATCGAAGGACTTCTCCATGATCTAATCTGCCCATCTTGTAGGTAGATAGAGACCTACTAGAACCACGTTTAGACCCGCCATTGAATCATGCTCGTGCGTCCACAAACGCAGGTGCAAGAGAGCTGTGCACAACCACATTCCAAAAATGAAAAAAATATATATCCGTTTATTCGCCTTTCCATGCTGGCAATCCGCGTGAAATCCTCTCCTCGAATCTCTGCAGTTGGAACGAACCTATCTCAGCCATCCATTGCTGATTCGCATGGATTGGAAACCAATGCAAGAAAACCACCATTTGGCCCATGGTTTTGAGAAAACTAGACAGTGGGATTCAATTCGGGCCGTGCACTCTCCATCCGACGGTCTCAGATAGGTTAGGGCTCCAAGGATAGGGCATATATTGTAATAGGTCCGCTGCCTTGCATTCGCACTCCCTAAACTTGTTGTTTCTTTCAAATCTCGAACCCACCACCAAAACGGTCTGGGAGCTTCGAAATCTCCCTCCTGCTAGCTTCCTTGGATTGATTCCTACCACCCCCAGGGCTCAGATTGGAGAATGCTTCGTCAGATGGCAATCCACCATTGAAGTCGAAGCTTCTTCCTCGAGAGCGTCGCCATTGCCAGTGTCGTTGCCGCCATTGCCACACCACTTGTTGGGGATCCAGTAGGAAAGAAAGAAAGGAAGAAGAAAAATAAAAAAGAAAAGAATGAAGAAGCAGGGAGAAAGAGAATGAGAGAGAGAGAGAAGGTGGTGTGGTTGTGCTGCCTCACCTGTCTGAGTCGGGTCAGGTCGCGGGTCGAGTCGAGGATCCTTCCCTTACCTGGAAGGAAGAAGAAGAAAGTGGAGAGAAGGAGATCAGGAGAAGAAGGCAAAGAAAGGAAGAAGAAGAAAGGAAGAAAAGGGAGAGAGAAGCCCTAACCCGGTCAGAACTGAGTCGACTTGGCTGAAACCGAGTCTGACTAGGTCGAATTGGGTTTGGGCCCAGTCCAAACCTAGTTGGGAGTGAAAGAGAGAAGAAAGGAAAGAAAAGGGAAGAAGAGGGAAAGGAGAAAGGAAGAAGAGAGAGAGTTGCGAGTCGAGTCAACTCACTGACGAGTTGAGTCCGAGTTGACTCGGTTCACATTCTGGCTGGACGTTCCAGCAATAATAAAAGGAAAAAAAAGAGAGAAAGGAAGGGAGTGAGAAAGTGAAAGAGGGTAGAGAAGAGAGCGAGAGGGATTGAGTCGTCTCGTTGGGTTATTGTTTTGCCTAGATTCGAGTTGCCGAGTTAAGATATCGAGTTGAGGTAAATCACAACTCACTTCATTTATTTCTTTAAGTGCACTGATCATAGAAGCTAAGCATTTACTGTCTTCCTTGATGTTTTGATTAATTCATGGTCATATGTTTATCGATTAGGTTTGACTTGATCGGGCTACATCCGTGCTACCTAGCAGGCCACACAACTAGGTTGTTTGACTAATGTGAGGACTCACCCTTTGAGCTTCTCACTTAATTTCATCAATCTAGATATAGATAATGACATGATTCCCTTAACTAATTAAGTTACTTTACTATTGAATATGCTAATTTGTTTTATAGTTAATTCATATGCTAGATGATAAACGTTTCTCTTTAAATTATAACATGCATGAATGGCTTGATGATAACATGCTATCTTTTATTGTATATGTATTAATTTATTTATATGCTACCACTTGCGCTTGAATGATAAACTGAATGAAACTTACCTTGGACTTATGATCTGGCGGTCCACATTTGCCTTTGTGGGTTATTAGTTATATTTACACACCTGTTGTTCCTGTCCATATTACAGAGTTCAGTTATACCTTGATTTTTGGGTGGAGCTAAAATTTGTTAATCGATTTTCTCGCCATCTTGCGGTGTTCACGTACGATATGATTTTCGGCTGGTCTAGAGTTTTTATGTTGGTTGTCTCTTCATCTGCGGTGTCAGTCGTACCATGATCTCCGGTGGAGCTGAAATTTGCTTATCGATTTTCTAGCCATTTTGTGGTATTCACGTACGACATGATTCTCGAGTGAAGTGGGGGTTTAAAAGGGTGATTTTCTATTCACCTTGTGAATTTCACTTATACAATGATTTCCGAGTGGAGCTGAAGTTCGCTTATCGATTTTCTAGCCATCTTGCGGAGTTCACGTACAAATACAATTTTTGGGTGTAATAGAAAGTTGTATGGTTGATTGTCTCTTCATCTTGTAAAGTTCAGTCATACCATGATTTTCGGGTGGAGCTGAAGTTCGCTTATCGATTTTCTAGCCATCTTGCGGAGTTTATGTACGATAGGCTTCTTGGGTGAAGTAGAGGTTTAAAGGTTGATTTTTTATTCACCTTACGAATTTCACTTGTACCATGATTTTCGGGTGGAGCTGAAGTTCGCTTATCGACTTTCTAGCCATCTTACGGAGTTCGCGTACAATGTGATTTTGGGTGCAATAGAAGGTCATATGATTGAGTGTTTGATTTTCTGGATGTATTCCTTTATATTGCGATTGTTATTATAATCTGCTCATGATGAGATTCTATTGATTTGATAAGTTTTTTGAGTATATGTTCATGATTATGAAGTGCCCTGTTTAATAATCCAATTTCATGACTTGTGATCTATATTGGATTATGAAAGATGAGTATGTAATCTTAGAGGGTGCTCACTGCGATAGCCATTGACACTATCAAACCGTAATAATTGATGCAGGTATAGGGCGAGCCGATGTTGTTCACTAGGTTGCTGGAGCAGATCGAGTAGCTAGGGAGCTAGGTGAGGTCCTTGCGGCCCGCATTGATATCCATTATTAGTTGATAGACTCATATTTTTACTTACCTGAACTTTGTTATTTGAGATTGTATAAGTCCTATATAGGCGCCACATTTAGAAATTGGTGATGATCAGAATGTTTTTATCTAATGCATGGTTTATTCTAGCTTCGTTGTTGTTAATTCTGATTAATGACAAACAGTTCAAATTTACACTGAATTTTTATAAGCTAACAGTCGGGTTTTTGGGAAATGGGTTACATACTTGGGTCCTGAAAATACGGGGCGTTACACGGAAAGCTTAGAGAGTGGTGAAAGTGTGTGCGCAAGGTAGTAATACAATTATGCAGTATCAAAGTAATGCGGAATATGCTGATGAATCCATGAATACTATTAGCCGTACTAAGGCTATGCGATGCAAGGCATGAATGATGTCGGCCATACCAAGGCCATGCGATGCAAGATATAACTCAAGCATATGAATCCTCATCTAAGTCTACATATCAATACAGCTTAACTCTGGAATATCACCGGGGTCTAGTACACTCCAAACTAAATCACCACCCCATCGCGTGCAACAAGGTGAGTGGAAGAGACCTCACTATCCGTCTACCAATATCAGGCCCGACTCGTTAATAGCTAACCTATTCCTCGAGCTGGTCAAACTCAGCCTAGCTTTGTCCCCTCCACTTGGGTGGGTAAGGCCGCACCCCCTTTCAACCGACCATGACACAACGGAAAGCGTGACCTTCTGGTAATTGGCACTCGACGCTCATGCACCCACTCGATCTAGACATTGGAGCAACCTCTTGGTACCATAAGGGTTTAGGACTTTCACCTAGGGATATTTATAACACCACATGTAGAACAAGATTTTCGGTATCCAATCCTGCTAACCCCGATATGCTTGTGGAGGCTATGGCCCTGATGTCGCTAGGGCGTATAATATACATGTCACACAATGCGAGATGCATGAATCACGCAATTCAGTCCTACTAACCACGATGTCACTGTCCCCATTAAATTTTGATGGTGGGGGTTCAATTGAACTTTAGATTTGACCCATTCTTTTGCTCATGCCATAAAATGATATCTCAAATGGTTGGACGGTTTGGATAAAACACATGCATCATGGTGGGTCCCATAGATAGACGACATAGATGGAATAGGTGGGACCCACGGAACTTGCTGTCGTGTACAACAATTGGCAGTGGGGTCCACTTGCTGTCGTGTACAGCAACAGGTTTGCGCGTCAGCAGGGCAACTATATAGCTACTGGATATGCAGCTAATGTTGCTTTAAAGAAAAGCAGAGGTGGGTCCCACGTAGGGTCCACCCTTATGTATTTTATATAATATATATAATTTATATAATAATATAGCTGCTGTTGTGCAGCTTTTCTACATTAAAAGGGGCAGAGGTGGATCCCATGTTGGGCCCACCATCATGAATATATATAATCTATAATACATAATATATATAATATAATAATATATACATTATATATCAATGTAACGTCCAGGCCCTTTGACGGCCTGGACGGTCACATACATCAAGGAGGGCCCCACACGTGGGGTGTTTCCCACCGTCCAAGGACGATTGATACGTAGCATGCATCATGGTAGGGCCCATCTAAATGGAAGGATGTCGTGGATGGGTCCCACGGACCCCACTAACTATTCACACTTAATTATTAGCCACCCATACTAGGGAATCAATGCTAAGATCTCAATGTTGAAACGAGGTATCTTTCACCCAGTCTACCTCTTGGGCTATGGATCTGGGTCCCACCGTCAGATCACACTTCACTGGAAGCCACACCCCCCAGGTATGGATACAACACAGGCATCATGGTGGTTTCCACAAGGATGTGGCCCACCTAATTGGATTAGTCTAATATTTGTGTTTCCCTTTCATTCAGGCCTGTGTGACCGTCCAGTCATGCAGGCCCCAAGCAGGGATCAAGGTGGCCCACTCGTTGGATGGCATGGGTAAAATACACACATCATAGGTGGGCCGTGATCATAGAGAGAGAGAGAAGCGAGAAGAGAGATCGGAGATAATGGAGGAGCCTTGCCACTATGGGCCCCTCTTGGATACAAGCATACATCAAAGCAGGTCCCACCATATGTGGGCCCTTAGATCTCAAAAAGACAATTATAATAGAATAAAAATGTGGGTCCAAGATCATCCACCGTCCACTTCTTCTTCCTTCCTTGGCTTC
The DNA here is from genome assembly GCA_037074715.1 of Magnolia kwangsiensis. Taxonomy (NCBI): domain Eukaryota; kingdom Viridiplantae; phylum Streptophyta; class Magnoliopsida; order Magnoliales; family Magnoliaceae; genus Magnolia; species Magnolia kwangsiensis. The sequence goes on along the minus strand of CM073584.1, from coordinate 60,087,921 downwards.
CTTTTCTCCTTAGTTTCAATTCTAACGGAAGAGATGGAGTTTAGATGGTTGAGATGGGAGATGAGAGGGTGGGAAGTGGGCCACACACAAAGCTCTCTTGGAGGTTTGAAAGAGCTTGGACACGTGATCTTTTTTTTTTTGCTTCGGAAAGTGAGTTTGAGAAATGAGAGAGAGAGAGGGTTGTAGAGAGAGAGAGAGAGAGAGAGAGAGAGAGATGGGTGATGGATGTGGTGAGTGATGGGTGTGTAAGAACTTTGTTGACTTTAGGGGTAAATGGTGTAAGAAGGGTATGGGGTGTGTTAGAAATTGTTGACTTATGGGGTTGCTTGGGGATGGGTGTGAGGTGATGGTGTACTTGACATGTACTTCTCTTTTGATGGGATTAGTTGATTGATTGAGGTAACATGCTGTAGAAATTCTCTTCGATTTTATAACGCGCGGTGTTTTTCTCGAACTGAACACAAGCCCACATCTCCTGGCCTAGGTATCGGGCCGGCGTGCGAGACATAGCATCGCAACCAAGATGACGGTGCGGTCGCTTGGGTACAAGTCTTGGGTTGAGCCGACTCTGGTTTACAGGATTCGGCTTAGGATCACGCGCAAATATTGGATATAGGTCGAGTGTTGCCAGAATTTGACAGGGAGGATCGGGGAACCTATGGAATGATACGGACTATAATGTGGGTCTTATAGCATTAACCGTTTTCTTTATGGTCCGTACTTCAATAAATTACAATGCTTTGCTTAAACGAGATTGGATTTATTCATTTTCGTGTATTCCATTGTCACTGTACCAAATAGTGATCTTTTATTGAGGTTATCTTGGGAGTGAACCTAATTGGTAGGGATCTAAGTATTTTTCTGTATATACGCCCTTCCAAAATCCTCTCTCTTAAACCCGACATGAAATTGCAAATATCATTCAGCTTAGAGTAGAATTCCATGAAAGTTTCAAACTCTACCATATTAATGTTTTCGAATTGGGTTATTGAGAGTTAAAGCTTTGATCTTTTTACTGTGTTAGTTCTTTCGTGAGTGACTTCTAAGATTTCCCACGCATCCTTCCCGATTTCACAAGTGCATATGTGTTTAAATTCATCGTGAGAAATCGCACAGTAAATAACATTGAGAGCTTTGACATTATAAGTATACTGCACTCTCTCATTGGCATTCCATTTGGATTTATCTTTGGGAGCACTAATGGTTCTACCATTAATTATGACTTGTTCTATGGGCCCATCCTTGTTTAGTAATAGCCCAAAATATATGGTAAAGGGACATTAAAAAGACCCTCATAGTGGCTAATAGACATAGTTAGACTTATCCGATTATGACAGTCGTATGACGGCATGTCTCTCTAGTTAGACAACATTCTTAAGCTCCTTGGATTAACTCCGGGCGATTAACCAATTCAAGAGCTATCCTCTTCGATACCAATTGAAACTTTTTTCCTGTGGCATAATGGGATTACCACGGTTGTGCTTGCGTAAGCTTGATGCGACTAAGGAATGAAGGCTATATCCTAGAGGGGGGTGATTAGGACCTATTTAAAACAATAATTGCCTAACTTAAACTAATTAACAATTAAACTAAGTAAGATAATATAACTCTAAGGCTTCCAAGCTAACAAAAGGTCTAATCACATAGATTATAAATGATATGCAAATAAACAACTAGTCTATATCAAGATAGTGTATATGTGTGTGTTGTATGTGCTACATATCAATAACTAAGCATTCATCTAATCATACATGTATAATGTAAACATTGAAACTCACAAGCATAATTAAACAATTATATAAATGACAATCCCAAATACAACCATATATAGTGGTTCGGCTACTTTCCTACTTCGCTCCCGGCGGACGCACTCAACCCATGAATGTGTGTACCGGATTTTACTATTGAAGGTTTTAGATCAAGCTCACCTCTAACCTTTACAGCCCTACACAAGGACTCTAAGATCTAGGCTCTACTCCCAAACCAAGGTCCTATATAAGAACTAAATACATATTCTCCCACAGGAGGTTCTCGTAAGAGACTTTAATTGGTTTCTCCTTAAGCTAACCAATAACCTTGGTCCTATACAAGAACCACGAATTTATGCCTCACACAAAGGCCAAGGTCCTACACAAGAACTTAGTCGAGTTTGGGTTTACAAACTCTTACTTTCAATCCTACACAAGGAAAGAAAGTAAACTTGAACTCTTATAATTGACAACTTACTTGTCGGATTGAACCTCTTTTGTAGTGCCTCTTTAGGTTGCTTAATTTTCTCTCTCCCATGCTTCAATCAATTCCTTGATGCTCCCCCGATCATGCTACCACCGCTTTGTTAAGGCTTTAGCTCCACAATCAATCACCTTGCATATAATGCTCCTTCGACGTGACCAATATGTTGGGAGGTTGGTTGAATCTCCTACAACTAGTGAGAAGTTATTTTTCCTAGAGATTCAATTAGATAGGTCTTCTAGACGATTTGGATAATGGTATGCCAAGATTGCTTAAGTCCAATCTCTAGAAAATGGAAGAGTTCAAGAGTTCACAAACTCCAAGTGTAGGATTGCGAAGTAGTAATAACTCAGTGAGACCGAGGTCGAATACACAGGGAATGAGAAACATGGCTAAGAACTAATCTAAGTCTAATAGTTTGTTTGGGTTTTTAATATAACAATTTAAAAAATAATTTTTAATAATAAAGATAAAAGCCTTAGGATCCAGGAATCCACTCATAGCAATCACAATATCTATTTTATTAATTTAGCGATTATAACTCAATTAGAATTGAAATCCTAATCTATTTAATTGAAAAATAGACGGTTAAACCATTCATAAACAATGTTAGAATATGAATTCAATTAAACAACTCTCTCATGAAGCACTCGGACATTAATCACATGGAATCAAAAGCATCAACAACACTTTTTAAGCATCATTGGATCAATCAATTATATAGATTGATTTCTTCTCCAGGTCAAGGTTAAACAATTGTTAAATCAAGCATTCATCACACTTAACACGCATAACAAATCAAGAAATAAACAACTCATAGACTTTAAAGTAAAATCAAATCTATTCAATCTAATATCATAATTTTAACCATTGTTTACTGAATCAAATAAACTAAGTAATGTTATAAAATACAAGCTTCATCCCTTAGCCTTAGCTAAGAGATTAGCCAACCAAAGATATGGTTAAACTAAAACTCTTAAAGAAAAATATAAAAATTAACTAGAAAAGAAAGATTAGAGAAGAAGGAAGAACTCCTAGAAGCACCACCACTGTTGTTCTACTCTTCCTACCCTAATTTGTATCTAAAACAAATAAGAAAACTCCTTTAAATATTAAAAGTTCACACCATCTTTCAACTTACTTCAATTTCTGCACTTTTGTTACGCTTCAGTCGCACCGAAGTTTCCTTCGGTCGCACCGAAGTCGCATCTGAAATTTTGTGCAGAATTTGTCAAATTTAGGTGGGACTGAAGTTAGATTTGGTGGGATCGAATTAAGTCTGAATATCCTAATTTCTTGCTAAAGTGTTTTGTGTGATTTCGGTTAGACTGAATCGACCTTAGGTGGGATCGAACAGTCTATTTTTTCTTCTATTTAGCTTATGATTTTACCAGTCTTTTCTCCATCATTTGCACTTAGTTTTCTTGAATCTTGGGTATATAAATTCTTCATTAAATACCTCCAAATATTCAAAATTTCATTTGGTAATCTTTTGAGCATAAATCTTCTCTTTAACTGTTCTTTTGTCCTTATCTCTCAAAATCACCTCGCAAGACTAAACACGTGAAAAATCCAATTTGATGCTGGACATTTCTGACTCTGGATCGATGTCATTGGGTAGACCCTTGATGTCATCGAAGTATGTTTGATGACAGATTGATGCATCAAACATCAATCGAAATATGTTGTTTTGGGCTTTCTTTTACACAACAAATTCACACCTCTTCTAACATTATTTATCATATTTATCTATCTCCTAAGGCTAAGGGATGATTAATTAGGTATTCCTATTAGGTCAAGATCATCTAGGGGTTTATAAGTTGTTTTGGGGTTAAGGTATATGTTTTACCTGTTCTTTGCTCCTTGATGTTATGTCTTCGTATGCACTAATAAGATTTGTAATGTGCACTTCCTTAAGAGTTTTGGGAGATCTTAGGTTTATGATTTCAAAATTTTTGGAATGACATTGACTTTTGATTTTGAACTTTTTGAGGAGACCCTCTAGTTCGAGAGTTAATTCATCATCGACTTTATACTAATCCATAAGTTCAAAGTCCAACTCAAGATTGAAATCATATAAGTTGGCTTCATACTCAAGTTCTTTGACTGACAGACTTGCACTTTATTACTCGTGATTTTTTAAAAGCAGTCATGATTTTTATGTTATTTTTAGTTTTAAAAATTTTTTATTTTTAGAATTTTGCAAATATCTTATTTTTTAGAGTTTTGAATATTTAGTGTTTTGGATTTTTGGTGGTTTTTACTATAAGGGACCTCGAGCTAGACGACAATATGAACTAGGGGTTACCTGACCTGGCTCAAGGAGCTAAGTGCTATTCGCATTAGTTTTTATTGCCATCAGGGGGCTACGAACATGTTAATGTCATGCACTCCTTCCCCTTAGGAGGCAGGGCTGAATGGATTAGTAGTTGAACCCCCATCATTGTGTCCAACATTAAGATGAGTATGGGGTTAAGCTCTGAGTCAATGTCGGATGTGATTTCTCCTGTTTCATCCTCGATGGATTTAGCTCCTCGGGTTCTTCCAGCTTGGGTGGGACCAGGATTGTGGTCCAGTCAATCGAGAGCAATTCATGTCCCTTGTTCGAGTACTCTGTATCATCGGATGGGATTGATGTGCAGGTGAAAGGATTGTCCTCCTTGTGACAACCTTCTTTTCTCCTAGTGCCCCTATGCTTTGGTTTCTTGCCTGGAGGAGGTGGATACCCTATTCTTCTCCTGTTCACATACTCTCGATCCTCAATGATCAAGGTCAACTCTTGATATTTGAGTTGGTAGTAGAAGATTTGGTGCTTGTCATGAAGGAAGACATAGTTTGATCCGATGGGACATGCAAGATGAATGTAATACACAGTCTCAAACTCAAGACTATGTTATGAGATGTCCTCATTGGAGTATTGTATGTCTATGGTAGGGAGGACATGCTCCTTTTGTCTCTCATTGCTGTGGTTAGATGGTGGGGGCTTTTGCCCCTGGTTGTCGACTGACGACGCTGACATGGATAGTAGTGCTCGTAGAGGTGTACATGAACACAGTTATCTTGGTTAGCTCGATCGACTCGACTCAAAAAAGCTCGATTCGACTCGATTTGAAGCTAAGTTCAAGCTGAGTCAAGCTGATTTTTTGAGCTCAAAAATGAGTTCGAGCCGAGTTCAGGCTGCCCCTGGCTTGACTCAAATCAGATCGAACCCAGGTTGAATCGAAATCAGATCGAACCAGTTCGGTGACTCGGTTACTTTGATATTGATGTCGCTCACCAAGTGTTTGATGACATGACCCAACGAAGTGTGGCTAGTGGCAAAGAAGGTATGTATATGAAACTAATACCCTTTTTTTAAAATTTTTATGTTGCTTAGAAGGTGTTTGATAGAATACCTATAAAACTATTACTGTTGTCTTAAATATAGTGAGATTTTGAAGGTCCAGTCCAGGTGTTTGTGAAAATGTTACACAGGCGAACTCGGCTCGATCTTAGCTCAAACTGCCCAAGCTGCTGACCGAACTGAGCCGAGCTGGCCAATCAGGTTCAAGGACCAAGCTGAGTCGAGTTAAGCTGAGGCCAGCTCGACTCGGTTTGACTTGATGTACACACCTAAGTGCTGGTGTTACAGGCAAGTAGTGCCCTTGGCTGATTGTTGAAGTGGGGAACTTGTCCTCTTAATTTACTGATGCTGAGAAGGGTAAGGTGTGCTCCTAGTTGATTGCTGGAGTGGGGAGGTTGTCCCCTTGATTGATTGATGTTGAGATAGGCAGGGTGTGCCCCTACTTGATTGTTGGAGTGGGAAAGTTGTCCCCTTGATTGATTTATGTTGAGACAGGCAGGTGTGCCCCTAGTTGATTGTTGGGGCGAGGAGGTTGTTCCCTTAATTGATTGAAAAAGAGATAGCTAGGGTGTGCCCCTGGTTGATTGCTAGAGCGGGGAGATTGTACCCTTAAGTGATTAAAATAAAGATAGGCAAGGTGTGCCCTTGGTTGATTGTTGGAGTGGGGAGCTTGTTTCTGTGATTGACTAATGTGGAGACAGCCAGGGTGTGCCCCAGTTGAGTATTGGAGTGGTGAGGTTATCGCCTTTAATGATTGAGGGTGTGATGTCTGGACTGACTGGAAATTCCCCCTGTATATTTAGGGAAATAGAGATTAGACTGGTTGGGGGTACCCCTTGCAGGATGACTGGTTCGAAGTTCGAATGAAAGTTAATGGTATGGACAAATTAGACTAGTTGGGGGTGCCCCTTACAGGGGATTCTGGAGTATGTTGTTCACCATCGCATCAAAGGCCTCAATTGAAATTCTTCCTTGATCGATCAAGCTTGGGATTGCATGTTTTAAGTTGAAACAATAATCCGTTGTGTGACCCTTGACTTGATGGTGTGCATAATAATTGTTCTCATTAAAGATTGGTGGGGGCCTAGGCAACATTGGGGTAAAAAGTTGCCCTTGAAAAAGCTCGGTTAGCATTTTACTATAAGTTTTGTCTATCGGTGTGAACTACCTAGGCTCTTGGACTATGCCCAGTTGCCACCCATGATCGGGGTACTATAGTTCCATCTTGGTTATTGTTGTTGTTGATGATGTTGTCCCTACTGAGGGGTGAATGGTGTGTCTTCGATAGAGGCGACAAGATCATCTTCTTCTATTGGATGGGGGACGAGAACACTTCCTTTACCGTTCTCGCATTCAGCAGGCCTTTCTTCCACCATTGGCTGTAATGGGGAGGCCCAATGAGGCCACTAAGAAGAGATCATCCTAACCCTTATTCTAGCTTTGACTCTTTCCTTAGCGCGGATGAGTTGGGTGAAGTTGGCATATGGATGTGAGACAAGGCATCTAAAGATACTTGGGTTTGCCGAGTGGATGATCATGGAGATTTTCTTCTCGTTGTTGATGGAAGTCTTCATTCTGACGGCCATGGCCCACCAACGTTCAACGTAAGCGGACAATGACCCATTATCCCTTTATCTTAAGGCAATAAGATCCACTCTTCTCGGCACTACATTAAGATTGTACGAGAAACGATCAATGAATTCTTGAAAAAATTGTTCCCAAGTTTTGATCCGATGGTAGTCCGGTGATGTATACTAGTCTAACGTGTCACATTTCAGGGACTTCTGAAATAGAAGGATCAATGCTCCATCATTGTCTGCCACGACATTAAGCTCTCCACACAATGTTCTTAGGTAGTCTACAGGACATCCTATATCATCATAGTTTTTAAAATTTTGGTACCTCAAAGCCTGGAGGTACCTTTGCATCAGGGAAGAGATAGAAGTCCCTGAACTTGGTGGATGAGAGATCCATCCCATGCTACTTCTACAGTTTTTTATCCATCTCTCACAGTTGCTCTTAGAGTTGCCTGATTTTGGAGGACCTGATGGGAGAGGTTTTTCCCCTTGCCGAGCATGCCGTGTATCCTTATCGTAATGCTTAACCTTGCTAACACCTCTATGATTCCTACTTAGAGGAGGATGGACCTAGTTGTTGCTCCTGTTATAGGGAGTTTGTTGAACCGAGACTGGAAAAGGAGGCTGCAAAGAAATCCTGGTTGTAGGAGATTGTGGAAATTGACTGGAATTCCCATAAGGGAGAGAATTTTAGAATTGACTAGGAGTCCTGATGAAACTAACTCTTGTTTGTGGGGGGATATTGGAAGAAATGCCCTGAGGTAGATGGTTGTTCTAGCTGGATATCTCCATTGAGAGGGTATCAGAAGTCTTTCGCGAACCTTAATTGTTGCGGTTGTTGTGTTGGGCCAACTTGGGTACTAGAAATTAAAACTTTATATTCTAGACCACCTCTCAAATGCAAGAGACTAGCACTGATCTGGCTAGATGCAGTTATGGGGGAATGCCTTCTTGTATATTGAGAGCTGAGAAAGGGAAGGTTACTTCTTCATGGTTAGAGATGGTTATTCATGATTTGGTTCATATTATGCTTCGATGAGGGAGATCTTTTTTAAGATGCTTGACTTGTAGAGGTGTATTGTTTTTTGTTCTTTTTAGTTTTTTTTGGAATGAATGCTGATGCAGATGCAGATGTAGATGCAAATGTGGGAGAACCGATATTATTTAGGAATTCGTAAGATCTTCTTTTCAAGTCAGGTTATGACTAGTGTGACTAGTTCATCCCTAGTAGAGTTGTCATTTTGTGGACGCTGGATGGCATATTTCCCTAGGGGATGGGAGATTGACTATCTTTTCCACTGGTTGCCATGATCGGGGGCTTTCGTTTGGGGATAAAAGGGTGTTATATTTGACCAGAGTCGCGACTAACCAATTAGTACAATCCTACAATAGGTTAAACCTTATAGAAATTCTTAAGATCAAGAACTCGACGATCATTAACCCTAAGATGATTTGTGGGTTTTCGTTCCAAAGATTTTGAGTAAGGGATCGCGATTGAAGAGAGGAAAGGTTTTAGGCACCCACTCTGCCTGTACAGACGTACGGTCTTTACTTTATAAGATCTTACTAATTTCTGAAGAGTATGATTAGTTCTCATGTGTAGAGAATTTAATGTGATGTAATGGTAATGGTGATTGAACGATCCAAATTTTTGATGCGCAAAATCCAATTATTTTAGCATGCCATAGAGTATACTTCGAAATGATCGAGTGTAGGGTGCACAATATGTAGAAATGTGATGTATGGGATGCTTGATGTCATATTGATGCTTATGATAAAATGATGGCTAACTGGTAGGGCTGAAAATCGGGTGAGTTAGTGCTTAACCTTAGCCCAACCCAAGGTTCATATACCTCAACCTTAACCCAAGCTAACCTTGGGTTGGGAATTCTCAACCCAAGCCTAACCCAAACGGGCTCGGTCGAGTTGGCTGGGTTGGTCGAGTAGATATATGCTAATATTTTCATCATTACATCAGTTTATTATATTTTCAATACACGTCTTATTTTTTGTACCTATAATTTATTAATTATATATATAGTTATTTATTGTAAAGAAGTTCATTTTTTCTAAACAAACAAGCAAAAATATAGGATAACTAATCCTTTAAAAGTGTATTGTGTATCAAGTAATCTATTTGGGAGAGAGAAATCCGGCGTATCTTGTTAGCTTGAGTCATTGGAAATAATGTGGACCAATGAGACCCAACGACATTGGAATTTGTTGTGCCTTCAACGCAGACGATGCACACTCAATTATAATTAATTTATAAGGAACTTATATATTGATCGGGTCAGGTTGGGTCGGGCAACTCGAGACCTCAACTCGAGCCCAAACCAAGTTTTATCGGATTGATGTTTGTATAGCCCAAGCCTGAGACCAAACCCGATACATCCTGCCCAAGCCCAACCCAATGTCGAGTTAGTCATGGGTAGGTCAGGATGAACCCGCCCAACTTTCATCCCTACTAATTGGTTAAGGTTTCTTGTGAACTTGCTTCGATTATATCGGTAAGCCTCATCGCATACACCAACTAGTTAGATGTGAGAAAATGATGAAATGCAATATAATGTTGATGTATATGTGGAGAAAGGAGGTTGAGAAGGGAATGAGTGTCGTACGATGCTAATTCTTTGGTTTGATGAAACATATTAAAGCTTGAATGGTTAGATGAACGATAATATCACAAGGCTAAATCAAATGGCTCAGATTTGGACATATGTGGCTTAGGAGGCTTGGGCTCTAGCTAGGCTAGGCTACATGTTCACAACCCAAGCGTAGGGTCACGATGTAGTAATAACTTGATAAGACCGAGGTCGAATCCATAGGGACTAAACTTGTACGTATTCTGAAAATAACTAGAACTAGAACTAAAAAAATATCTAAATTCAAATATGAATAATTGAGAGTAATGGTGAATAATATTGGCTAAAACTTATGAATTTAAAGATGAGAACTAGGGTGCCAAGGATACACTTATAATAAACAAGATGCTACCTTTCTTGATTCAATAAACACAATTGGAATTGGAGTTCTATCTTATCCAATTGGAAGATAAAGAAATTTTCAATGGAAGAGAATTGTGAAGATTGGAGGGGATTCCATCACCTTACCATGCCCAGGAGACGATAATGAACAATGGGATTTACCAATCTCACTATCTCAAAACAAGAAAAGAAGATATCCAAAGCTATCACTACATCTATTGTAATTTGAGTCATAATAAATCATAAAAAACTAAAAATATTCTTTTAATATCAATCTAGAAATCAATGAAGTTCAATAAGAACAAGAATCAAAGCAAAATAAACATCCCAATACGCTACAATCTTCACCTCTTAGCCCTAGCTAAGAGGTTTAGCTAACCATAGACATGATTGAAACTAAATCTCTTAAACAAAGTATGAAAAATAAACTAGGGAAGAAGAAAAACTCTTTGACGGCTGCTCCATCCCTTTGTTATACTCATTGAGACCTTTTGTAACACCTTGGTTCTCAAAACCCGAGGATAGCCTCTCCTCATTGAGAACCCGAGTATTACATTATAAAATGGACCATCATACAACTAATAAATGGTAATTCTCATGACATAAAGTGAGGTAACTGCTACTTAAGGTAAGGATATCATGAGAAATAACAAGAGAGTTCAATATAAGTAAAGGAAAAAATGAAATCCCTTAATAGAGGAATTGTTATTACAAGTCAAACAACACTTAAAGTCTATGATACAACAGTAAGTAAAATCTTAAGATATCATTTGAGTTCCAACAGCTCAAATACATCGGCATAAAGGTCCTCTTTGTCGAACTCCTACTCAGCCATCCCTGGAATTCCGTCATAGGGGTCTCTACCTGTCATCATCCCTGTATCTATTTGGTTCAACCACACGATTGGGTGAGTGAAAACTCGGTGAGAATTTTCCACACGGATTCGTGCATATCAAGTTATTCCGACATAGTTTAAACCAATATATTAAATCATAATGAGAAGAATATGAACTTATATGTAATGTATGGAAGTATGAATGTATGCTCAAGTCGCAGTCTGGGGATGCACATTCAGCTGTCAAAATAAAGGGTCGCCCAAGGAGGACTAGTCACCCGAAAAAATACTCAAAGGTACGCCCAAGGAGAACTAGCCACCCGAAAAAGACCATGCAGACCGCCCACAGTAGATTATCTACCTAGAAAAAGTCATGTAAGTAAGTGCACCCAAGGATGTCTAACCTCCTGAAAAAATACACGGGGTATGCCCGAGAAGGTTCTAAAATCCTGGAAAAGCCTCATATAAATAAAAGCGCCCAACATGACTCAAATGCACAAGTTTTGTGAGTTAAACTAAAGTGTTAAAACTTTCAGTAAATTGAATAGAGTATGACTTACATTGAGCACTCGAAAAAGCTCATATTTCATGCGTGAATGTCATGTACCATAATGCCCATACACATTCCATAGGATTAACAAGATTACTCTTATAAGCATGATCAAGACTTGTGGTCTTTTAATAGGATATCGAACATTTAAATATGAGCTCAATATAAATACATTTACTTTCCCAAGGTCCAAAGGAGGGCCCAAATATGACATTTCAAGCATATTAGGATAGTAACAGGATTTCTACACATCTTAAGAAATGAGATTTTCATTGTACATCTTATGAGATAGAAGGAATATAAGCATCACGATTCTTTTCTCCACTAATAAAACTATGTACAAAATTGAGAAATTGATAGGATAGCATAAAGAATGCAATTCTAAGTCCTAGTCACATAATTATTAATCATACGAGTTGAGTGATAAAAGTTAATGAAAGAACTCATGTTCACCACATCCAAATGAGAATCAAAGGAACCAAGTTATTATTTACAATATTCTAATACTTAATTAACTTCAATTTAAAACTAATCTAACATATTTATAGAATTAATGGAGTAACCTCATCATGGAAACAAGATCCGTTACCTCTTAGTGCAAATAGTAGAAGTTTACATGTACATAAGCAATTTTAAATGTGGCATAATGTGCGTAATACAATTCTTATAAGATGGATTAAAACAACAAGATTCTAAACAATCCCACATGATTATCAATGTCAATTCAAGATTAAAGGAAGAAAAATTAACATATACACAATTAAAATATGTTTATACTTTTAGGCTTAACTATCTTAGAATTCAATAGAATGAGGAAGCCATGTGGGATATCCCTCACCTGTCAAGTCGAATCTATTTGCTTATATTGTATCCTAAGCATGGCGATCCATATGAGTTAGTTCTCAGCTCAACTAGGTACCTATTTCATGATCAAAGGAAGCATTTGGAAATTAACATTTCCTATATTTCAAATAAATATCTAGGCCAGCCTTCTCAATTCAAAATAAGGTTTAATTCTAAAACTTGTGAGATTAGAACTCACCAAAATTAATCGGTGACTTGGAGACTTGACTCAAGTGAGTCACGTGATCTTCACTCCGACTCTTGACTCTCATTTCTTCTTCCATTCTTTCCTATTTCTTTTCAACATGCAACATCCAACAAGTTTGCTCGACACAAGAAGACCAGAACCGACTCATGCAACTCGACTCAGCGAGTTTTAGCCGAGTCAACTCGAGACAACACTCCTTCTCTTTGATCCTCTTATTTTCTTTTCTTTCTCTCCTTTTCCTCTCCTTTCCTTCCTTACTCTTAATATCTTCTTCTTCGCCTTCCTTATTCAGCAACTCGTCCAGCAAGGTCTGGATTTGGTCCAGACTCAGGTCATGACTCGAACCGAATCGAGGTGGTCTGACTCGGTAGCAGTCCAACCCAACTCGACTTCTATCCTCTCTCTTTCTCCTTCATTCTTCCTTCTTCTCCTTTATTCGTCCTAACAAACCCGCCTAGTGCCAGAGGCAGAGTGAGTCGACTCAGCTAGGACAACAACTCGATAGCAAGCCGTCCATAGTAGCAGCTCGGCCCTTCCACCAGTTCTCTCCTTTTCTTCTTCTTTCTGATTATCTTCCTCCCACTTTCCTTTATCTCCTCTTCTTCTACTCTAGATGAAGGCGAAGACGAGACTCGAAGGAACTTGCCCGGATGGTTACGGACTCCACACTGCGACTTGATGCAGTAAGGTAGCGAGCCCCCGACCCTCCGATCTTCTATTATATTCTTCCTTCTTCCTTTCTTTTATGATCCTCTGTTTCTCTCTTTCTCTCTCGTCTTTCACTTTCCTCATTCTCAATCTTCTCTTAGCAGATTAATGACTCCAACGGAGTCGAGTTGCTACCTGCAACTCGATCTAGCGGCCCCCAAAACTCTTTCTCTTTCCTTTTCTATTTCTTTTCTTTCTCTTTTCCTTGGGATTCACCCTAATACACGGCTATATATAGCCCTTCCCATTTCCAGACAGTTCCACAGCTAATCACGAAGATTAGTGCGAAAGTAACATGAGTTAGCCATGAATGACTTGCCGTTCGGGTCTCCCTATGCATTAGACCTTGTGCACGGGCCCATACAATTGTCCTTGATGGACTTTAAATGGGGTGGGCCGTACGATGAGTGGCTTGGATGTGAGAATGGGTCAGGTCTATAGAAGGTTGATCCGCTGGTCAGATTGGAGAAGATGACCCATGGTTAATGGTGATTTTACAATGGTCCACTGATAACATGAGCAGAGACGTTTAAATGGTTTGGATTATACCCAAAAGGCTTGTGGGGTCCATCAGATGGTGACAGATGGGCCATTGATTATATTTCTTGCTAAAGTGGAGTCGGTTCGAGTTATAGTTGTGACTCGTCACAATCTCGGCTTCCTTAAGAGATTTTCCTGACAGCCCTAATCTCAACGCCCTGGATCTGCTCGAGAGAAGCTTCTAGAGACCAGCGATCGATCGAGATGGTTCTTTCCTATAAGTGGAAAGATTCTTTCTTCTTTCAGCTATGAAAGGAGCTATTTATGTAAAAAGGTGGTGTGATGGGGACACTCTCACGTGCGTGGGTGGCAACCAATCATTTCGAATGGTCAAATTTGCCAGCGTGATGGCGTATGTGGCTATATTCTCCTCATCCGCATCTTCCTTCCGCAATGCCCGACAGTCATTGCTCGAGCTTGCGTAGATGACTTTCAATCGTAAATCTAAACATGGTTAGGGCCAGTGGGACCCTTTTTATCAGATGGACGGCTTGGATCAAGCTACTGTATTCAGAAGGATGACCATTTACATTGTCAAACGGACGGTCTGTTTTGAAGGTGCGTCGGGCAGGAGAGGTTTTTTGAATTTAGTTGGAGTTTTTGGTTCCTATTGGGTCAACTATAGTTTGACCTAATACTTAGGTATTGTGTGTGGCGTGTGCACATTATCTGTGTACACGCACAGATCAAATGTTGGTCCACATCATGATCCAGGCCGATCAACACCTTCCATTGATCTAAGAAGGCCCACTAATGGCCTTTGGTACATTTTAAAGGTTTGGTGATTCATTCTAGGAGGGTTTTCATTAATAGGTGTAGAATACATCACATTCCATAGTCGTTTTAGTTCCAACAGGACTCTAAAGGTAAACTCATGCGGTGATAAGTGTGATCTGGGCCACCCATTTGTCTTAGAAAGCCTTTTGTCTTTCTCTGGTTCACGATAAGTCTGATCTACTGTTTAGATGGCTGGTTTGATCGATTTATTAGTGACCATTAGTATTGCCGATCCTATTGGCAGACTAGAGTTTGGGAATTTAACGTGTGAGTTGTTACATGTGTAGTCTAAATTAGATGTGTCCTTACACGTGTATAAAGTTATTTAGATTTTTATAGTAACACCCGAGTATAGAAAATACGGGGTGTTTTACCTTTCCAAACCCTAGAAGATGCTTTGGAGCATCCTAAGGAGTCCTATTTGTAATTGTGGAACTCCAACTTTCGCACATAGTTAGAAAAATCTAGAAACCGCCTCAAATTTATGCACTCTTCGCAGTTTGCTAAATTTAATTTCACTCTGCACAGTTTCCCAAAACTTTACTATGCGTAGTTTCTCAAAAATACTCAGAGTTTTAGAATATGCTTTTTTAGGACAATTTTATGAATATGTTTATTTTCAGGACAATTTCAGGACTATTTCCCCTATCCTTTGGAAATAATTACATCTTATTGACAATATACTATGTCACTAAGTGGGTCAAAGCGATCCCGTGCCGGAATAATGACCATAAAACGATCATTCGATTCTTAACAGAAAATATCCTTTCCCGGTTTAGAATGCCTCGTGCCATCATTAGTGATGGAGGTTCACACTTTTATAATAGGCCATTTAAGAACTGTAAGACCCGTATCCTAATTCGCACTGTTCCGTTGATTCCCGCGACCCTTCTCGTCAGATTCCGGCAATCCGCGACTTATGGTTGACGTTGCGCACGACCGTAAGTCGTATCCTATTCATTTGAGCCGGTTTAATCCAAGACTTGTATCGTTGCGACCGCACCGTCGCCGCGGTTCCAACGCCGCAACTCACGCACCGATCTGATACCCAGACAATGAGATACGGACCCACGTTCAGTTCGAGCAAAAACACCGCGCGTTGTAAATCCCAAGGAATCTCTACAATATGTCCCATCAATCCCATCAATCACCCATCAATCACCTCTCATGTCAAGTACACACACACCCATGCTTCCTTTCTCCACAAGACAAGCAACCACCTAAGTCAACTAACCTCTCACTTCACCCATCACTCACTTCACCCATCACTCACCTCACCCATCACTCACCTCACATCACTCCATCTCTCATTAATCACACCTCTCTCTCTCTCATTTCTCAACACTTCAACCCAAGCAAGGGAGAGCATCCAACGTCCAAGTCTCCCCATGGAGAGAAGTGCATATGTGAGGCCCACTTTCCACTCCCAAATCTCCCATCCTAGCCATCTAATTCCCATCTCCACCATCTAAGTAAAGCTCTAGGTGACCGGCTATCCAACGGACCAAGAAGATCAAGAGGTGGGTGCTTCTATAGGGTAGATTTATGTGTTTTTATGGTGGACCAAGTGAGGCCCACCAATCAATGGTGTGGATCTCACTTGGGACCTTTACTTGTGGCCGATGGACCACTTGGATCATCATGATCGTTCCATGATGGGGCCATTCTCCATGGACCCCATCATGATGCTTATTTCATTTCAAAAAGGGTCATCTAGACCGACCATAACGGTGGAGAATGGATCTCCACCGTTGATTTACATTTTGATTGTCTTTCGTGCAAAGGGGTCCGTTATTGTATGATTTCATGTCAGAGAGGGCCCATAATGACGGGGACCCTCCATCACAAGCCGTGTCCCACTCTCCATGTCTCTCTCTATTTTATTTGTTTTTATTTTATTTTATTTATTACAAAAGGATGGGGTGGCCCACTTGAATAGATCCTATTTGATGTATTTATGTTATCCAAGTGGGGCCCACCTTTCACGCCATCCCCATGCCGCCCATCATGTGGTGGCCCACTTCATCAGGGCCTACCATTGGAGAAAAAATATATATATATATATAATAAATGAAATTATATAATCGTCCAGCGTCCCAGCGCTGGACGTTGTGAAGGAAGAAAAAAAAAAAAAAAAAAGAATGAAAGAATAGATTTTGGGTGGCCTCCTTGCATAGGCCCCACCCTGATGTTTAAGTCCGATCCAAGCCGTCCATCCTCTTGTCCATATAGCTTTAACCGTCAAATAAAAGAATGGGACTGATCTGAATGTCATGTGGGTCATAGCAAGGGAAACATTGGCCGTTACCGTTGGATAATTTTCTGGTATTTCTATACTACCAAAAAAATTGAACTTCGGACTCATTTCAATTGTTACGGGCCCCTGAAACCAATGGACGGGGTGGATCTGTTGGATGTGGGCCCCAAATGCCAAAAACCCCAAAAATGAGGGATTCCATTTTTTTCTTTAAAAAATTTGCAAAGAGGCTAAGCCTCTGACGTGCAGCAGGAGCTGCAGCAGGCGGGCGCGGGCTGACGTGCAGCCACCCACGGCTGCTGCCGTGGGCCCCACCATGATGTATATGTGAATCCACGCCGTTCATGAGGTGGTCCCCTCCTCAGGTGGGCCCTCCTCCTAGTTTCAACCAAATCCAACGCTCGGGTGGCCCACATCATATGAAACAGTGTGAATTGAGTGTCTACCATTGGACTCTTTTGTGGGCCACAGAAGTTTTGAATAAAGGTGAAATTTGTGTCTTCCTTTCTCTCAGGAACATGTGACCTGGTCAACTGGTTGGATGAAAAATATATGCTATGGTGGGCCCCACATGGGACCCACAGAGAAGTGGTGTTTGCAATCCACCGTCCGTACGGACGGTGGAGCCCACTGTACATATGTGTAGGCATGCGTGTGCGTATGTATGCATGTGTGAGTGCATATGTGTGTGTGCGTGTGTGTATGCGTGTGTGTGTGCATACGCAGATGCATATAACAGTATATATATATATATATATATATATATATATATATGTACATAAAATATTATATCACATATATTGTTTATAAATTATATATTAATCATAATATGATTGTGATGATGGGCCTTCATGTGACCCCCGCCATGATGCAAATGTTGCATCTAAGCCGTCCATTTATTGGTTGTTGTAAAATTATTTCATGGCTTGTGCCAAAATGAACTAGATCTATGGTTCAAATGGGCCACCATGGTATGTGTATAGGGCCATGTTGGCCCATTCTTGGCCATTCAATTAGGCCCACCTTGGTACACATCTAAGACCATGGGATTAACCCCATTTGGCATATTTAAAGCCCATGGGTTTCGGCCCATTTGATATATACAATGTCCATGAGATCCGACCCACTTATTCTATATAAGGCCACGGGATCTAAGCCCATTTGGTACATATAAAGCCATGGGATCAGGCCCATTTGGAGTGCATGGGGCGCAAATGGAATGGCCCATTGGACATATTTAAAACTCATGTGTATAGTCCCACTTTGATGTATTTCATGGCCCATGAGTCATAGACCATTGCAATGTACATAAGGCTCCTTGGCAAGGTCCATTAACGTAGTCACTTGAAGAATGTGAGGCCCACGCAATTCGGCTCATTTGATATATCCAAGGCCCAGGGATCGAGGCCCAATGGGTATCCTTAGGGTCCATTGCAATGAACGTCTAACATGGATCGTGAAATGATATTTATGGTAAGCCGTGCCTAGGAAACAATGTTGGTTTGACGTCCACATTGTAGGTACAATGTAGGTTAAAAGTCCGCATTGTAACTTTCTTTAGGGCCCATTGACAGGTTCATAACCATTGTTATTCATTGCCCCATAACATGCTTAGAATAATCCCAGGACTCATGCCCATACGCATCATATGTATGCTTGATATGAGTAAGGACTAATCATAACATACGCCATTGGGCAGACCATTTACGGGACTCGTTATGTGACTGGGTGCATCGCGCAGTACGCGCTGGACTTCTGCATGATTTGACGTGTGATTCATACATCTCGCATACGTGTGACTTGATCACTGCACGCCCTAGCGACATCAGGGCCGTGGCTCCACAGGTTCATCGTGGATGGCCGTATTGGATACCGAAAATACTTACTCTAGCACTGTGGGCACTTAGGATGTCCTTGGGTGAGAGTCCCAGAACCTTTTGGTACCAGGAGATGCTCCAACGTCTAGACCGAGTGGATATACGAGCGCCCGAGTGCCGAATACCAGTAGGCCGCGTCTCCCACTGTGTCGTGGTCGGTTGGAAGGGGGTGTGGCCTTATCCACTCGAGTGAGAGGGCTATAAGCTAGGCTGAGTTTGACTAGCTCGCAAATGAGTCCGCTATCGACGAGCCGGGTAGGTATTGGCATACTACTGGTCAGGCGGATAGTGAGGTCTTATCCGCTTGCTTGACTGTGCAGCTAGGGAGGTGGCAGTCTCTGCATGTGTATTGGACCCCGGTGATATCCAGAGAGGAACTGTACTGATATACGCATTTGAGGAATACCGACTTGCTTGGATGCATTTCGCATATGACATTTGGCTATGTAGGCCTTGCATTGCATCGGTGTGGCCGATGACACCCATATCTCGCGTCATGCCTTACATTACATAGCCTTGGTATATTCATGGACTTACCGCATACTTCTGCATTGTTCTGATACTGTACACTTGGCGTTTGCCTTACGCACACACTTACACCACCCTCTAAGCCTTTGTAAGCTTATGCACGATAGTTGCGTGCAGGTAGCGTCGGGCGACAGCAGCGCTGAGACAGGAGTGCACATCAGGACCTTTTGGAGCTTTTTGATCACCTTGTATTTCCCTTTCTGCATTGTACTTAAAATTGTTGTTATAGTGGATATGTGGTGATGTTGTTTTGTGACTTGGTTATGTCTGTGGTTATGCTTCTTTACAAAAAAAAAAAATTTCATTCTGAAAATCCTCCTTGTAGGATCCCAGGATTGGAATCTGGCATTAGATTATCAGAAGCCGAGAATGGGGCACTACGGAGGCTGTCGACACCGGATTCGGCAATCGGGATTCATGTGAATCCGATTTTCGGGTTTGGGGCGTGACAAGAACTTAATGAAGAAATATGACATCTGCGGGTAAGTTGAGATTTTCAACAGATAAATTAAACAAATTTTGAAAAAGATGATTAACCTTGACCGTAAGGATTAGTTAATCCATTTGAACGATGCTTTATGAGCTTACCGTACAACTTTTAAGATCCTCATTGAAATGTCTCCCCTTAGACTCATCTATGGGAAAACTTGTCACTTACCTGTGGAGCTGAAGCATAGAGCCTACTGGGCTACAAAAATTTTGAACTTTAACTTGGACAATACTAGCTTGCTGTGCAAACTTCATTTGAATGAACTTGAGGAAATCCTGAATGACGCTTATGAGAACTTGAGAATTTACAAGGATGAGATGAAGGTGTTCTATGATAGGAACATCCTTTGGAAATCATTCATAACCAGTCAAAAAGTCATTCTGTATAATTCTCAGTTACATCTTTTTCTGAAAAGACTTCGATCTCGTTGGACTGGCCCTTTCATTGTTACTAATGTCTATCCTCATGGGGCTGTTGAGATAAAGAATCTGACAAATGGCAATGTTTTAAAAGTGAATGGACATTATTTCAAGCCATTTGTTGAGAAATTTGATTCAAAGGACATGTCCATGCCTCTGACTAATCTTGTGTACTAGGATTGACCTCCTAGGAGGTGTAGTTAGGTTTATTGCTTTTATAGAATTTAGGATTAAGATAGTTTGATTTCAGCTTATTTAGTCTTCATACTAACCCATTTACATGTTAAGAACTTTAAAAAAGCTTCAATTCTCCTTCAGGTATTATCTTCCCATCACTTCCCATTTCTTTTTGTTGTTTCATCTGCATTGCATGCTCGTATCTTTTATATTGATGACAATGTAGGTTTTAGGTTGGGGGCGTGGATTAGGTAAACTAATCACTATTTTGATCTTGCATCCGATAAAGTAGGACCTAAATTTGTCCAAAGTGAACACTACAGCTAAGAGTTCCTTCTTCATAGCAGAGTAGTTCACTTGGGTCGAATTTTGAGTTCTACTTGCATAATGAATCACATTGGCCTTTTTTTTTTCTCTGGCCTTACACCGCTCCAATAGCATAGTGAGACGCATCGCACATAATCTCAAAAAGGATGCTCCAATCGGGTGGCTGCATGATAAGTGCGGTAGTCAACATGCCCTTGAGATTAGTGAAAGCTTCTTGGCATTGCTCGAAACACTCATATGGTGCATCCTTTTTAAGTTAATTACATAAATGATAAGAGAGATGACTAAAGTCCTTTATGAATCATTTGTAGAATCCGACGTGTCTTAAGAAGGATCATACGTCGCGTATGCTTTTGGGAGGTGGTAGGTTAGAGATAAGATCGATTTTGGCTTTATCCACCTCAATTCCCTTGAACAAAATTATGTGTCCAAGTATAATTTCCTTGGGAACCATGAAATGACATTTCTCCCAATTCAGAAATAAATTATTTTCTTTGCATCGCTTTAGCATACTTTTAAGATTTTTCAGATACTTGCTGAAAGATGGACCAAAGATTGAGAAGTCGTCCATGAAGACCTCTAAATATTACTCCACCATGTCAGAAAAAATACTCAACATGCATCGCTGAAAAGTGGCAGGGGCATTACACAGACCGAATAACATCCTTCAGTAAGCAAAGGTGTCATAGGGGCATGTGAATGTTGTCTTCTCTTGATCTTCAAGGGCTATCTCTATTTGATTGTAGTTCAAATACTCATCAAGGAAGCAGTAGTAAGAATGACCAGCTAGCCTTTCCAAGATTTGGTCAATAAAGGGCAAAGGAAAATGGTCTTTCCTTATGACGGTATTCAGTTTTCTATAGTCAATGCACATTCTTCAACCAGTAATAACTCTGGTTGGCACAAGTTCATTGTCGGCATTAACTACGATGATGATTCCATACTTCTTAGGAACCACCTGAGTTAGACTCACCCATTGACTGTCAGATATAGGGTAAATTATACCCACATCCAATAACTTAAGTACCTTAGCCTTAACTACTTCTTTCATATTTGGATTGAATCGACATTATGGTTGTCGGGAGGTTTTCACATTATCCTCAAGATGAATGCGGTAAGTACAAATCAAATGGTCAATTCCCTTGAGGTCTACAATCAACCATCTAAGGGCTTCTTTATGCTCAATGAGAGTAGAAATAAGCATACTCTCTTGTTCTTTCTCAAGGTGAGAAGAAATCAACACTGAGTATGTCTCATCTTGACTTAAGTAGACATATTTAAGATCAACAAGCAAATGTTTTAGGTCAAACTTTGAGGCTAGACGGTAGAGACACTACATTAGTTTGGGGTTCTCAAATTGTAGCCTCCACTGGTTAACTTCAAGTACCGGCATAACATCAAGAAAAACATTCATCTCCCTAATCATGTCATCATATAAATTAGGGGAGTGGGCCAAGCATGTCTCTAGAGTGTTAGAGTATGGAGTCAAAAGTGCTCTATCTTCCACGAAATAATTGATCATATTAATGTCATGGGTATCGTCATCATCCTTTGACTGTTGTTCATATTGAAAAAGATGTTGAGCTCCAATGTCATATTTATAAAAGATAAATTCATAATCTCATTCCTATAATTAATGATAACATTTGATGTAGCAAGAAATGGGCGACCAAGAATGATGGGTATTTGAGTGCTCACATCCATGATAGGTTGAGTATCCAGAACAATAAAATCTACTGGGTAGTAAAATTTATCAACTTGAACTAACACATCCTCAATCATCCCTCTCGGTACACAAACTGATTGATCAACAAGTTGTAATATGGATCGGGTGGGTTTTGATTCACCAAGACCCAGTTATTTGTATATCGAGTAAGGAATTAGATTTACACTCGCCCCCAAGTCAAGAAGTGCACACTCAATCCGGTAATTCCCAATTACATAAGTGATGGTTGGGCTATCGGGATCTTCGTATTTTTGTGGCACATCTTGCTTGAGGATGACACTCATTTTTCATTCAAAAAGATCTTCTTTTGTTAGACCTTTCAGAAATTTGGCATATGAAGGGATTTGTTTAACAGCATCCAATAGAGGGATATTGACCTTCACTTGTTTAAGCACCTCTATAATATCCTGAGAGTTAGAAAGAGGTTTTGGTGCAATCAACCGCCGGGGTAGTGGCACAATCAGCTTACTTTGAGGTTTTGGTTCTAACCGATATGGGGCATTGCTAAGTCTATCATTCTCAATTTCTTCCGGGTCCTCAGGCTTTTCAGCCCTTACCAAAATAGATTTATCAATTGTCTTTCCACCCCTAAGAGTAGTGATAGACTTGGCTTGCTCCATTTGATTTTGAAGAGCTTGGGTGATTAATTTTACATTGTGGTTTTGGATTGAGGAGGGGTTAGGCTGGAAGCATCCCTTTCTCCCCACTTGTTAAGTGTGATTCAATCCTTTGAATAGACAATGCAAACATTCCCATTGTTGTTTAGAGATCCTGGAATGCTTGCACCATATTCTAGTTAAATAGCTCTTGATTTTGCATGAATTTTTGAACCATATATTCTTGAGACCTTGTTCACAACCCCAAGTGTATGGTTGTAGTGTAGTAATAACCCGTGATAATGAGGTCGAATCCACGGGGACTAAACTTGTATGTATTCTGAAAAGAACTAGAACTAGAACTAGAAGAATATCTTAATCTGAATTTTGGAATAAAAGAGTGTAATTGTGAATAATATTTAAACTATCAATTAAATGTGGGAACTAGGGTACCAAGGATCCACTTGTAGCTATTAAGATGCTACCTTGCTTGATTCAATAAACACAATTAGAATTGGAGTCATATCCTATCTAATTAGAAGATAAAATAATTTAAATCAAATCTAAACTTTTCATTGACCTAATTCTCAATGGAAGAGAATTGTGAAGATTGGAAGGGATTCCATTACCCTACCATGCCCAGAAGACGATGGTAAACAATGGGATTTACCAATCTCACTATCTCAAAACAGGAAAAGAAGATATCCAGAGCTATCACAACATCTATTGTAATTTGAGTCACAATAAATCATAGAAAATTAAAAATATTCCTTTAGTATCAAACTAGAAATCAATGAAGTTCAATAAGAATAAGAATCAAAGGAAAATAAACATCCCAACACGCTACAAGCTTCACCTCTTAGCCCTAGCTAAGAGGTTTAGTTAACTATAAACATAATTGAAACCAAATCTCTTAAACAAAGCATGAAAAATAAACTAGGGAAGAAGAAAAATTCTTTGGTGACTGTTCCATTCCTTTGTTACGCTTATTGAGACCTTTCAAACCCTAGAAGATGCTTTGGAGCATCTTAGGGAGTTCTATTTATAGTTGTGGAACTCCAACTTTTGCACTTAGTTGAAAAAATCTAGAAACCGCCTCAAATTTATGCACTCTCCGCAGTTTACAAAATTAAACTTCACTCTGCACAGTTTCTCATAAGATACTTCACTCCGTACAGCTAAAATAAACTCTGAGTTTCAGAATATACTTTTTTAGGACGATTTCAAGAATATGTTTATTTTCAGTAAAATTTCAGAATTCATTTTTTTCACTTTAAATTTTTTTATTCTCTTCATTCCTCACTTGATTTTCTTGGATCTTTGGCATGTGAATTTTTCATTAATGACTTTCAAATCTTCATTTAGTAATCTTTTAAGCATAAATCTTCCTTTTGACATTGATTTCACCTTAAGTTCTCAAAATTACCTCGCACATGAAAACATGTATCATTAAATCAATTAACCACTATCATGTTTATAAAACCAAAGTATAAATAGGAAGAAATATGCAATGTTTCACACTCAACATGACTCTTTTGATTTAAGAATTGCGTAAGGGCCTCTTGAGGGTTAGCCGTTTATACTTTCCTCCAACTAAAATTTGGATGGTTCCTCCAGCTGGAGTTGTATGTGTTTGAGGTGGGTCCTTTGAAAGGTCTTTCTTAGTTGTCTATGGCATTTGATTGCTCATTCAATATCTCTTAAAAAGAAGGAATTGTTGGACAATTTTCAGTGGCATATATGTTGTAAGCATAAATACCACAAACAACTTTTGCGGCCTTACCAGATTTGATAAGTTTTGCCTTCTTAAGTTCCATAGCTTCGACTTTTCTTATGATATTAGTCACTCTTACACTCTATAATCTTTCTCTTTTAAAACATAAATTCCTCCTATTTCCTTTGATCGAGTAGGTTTAAAAGTGGTGGGTCTTGGAGAGGTGTCCTATGATTGCACATTTTCTACCAATTGATCAAGGTAATCCCATGCATCATCGGCCTCCTTATTCATGAATTCACCATTACACATCATCTCTACGAACTAGCGCACTGGTAAAGTTAATTCGTTATAGAAAAAGCTTATTGTTTACCATATTTCATAGTCATGGTGTGGACAAGAATTCATGAGATCCTTGAACCTTTCAAACATTGGAAGAAGGTCTCTTCCTCTTTCTAGGCAAAGTTCATGATTGCTTTCCTTTAAGTGTTAGTTTTATGAAACGGGAAAAACTTTTTGAGAAATTCCCGGGTCATCTCAGCCCATGTGCTGATAGATCCTGGCTTTAAAGAGTACATCTACGTCTTAACCTTCTCCTTCAATGAGAAGGGAAATAATTTTAGTCGCACTGTTCCTCAGACACGTTTGGAAAGTGTAATGTGGAAACTATATCATCAAACTCTTTGATGTGTAAATATGGACTTTCAGAATCTAGTCTATGAAACTTACGAAGAAGTTGTATCACTCAGGGTTTAATATCTATGTTTCCTACATTAAGTGGAAAGACCATGCAAGAAGGTGTACTCACCCTAACCAATTGTAAATAATCTCATAGAGTACGAGGCGGTGGTGCATTATGTACCTTGTTTTCATCTTTAACTTCAACTTTCTTAATTGATGGTTGAGGTTGATTTGTAGCCATCACTTCTATTGACTCAGAGGGTCTCAAGTGGTGTCTAATCGTATGATAGATAGGCAACCTTTCGACTAATCGTCCTTCACTCAAAAGACGTATATTATTATCACGAACCCACTTGGGCATGAAACACTCTCAGCCCTAAAAATTAAACCTAGAAAGAAAAGTAGAAAAACTAAAACAAATAAGAGATCTAAAAAAGATAAGAGAGAAGGTTGGAACAAAATTACCAAATAAGAGTTGCTATGTTAGGATCCTACAAAACAGAAAATAATGTTAGTTTTTAAAAATAATTTCAGAAAAAAAATCTTAACCTAAAAACATAACAAAAAAATAAACTCTAATCTTAACCTAATTATAATACCAACTAAATCTAGAAAAATATAGCCATAATCCCCGGCAAAGGCTCCAAAAACTTGTTCACAACCCCAAGTGTAGGGCCACGATGTAGTAATTATTCAGTAAGACCAAGGTCGAATCTACGTGGACTAAACTTATGCGTATTCTGAAAATAACTAGAACTAGAACTAGAAAAAAATCTAAATTGAAATCTGAATAATTGAGAGTAGTGTTGATTAAAACTTGTGAATTTAAAGATGGGAACTAGGGTGCCAAGGGTCAACTTGTAGCTATCAAGATGCTACCTTGCTTAATTCAATAAACACAATTGGAATTAGAGTTTTACCTTATCTAATTAAAAGATAAAGCAATTTAAATCAAATCTAAACTTTTCATTAACCTAATTCTCAATGGAGGAGAATTGTGAAGATTTGGAAGGGATTCCCTTACCCTACCATGTTAAGGAGACAATGGTGAACAACGGGATTTATCAATCTCACTATCTTAAAACAGGAAAAGAAGATATCCAAAGCTATCACAACATCTTTTGTAATTTGAGTTACAATAAATCATAGAAAACTAAAAATATTCCCTTAATATCAAATTAGAAATCAATGAAGTTCAATAAGAACAAGAATCAAAGTAAAATAAACATCCCAACACACTACAAGCTTCACCTCTTAGCCCTAGCTAAGAGGTTTATCCAACCATAGACATGATTGAAATCAAATCTCTTAAATAAAGGATGAAAAATAAACTATGGAAGAAGAAAAACTCTTTGACGGTTGCTCCACCCTTGTGTATGCTCCTTGAGACATTTCCAAACCCTTAAAGATGTTTTTTTTACCATCATAGGGAGTCTTATTTATAGTTGTGGAACTTTAACTTTCGCACCGAGTTAGAAAAATGTAGAAACTGCCTCAAATTTACACACTTTGCGCAGTTTCTCAAAATAAACTTCACTTTATGTAATTTTTCAAAAAACCTCAGATTTCAGAATATGCTTTTTCAAGGCCATTTCAGGAATATGTTTGTTTTCAGGACAATTTTAGGATTCTTTTTCTTCACTTTAAGTATTTGATTTCCTTCATTCCTCACTTAATTTTTTTGAATCTTTGGCATGTGAATTCTTCATTAATGATTTCTAAATATTCATTTAGTAATCTTTTGAGCATAAATCTTCATTTTGACATCAATTTCACCTTAAGCTCTCGAAATTACCTTGCATATGAAAATATGCATAATTAAATCGATTAAGCACTATCATATTTATAAAATGAAGGTATAAATAGGGAGAAATATGCAATATTTCACACTGAACACTATACTAGGGTTAAGCTCTCTCACTCTCTTTGGTGGAGGGATGGCTAAATGGTAAGGCTAAGGGATCTCTAGATGAGAAGGGATGCTTCCTAAATCTAATCGATCTACTGAATGGGAGTGAGTTCTTAAAATGAAAAGGGGAGTGAGTTATTTATAGCCTCTAAATCTAGTTTTTCTTTTCGTTTTTTTCTTTTTTTTTTTTCTTTTTTTTTGTAATTCTTGGTAATCCTAGGATCAAAAGGTGATTGAAGGGTTATGATTGGAGATTGACATATGACACAATCTCATCGGTTAGATGACATGGTAAAAGTGTGATTTTGGATAAGGAGATGGGTATTGGAGCAACTACACCCCAACCGAACACTTAAAGTTTGAAAAGGAGTGATTCCACATGCTTGAGAGACGCCACCCCAATGAGGGGAGTGTCACGTGGCTAGTAGCAACCTAGTCGCCGCTGGTCCCCACTTGGACTCCCTGCTTTGGCAAGCAGCCTCCTCCAAGCGTGTGAAGGCTCTGCTATAAAGATAGTTGCTTTGAGATTTTGCATATTTCTCCGATTAGGCTTAGTTTTAAGCTTGGGTTCGGGATTGGTTTTGGGCTTAATAAGGAGAGTCGATTAGGTTGTTGGATTGGGTAAGTTGATCGGCTGAATTAACTCACCGAGCTTACTCAAAGATCTAGGGTTTTAGGTTCCAAGGATTTAGGGTTAGGCTGATTGAGTTGACTGAGTTTACTAGGTTGAATGGGTTAAGTTTAGGGTTTATGATTGGGATTTCTGGGGTTTAGGCTTCTAAGGTTAAGGTTTAGGATTGGGGTTTGGTTGACCATCATCAGTCTAAACTCAATTAGCTTATCAGCCTGGGTACAGTGTTTACACTACCTTAGATGATACAAGAAAAGGAATGACCCCACACAGATGTGTCTATTTGTGGCTAGAAATGGGTAGGGTAGGACACAGTTCGCCTCCCTCATTTCAAGGCATGCTCAAAACATTAAGCATATGTCTCAAGTGGACACACCATAGGAAACAATGATGATCGAACACCTACCATTAAAAACTTCTACAGCCCACCATAATATTTATTTTCCATCCAACTTAAATATCAGCTTAGATTCAAAACTTTTGTGGACTTTCAGAAAATTTTAATGGTGGGCATTCAATTCCTATTGTGCGGTGCACTTGAGATTTCGATCCGCTTTATTTTTGGGACCATGGCCTAAAATAAGCACCAAAACTTGACGGACAGATGACATATACAAAGTATTCATCAAGGTAGATTCAACGGTCTAGCAACACCTAATGCGCAACCCATCTTACAACAACTGTTTATTAAACTCTAATCAGCTTAAGACAAATTGGGTGGTGACACAACACCACCCAAGCTTGTGTTGGGCACTGTAGTCCCCCAAGATATGTGTTTATCCATGCCCTTTTATCTGTTTTGCCAAAAGCATGCTTCAAGATCATACCACAGCAAACAGTGGTGATTGAATGACCACCTTTAAAATGTTCATGGTGCTACAAAAGTTTTGGATGAAATGATACTTGTGTTTTTCTTTCATTTAGATTTAGATCTGTGTGACCTTAGTAGTATGTTGGTTGGCAAAAAACAAATGTTACACAGGTCCATATGCTTGCACTTGAAGAAGATTGTTAAATACCTGATTCAGTCTTTTCTGCGATTATTTTTCTTTTCTCAATCGAGGGACATGAAAACCAAATTCATGAAAAAATCCACAATGGAACTCGTGGTTTTTTAAAATATCAAAATTAATGATTTTTTTTTTCTTAAAAGAATTTTATTTCATAACACAAACAGGATATTTTGGCATTTCTTGAATACCAATTTTGATGGGAAATCATGGTTGCTATGGTATGATCTGAAGGTGAAGGCTCATGATTTTTGCAGGTTGGATTGGCTAAAATTCTGGATTTATTTTATGAAGATCTGTACACCCTCCCTAACAAATAGCTCTCATCTGGGTCGGTTTTAGAAATTTCAAAATTATCAAACAAAGATTAGTGACTGACCAGGGAGTATTGGTGTGAAAATGGAAAATCTCCTACTTTACTATTTTGGCAAACAAATGTCTGTGAATCAGAGATTAGGATTGTTCAACCAATCTAATCTTGGGATTGTGACTTGGCAATAGTGAACTGCACAATATACTTGTTTTGGTTAAGCTAAGCTTGTTTTGATTTTTGCAGGGCGTAATTGAAGTGCATAGAAGGATTTTTTATTTTTTATTTTTCATTCATCAATTGCTTGAAGGTGGTGTAAAATATTCGTTGGTCTTTTTTCTTTTTTCTTTGGGTGAAATTGGGCAAGTTTGAGCTGCTTAGGTCTCCTATTTAATCACCTCAACTGCAGATTGAATTCATCTCATCCATTAGTCTTGTTTGTTTGCGGGATACATAGTTTTGCTAATTATGTGGACTTAACAATTTTAAGTAAATGGGTTGGGCTTGGATTGAGCCCTAGTCAACTTGTCCTACCACTATAAGTTATCAATGGGTTGAGTTGCAAGGTTTGTCAGTTCATGAGTTGACTGTTTCTCCACTTGTTGTGAACTTGTGCTGTTTGAAAATATTATCTTTCTGAAACAGAACATTATTTACTTCAATCTTGTATCTAACTTCAAAATTTCTTTCTCCTTTTCTTGTTACTATCAGAATTTTCTATTCATACTTATGAAAGGAAAATAATTTTTTTTTTTTCCAGAGATGATGAAGCTCTTTAATGTTGCATATCATTCCTAAATGGCACATGACGCATGCCAGATCCTAAAACCTCCTATAATTGGCACTCAAGAGCCACCATTTCATAATACCACTTTTTATGCATACATCATGTTGGAAATGCATGCAATCTTGACTTGGAATAGACATTACTTGGTGTCACCTTGAGTCACTCTATGATCATTCCACCAATCCAAACAACTATGTAATTCAATCACCACCCTATATGGCCTTATGGAAGCAACAAGCACACGACATCTCTTTGTGAAAGAATTTAGAAACAAACCTGAAAACTAACCCTGAAGCTTGAATCTAAGCAATTGCAAATGAAAATATCTGCTTTCCCTAACAGCTCACTACCTCTACCTTAATAGATTCCTCAATCTGTGATATCTCATCAACCAACTGCATTTGTGAAAATATCTGCTTTCCCAAACAACTCACTAACTCTGCCTCTTCTTTTTTTTTTTTTCCTTTTCTAATTGAAATTGTATTTTGTGAAGAAGATTTGTATAAGGCAACACTATTGAAGTTGAGATCCATGATGGCCTGTACAATGTCATCAAGAACTGGAACTACATTGCATTGATTGACGCCATCCACAATGGCGAAGGCAAATGTTGGACAGCCAAGGTAAGTAGGAACCTTTTATGACGCCATCCACAAAAACTTTTGATGTTTTTATGCTTCTAATGGCAGGTTATTTCTATTCCCACTCAGGAAGGTTAGTTATGGATGATAGGTTATGCTTTAAACTTCATTGATGTAGTGAAAAATAAGAGTTTCCTTGGTATTTCATTTTAGATTTTAATCAATCTCCACCATTCACATTACACATTTTAGCTCGATTGAACTGTAGAAATTTGTACATAGGCACATGCTCATCATTTGGGCACAACAGATTTTTTGTGTGGGTATTTGAGATCTGATAAATGAATTGGGTAAATTAAAGATGGTAGTTTGGAATCCTCATGATTCATTTGTTGTATATTTCAGGTTATGTGAAGGTGGGGAGCACTTAGAATACTTTTCATGTGATTCTTTGTTGATTACATTTATTAAGTTTTGTCATCATGGTTTCATTGCATTCAAACATGAACTCAAAAGAATCAATCCTGAAGCTTTTGAAATGGACTATTGTGTAGTTTAATGAATTCCAAAATCTGAAAATTTGAGATTGGTGGTTGTTAAGTCAATTGATCTATGGCCATGGATCCTGTTAACAGTTTCAACCCTATTCGCTACATGCCTAAAAATGATTTCATCTCATTTCATTTACAGTAATTATATTTTAGAGATTAGAAACTCTAATATAGAATTATTGTTAACGTGAACTCACTATGTATTAGAGCACCATATGTCTAATAAAAAATAAAAATTTTACAGTTAATTAAAAATGAGATGAACTCATTTCAGGCAACAACCAGACGGTCCAGATTCGAGCATGGGCAGGGGTGTAACAACACCTGGTGCATTTATTAACCAGGCTAAAAAACTTACCCAAACCCATGCCCATGCCCATTTAGCCACACTCTGGGTGCAGGAACCTATAGGGCCTAGCCAGCTCATTTACAACCATACTGAAATGTCATTCTTATCCATTTGCAGGTTGGATTATGCAATATATGCTGATTTTTATGAAACAATAGGTCTGCATTCAATTTATTTTAGAAAGACCCATGTGATGCTTTGTGGAAGTTGCAACTCTTCTAGTATGATGATCTTTTGGGAATCTAAGATCATTAGCTGCTATCAGATTTATTCGAAGTTGTTGATTGAAGAGCAAAGCTAGTTGCGAGTGGTTGTCAAATGAGCAGTCCATACAGCCACCAAGTATGCATCCCAATGCATGTAATGGTTTTCTATTTAACAATGTGTTTTGTTTGTACCTGGAGGGGGAACACCATTGTTTTGAGCATTTACACATGCTTTTCATGGATTTTAATTTTAATTTTAATTTTTAAATTTTTTTTTTTTGTGGTTGTCTGCTACTTAACTTTTCTCTGTTTTCTTCTGGCAACAAATAAGCTTCCAATGGTAAAGAAACTCAAGCTAAGAGGGAGAAATCAAAGGAGAAGGTATTTAAATGCTTATCTTTCATTTTATTTATTTGCTTATGGGCAGAATACTTCAAATGTGTTTGTTGCTCAATAGCAACAATTATGTTATTTATATAAAAAATTCTCAAACTTAATTGTTTTTATAGGGTCAGTTGACACTCTCCACTGCTGAACCTCCTAATCCTACAAGTGATCTTGAACATGAACAGAGAGCGGACTAGCATACAAGTATCTGCATCAAGTGTGACATCTGATAAAGACGAAGATGCCCCATCTGAAAATGTTGCTGCCATGTCCTGTAATTTTACAGACCAAAAAAGTATAGATGTTTTTGGCGAGTTGTGGAAATTGAAACCATTGCAAAGAGAAGTGCCTTTATCAATCGTCAGATTTGAAGCCACTCGTGCAGGATTTTAATCAATTGTGCCTAAATTTAGGCCTACAAGTACTTTAGCCTTTTGACACCACTCGTGCTAGGAGTAGACCAAATAGAGGATTTGTTATTTATTTATTTATTTATATTCAGGACCATTTTGAATTTATTTTAATAAATATTATATATATAATTTTTTATTGTGTAGTAATATAAATTTTGTTTAATATTAGTTTTAATTGTATTACATCATTTTTATGTTTCAAATATTAAAAAAATACAGGTTTCAATTGAATTATACATAATAATAATAAAAAATTACTAGCCTGCACTGGGCCGTTGTAAATCTATACAAAGATTTTTAGCGGCGCTTGTATAGACTAGCGGCGCTTTTTCGTGAGTTTTCCAGGTACTTTTGCCGGCACTTGGATAGACTTTTACTGACACTTTTTTCACTTTTGTCAGCACTTCTGTTAGAAATACAAGCAGCCAGCAAAAGCATCGAGCCATGATTAGGCCAGAATTACAGGAATTGCTAGGGTTGACTTCTGCAATTTAATGAATATACAAAAGACTATATGCATGGCCGAAACTGTCTTCCATCAATATTAGTTTTTACGAAGGACAAAGCTAACATAGTTTCTGGTACTTTTTCGGGAGTTAACAATTGTGAAAATGCTGATTCGAGTGTGGCAACAAAATTGACAATGGAATTTATATAATATTAATGGAATTTATATAATATTATCTATTAAATTTTAAATATGTAAAAAAAAAATGTAGGTTACAATCAAATATTATAAATATTGACTTGCACATATACAGACCTTTTACTAGCACTTCCATATGCCTTTACTGGCTGTTCCATAAGCGCCTTTACTGGCACTTATAAAAGTGGAGTCCGGATCCTCCGTTATTTAGTAAAGTTGAGTTTATACAAGTGATTGAAATCACATCACACTATTGTCTCAACCATGTCATGCGCTCAAGTGCAACCTAGTCACATAGTCCATCAACCATATCATATCCTCAAGTGTAACCACATCATCTTATCATATAATCATATCATATCCTTAGGTGCAAACTCATCACGCTGTCCATCAATCATATCACATTCTCAAGTGGATATATACCACATCCTTAAGTACAACTCCATCACGTTATCCATTAACTGTATCACATTTTCAAGTGGACACATCACACTCACACAACCACGTATCATATCCTCAAGTGTAACTTCATCGCATAGTCCTTTATTTTTTTTCATTCTTAAGTGTAACATCATTACATTATCACACTACAATATCATATCCTCAAGCGTAATCTCATCACATAGTCCATCAATTATATCATATTTTTCAAGTGTAACATGATCACACTGTCATACAACTTTGAATTATCCAACGTCATGACATAGTCCATCAACCATATCGCATTCCCAAGTGGAGATCATTTATCACATTATAACACAATCATATTGTATTCTCAAGCGCAAATAGTCCATTAATCGTATCACATTCTTCAATCTGAAACCACTTCACGCTGTCACATATACAACCTAATCACATAATATATCAGCTATATCATATTCTCAGATGTAACCACATCATATTATCACACAACTATATCATATCTTCCAGTGCAACCTCATCACATAGTATAATAATCATATCACATTTTCAAGTGGAACCATATCACACTGTCACACAACCATATCATATCCTTAAGCACAACCTCATCATATAGTTTATTAACCGTATCATATCCTCAAGTAGAACTACTTCACATTATCACACAACTACATCATATCCTTAAGTATAATCTCATCACGTAGTCCATCAACTGTATCACTTCCACATATGCATGTACTTATTCTGATATAGATTGTACTCTCTTACATGGTGTCTGCCACTTCTTTCATTTATATTGGGATGCCTTTTAATAATCCAAGTCATCAATCTCAACTAGTTATTAGTTCCAGTACACATTTCATGGGCTGTCATGCAAACATCATACATCTTACACCTACAAACACAAGACCAGGCCTTTTGGAAGTGAATTTCTTTTTCTTGCTATGGAGCATTCCCTTAGAATTGTAATAGTAGTGTATGGGTAAGGGAGAGTGAGTTCAAAGTAGATAAATTTAAATAGCAAAGAATATTGATAAATATGATAAAGTTACTTATCCTAAAATATCCTCTACAAGTTAACTTGAAAAAATAAAAGTTTCTATGTACATTTTAAATCCATTTAGCATATTCAAAATTTCAATTCTAGCCCAATTCAAAAATCATTCACCAATTATTAAGGCATTCAGTAAAAGGAGTACTACAAGAAAACTGGCCTTTATCAATAGTTAAAACTGTCGGCAAAGGCCTAGAAAATCGCGAGTAAAGCCTTTCCCAACGATCAGGCAAGCGCCGACAAAAGTGTCGTTGATAAAGGCTTTACTGGCAATCAAAGACTTTTATCGACAGTTGTGTTGGACACCCCTATAGGTAAGATTTACCATCACTTTTATAAGCGCCAGTAAAGGCGCTTATGGAACAGCCAGTAAAGGTATGTGGAAGTACCTGTAAAAGGTCTGTATATGTGCAGGCCAATGTTTATAATATTTGATTGTAACCTGTATTTTTTTTTACATATTTAAAATTTAAAAGATAATATTATATAAATTATACATTTTCATGAGTGTATAATGTGATGAGATTACACTTGAGAATGTGAAACAATTGATAGTGTGATATGGTTACACTTGAGGATATGATATGGTTGAGTGATAGTGTGATTTGTTTACACTTGAGAATATGATATGGTTGATGAATTATGTGATGAGGTTATACTTAAGGATATGATATGGTTATGTGGCAGTATGTAGTGGTTCCAAATTGAATAATGTCATATGATTGAAGGACTATATGATGATGATGTTAAACTTAAAAATTTGATATGATTGTATGACAATGTGAAGTGGTTTCACTTGAGAATGTGATACGGTTGATGAACTATATGATGAGATTATACTTAAGGATTTATGATATGGTTGTGTGAGAGTGATGTGGCTTCACTTGAGAATGTAATACGGTTGATGAACTATATGAAGATGTTACACTTGAGGATATGATATGGTTGAGTGATAGTGTGATGTGGTTACACTTGAGAATATGATATGGTTGATGAATTATGTGATAAGGTTATACTTAAGGATATAATATGGTTATGTGGCAGTGTGTAGTGGTTCCAAATTGAATAATATTATATGATTGAAGGACTATATGATGATGATGTTAAACTTGAGGATATGATATGATTGTATGACAATGTGAAGTGGTTCCACTTGAGAATGTGATACAATTGATGAACTATGTGATGAGATTGTACTTGAGGATTTATGATATGGTTGTGTGAGAGTGATGTGTCTTCACTTGAGAATGTGATACGGTTGATGAACTATATGAAGATGTTACACTTGAGGATATGATATGGTTGAGTGATAGTGTGATATGGTTACACTTGAGAATATGATATGGTTGATGAATTTTGTGATGAGGTTGTACTTAAGGATATGATATGGTTATGTGGCAGTGTGTAGTGGTTCCAAATTGAATAATGTCATATGATGATGATGTTAAACTTGAGGATATGATATGATTGTATGACAATGTGAAGTGTTTCCACTTGAGATTGTGATATGGTTGATGGACTATGTGATGAGATTGTACTTAAGGATTTATTATATGGTTGTGTGAGAGTGATGTGACTTCACTTGAGAATGTGATACGATTGATAAACTATATGAAGATGTTACACTTGAGGATATGATATGGTTGAGTGATAGTGTGATATGGTTACACTTGAGAATATGATATGGTTAATGGATTATGTGATGAGATTGTACTTAAGGATATGATATGGTTATGTGGCAGTGTGTAGTGGTTCTAAATTGAATAATGTCATATGATTGAAGGACTATATGATGATGATGTTAAACTTTAGGATATGATATGATTGTATGACAATTTGAAGTGGTTCCACTTGAGAATGTGATACGGTTGATGGACTATGTGATGAGATTGTACTTGAGGATTTATGATATGGTTATGTGAGAGTGATGTGGCTTCACTTGAGAATGTGATATGGTTGATGAACTATATGAAGATATTATACTTGAGGATATGATATGGTTGAGTGATAATGTGATGTGGTTACACTTGAGAATATGATATGGTTGATGGATTATGTGATAAAGTTATATTTAAGGATATGATATGGTTATGTGGCAGTGTGTAGTGGTTCCAAATTGAATAATGTCATATGATTGAAGGACTATATGATGATAATGTTAAACTTGAGGGTATGATATGATTGTATTACAATGTGAAGTAGTTTCACTTGAGAATGTGATACGGTTGATGGACTATGTGATGATATTGTACTTCAAGATTTATGATATGGTTGTGTGAGAGTGATGTGGTTCCACTTGAGAATGTGATACGATTGATGAACTATATGAAGTTGTTACACTTGAGGATATGATATGGTTGAGTGATAGTATGATATGGTTATACTTGAGAATATGATATGATTGATGGATTATG
This sequence comes from Magnolia kwangsiensis, assembly GCA_037074715.1. NCBI lineage: Eukaryota > Viridiplantae > Streptophyta > Magnoliopsida > Magnoliales > Magnoliaceae > Magnolia > Magnolia kwangsiensis. The sequence continues at coordinate 60,050,861 of CM073584.1, read as the reverse complement.
TGATGAGGTTATACTTAAGGATATGATAAGGTTGTATGGCAATGTGTAGTGGTTTCAAATTAAATAAGTTCATATGATTGAAGGACTATATGATGAAAATTCTCAAACTTGAGGATATGATATGATTGTATGACAATGTGAAGTGGTTTCACTTGAAAATGTGATACGGTTGATGGACTATGTGATTAGATTGTACTACTAAATAATTTGCAATTGGATTGAACCAATTGATTATGTGGCCCACTCAATAATTTTTTGGGTGGCCCAATTGATAATTGGATTGAGCCAACGGACTTTTCTTATCTAGATTTTAAGCCCAGGCCCAGCCCCTCTGTTAATGTAATGATTATTAGATTATCTGATTTTCAAGTGGATTGCACGATATCATGTGTTGCAATTCTTCAGACTGAGCTTTCTAGTTTATCTCTTTTATCCGCATCCAAGACCTGTCAAATAATGAAAATAAAAGGAATTGGACAGTAAGAATACAAGTATATATCCGGTGTAAGTTGGCAGGGAAATGAATTTGCAGGCATATAATTAAGTTGTGCAGTGAGATTAGTATGGTTTTGATGCTTGATAGTGACTTTTTTTAATTAATAAAAATGGTCTTTCTTCGTAAAAGTTCTTTTAAGTTCAAAGAAAGAAACCTGAATTTGTGATAGGAAATAGTGACCTAGGCTACTAAATGCGTCACATTAGTAAATACACCAGACGTTGCCTATTCAATCTCTCACACAAAGTCACCACAAAGATTGAACTATGCCAAGTCAAGAGAAATGTGCATGGAAATGCTTATGAGATTGAGTTACTAGATAAAAAAAATATCTCGCCAACTTTTAATATAGCAGATTTATTTTAGTATCATAACAAGGTGCTTGATGTGCAAGACAAGTTATTACTAATATGAACAAACAGCTTCCACAGAAATAAAAAGAAAAATTTGAACAATTGTTGCATATGAAGACCATTGACACTTGACAAGGCTAATACAAACAGTACTAGGTGAAATGGAAGAACAAATACTATTCCGAATGCATATGATTTAAGGACGATGAACTGAAAAGATTGGATCTAGACCTCCACTACTAAACAGATTTAGAAACAGGAAAAACTAGCTTGACTGCTCTGGATAGAGAAAAAAGAATGCAAGTTCAGATTTTATAAAGTAGAAAAATGCAGAAATAACAATCTGTGACCATTGAACAAACTAACAGAGACTGGTCGGCAATTAATACTGACCAAAATTTGAGAAATACACAATAATTTTCTAAGAAGGTGAAAATAATGAGAGAAATGGTACATACTTCAAGTTTGCTGTAATCCATTCCCTTTAGTAGCACCTTTGAGCTGCTAGAACCTATGTTCTTATATGTAGTTCCTAACCAGAAACATTAGGGAGATCAACGATAAGATTTACAAAATACGAGTTTGATTTAAGCTTCAAATGCAAGCAAAAAAATGCTTCCATAAAATCTCTACATATTGCTCCATAAATTTTTTTTAGATGCATCCAAAATGCAAACTGAGAATTCCAACAAATTCACATAGCTCTTATAACCAATTAGCAAGAAAGGCCTACATGGACCAGAAGCAATCAAGTGCGAAACTGAATTTGAATTGTGATGTCCACACTAAAGTGAAATATTTAAGTAGTCAAGCATTCATAGTGATGAAGTAGCACTCATGTCAGAAGGTAATGTAATCCAAATCTGGAATCCAGAAGGTGATATGCATGCTAGGGAAGGTAATTGTGGTTTGAACATTTTCCGTTTACTGAATATCAATGCAATTCAAATGTGCATCCAAACACAGCCTTAACAACTACCTCACAACATTTATGCTTAAGTAGGATACTTAGATAGTTGCATACAGTTAGGATACTCTCTCTGTCTAGCGAAGAAGCTTGGCAGTGACCTTAGTGTTGAGCAGTGACCTTAGAACATAGAAGTTGTACAATGACCTTAGTGTTGAAAATCTTGTGAGTCTATCAATAAGCCATGAGTAAGGACCCATTTCTTCATCTCTCCATGAACATAATGTGTTCCCGAAAGGACAAGTTACACAAGTCGATTGATAAATGAAGAGCATTCACAAACAACTCATGCCGACTGGTCTTTGTTAGTAAGGACCCTTAATAATTCAATATGCCATAACAATTCAAAACACAAATGTAGATAGAAATCCATTCACAAACAACTCATGATCAATGTGATTCTTATTTGATAGAATTCATATGCAAATGAAGAGTACAAAAGCCCATAATATTCCTTGATAGAAGCTGCTCTGTTGGTGCCCATTGTGGACAGACCAAGCCCCAATGACTCCCAAGACTGGACTGTAGCCATGAAAGTTCGGTCAATTTTCAGTTGAATGTCATCCATTGTAGCTTTTTTTATACTTGGCCATCTACTTTTATGGCCACACGCTGAAAGGTTAAGATTGTACCATTGAAGAAAATAATATGGCAAGTCTAGTAGAATGCTGAATATATTGTTAAGAACTCAAGTTTCATGATATAGAAAATTTTAATATCTTTAAAAAAAAAATGAAAAACCAACTGTCAAACTGCAGCTGACCACAATTAGTGGGATAAGGCTAAGATGATGATAAGGTTGTCTTTCATATACTATTGAATTGAACTGAATTGAACTGAATTGAGTGGGCTACATGAAGTTTTTAATGGTGGGCATTCAATCACAATTAAATAATGCCCACCTTGACAATCCTGAAGAAGTTACAATCTCCTTCAAAGGAATCACGTTTTTATGATCAAGTCTTCTTAAAATTGTAATTTCACCTATTACATCGTTTACTTCCTGCAAAACACAAGACAAAAAGGGCCACCATATTCATAAGCACGAATATACCACTAAAACGACTTTCTCATTAATACATATGATTAGTACATGATTTATTACTAGCCTTGACTGATATGTTTATTAGAATAGAAAGGCCTAATCACAATAGCCTTTTCTCTTAAAATCAATACACTACTGAAACTCAAGAGCAGTTAAAATCAGAAGTTTGTACTAGGCTTAAAAAGTGTTGACCAATAGACAATCTATGCAAAGTAAGACACTTAATTCAAGACTTATAGGATTTATATTGTTGTTGTAAGTTAGGATTTATATTACTTATACAAGATCTAACTTTTTTAAATATCTATTAATAACTAGGAGATCTACTTAGGAGGTAACGACCTTAACTAGTAAAGTACCGACAAGTTTCTTACTTTGAGTTAGAATTTATATCACTTATACAAAAGCTAAATATTTTAAACATGTTGGGAGCAAGATTCAAACCCCTAACCTCAACTACGAGGCAACGACCTTAGCTAATGAGGTACCAACAATTTCTTTACTTTGAGTTAGGATTTATATTACTTATACAAGATCAAACTATTTTAAATATCTATTAACAATCCTAGTACGTTCAATTTATAATAAATTCAATATCAAGTCAAGTTGGGTCAAGTCTTCAAGTCAACCCAACCCAGCTGAACATCGAGTCGAGTAGAGTTTTGGGTTTTTGAACAGTGATTTATGGCAAATGGTCAACAGCCAACAACTCCTTTTCCTTTTTTTCTTCAGAATTTTTCTTCATGGAACAACCAAGTCAGGGCCAAGCAATGAGTTTCCATCACCACGCAAGAATAAGGATGGAGAAATGGGAGAATAAGGAATATTGTAAAATGCCATTTTATATTGAAATGAATTTGAAACATCATGTTACCGCAAGGGTGGCCTATGAAATGTCACAAACAAAAGCTTTTAATTCTTCATGTACTCCAAAAATGGATGGAAGGAACTTTGCAATAAGATTTATATAAACGGAAGAAATACTAAAATCATATATTTTCTTATGGTTTCTTTGCAACATTAGCAGAATAAGCTAATTCTACAACTGGAGGATATGATATGGTTGTGTGATAGTATGATGTGGTTACATTTGAGAATATGATATAGTTGATATACCATGTGAATAGGTTGCACATATGCATATGATATGATTATGTGACAGTGTGAAGTGGTTCCAGATTGAAGAATGTGATACGGTTGATGGACTATTTGTGCTTGAGAAGATAATATAATTATCTAGTGTGATAAATGATCTCCACTTGGGAATGTGATATGGTTGATGGACTATGTCATGACGTTGGATAATCCAAAGTTGTGTGATAGTGTGATCATGTTACACTTGAAAATATGATATAATTAATGGACTATGTGATGATGTTACGCTTGAGGATATGATATTGTAGTGCGACAATGTAATGAAGTTACACTTAAGAATAAAAGAAATTGAAGGACTATGCGATGAGGTTACACTTGAGGATATGATATGTAGTTGTATGAGTGTGATGTGTCCACTTGAGAATGTGATACAGTTGATGGACAACGTGATGGAGTTGTACTTAAGGATATAGTATGGTAATGTGATGAGGTATATATGCACTTGAGAATGTGATATGATTGATGGATAGTGTGATTAGTTTGCACCTGAGGATATGATATGGTTGTATGATAATGTAATGTAGTTACACTTGAGGATATGATATGGTTGATGGACTATGTGATTAGGTTGCACTCGAGCACATATGGTTGAGACGATAGTATGATGTGATTCCACTTAAAATTATGATACAGTTGATGGACCATATGATGAGGTTACACTTAAGGATGCATATTGTATGGTTGTGTGATAGAGTTATGTGGTTTCACTTAAGAATGTGAAATACTTTATGGACTATATGATGAGGTTACACTTGAGGATATGATATGGTTGGTGTGGTGGATCCACTTGAAAATGTGATACAATTGTTAGACTATATGATGAGTTTACACTTAAGCATATGATATGGTTATGTGAGTGTGAAGTAATTTCAATTAGAAATGTGATATGGTTGTTTGTTTTGGCAAAGATTATACGATTTTATTTTTATTTCCAGTTTTCAATCTTCATTCGTTTAAAACCCTCAAAAGAAATAACAAAATAATAATAATAGCAAAAAGTAAAAATAATCATAATAATAATTTTATGTGTTAAAGCAAAAAGAATACTACCAGAAAAGGGATAAAGGCTACGGATAAAAACCGTAGCTAAATAACTATGGCTACGGTGTTTAGATCTAAGGCTACGGCTGTTAGCCGTAGCTGGCTTCTATTTTTTTAAAAATAAATAAATAAATAATGGCTTATCATTGCTAGTGCATGCCTTGATAGATCAACTCATCTAAAAATTTTGAATTTAACAATAAAAGAAACATCCACAACAACTTTCATGAATCAGATCATCCAAGTTATTCCCAAGTGTATGAAATTTTTTACCCGCACTGTAAACACTTTACAAGTTAGCCAAAATAAATAATGACTCTCTCCCTTTTCTTCTTTTTCTTTTCCCTCCCTTCTTGTTTTCTTTTATTGCATCATTTTATTTTATTTTTTTGGTTTGGAGTTCGTAGTTTGCTTTTAGTTTTTTTTTTTTTTAGTGAGTGGTGACGTGGACCAATCAGGACTGGACAATCAGGGAATCCCTTACCAAATAACAGAGGATCCAGACTCATTTATATAATATTATCTTTTAAATTTTAAATATGTAAACAAAAGAAAATACACTTTACAATCAAATATAATAAACATTGGCCTGCACATATACAGACTTTTTACTGGCATTTCCACATGCCTTTACTGGCGGTTACACAAGCCTTTACCGGATTATTAGAAGGCATCCCAATACAGGTAAGATAAATTATTTTTTTACATTTTTTTATAGGGTTGAAAAATTTTCAAATATAAATAAAAGAAGTGGCAGACACTATGTAAGAGAGTACAATCTATATCATGCATCTGTGAAAGTGATACAGTTGATGGACTATTTGATGAGATTATACTTAAGGCATTGATATAATATTGTTCTAGTATATGATGGGGCTACACTTGAGAATGTGATACAGTTGACGGACTAAGTAATGAGGTTACCCTTAAGGATATGATGTAGTTATGTGATAATGTGAATTGGTTCTACTTGAGAATATGATATGGTTGATAGACTATATGATAAGGTTGTGCTTCAGGATATGATATGGTTGTGTGACGGTGTGATATGGTTCCACTTGAAAATGTGATATAGTTATCGTACTATGTAATGAGGTTGCACTGGAGGATATGATATGGTTGTGTGATAGTATGATATTGATACATTTGAAAATATGATATAGTTGATATACCATATGATTAGGTTGCACATATGCATATAATATGATTATGTTACAATGTAAAGTGGTTTCAGATTGAAGAATGCGATACGGTTGATGGACTGTTTGCACTTGAAAATATGATATGATTGTGTGAGAGTGTGATAAATGATCTTCACTTGAAAATATGATATGGTTGATGAACTATGTCATGACCTTGAATAATCCATGGTTGTGTGATAGTGTGATCATGTTACACCTGAAAACATGATAAAATTGATAGACTATGTGATGAGGTTACGCTTGAGGATATGATATTGCAGTGCGACTGTGTGATGAAGTTACACTTGAGAATGAAAGAAATTGAAGGGCTATGTGATAAGGTTACACTTGAGGATATGATATGTGGTTGTGTGATGTATGATGTGTCCACTTGAGAATGTGATACAGCTGATGGACAACGTGATGGAGTTGTACTTAAGGATGTAGTATGGTAGTGTGATAGTGTGATAAGAATGTATTCATTTGAGAATGTGATACGATTGATGGACAACATGATGAGTTTGCACCTGAGGATATGATATGGTTGTATGATAATCTAATATGGTTACACTTGAGGATATGATATGGTTGATGGACTATGTGATTAGGTTGCACTTGAGCGCATGACATGGTTGAGATGATAGTGTGATGTGATTCCACTTGAGAATATGATACAGTTGATGAACTATATAATGAGGTTGTACTTAAGGATGCATATGATATGGTTGTGTGATAGTGTGATGTGGTTCCTCTTGAGAATGTGAAATACTTTATGGACTGTGTGATGAGGTTGCACTTAAGGATATGATATGGTTGTTTAACAGTTGGTGTGGTGGATTCACTTGAGAATGTGATACAATTGATAAATTATGTGATGAGGTTACACTTGAGGATATGATATGGTTATGTGAGTGTGAAGTGATTTTACTTAAAAATGTGATATGGTTGTTTATTTTGACGAAGATTATAATTTATTTTTCTATTTTCAGTTTTCAATTTTCATTCATTTAAAACCCTCAAAAGAAATTACATAAAAAAATAGCAAAAAAGTAAAAAAAAATAATAATAATAATCATATATAATAAAGAAAAAGTAATAGTTATCTAGATAAATTCAAGTCACAAAATTTAGTTAAATAAGAGGTCATGTCAGTTGGTGAATAAAATGTCATATTTGGATGTTGAATAGAGTTATATAGGATACTGTAAATCCCAAAACAGCACCAGCCCCGACCTGTCGAAGCATCAAAATCAAACCCAACAATCAAGATGACAAAAATTACAATTCAACACCTAAGCTTGGAGATGTGATATTCGTAATATAAGTATGTTGTGTTTGTAAATCATCAAAAGTATGCACCGATTCAATTAAAGAGCCTCCAACAATCTCCAAACTTGTCACTTGCATGACTTTAACTTCCTTAATCGTTATCGCATCTCAAAGGTAAAAATTCAATATGTAAAGAGAATTCCATTACATCCATAAGTAGAATTTCAATATATAACTTCATCATTTTAAAAAAATTACTGTACATGAATTCTTGAAGACCCACAAAAAAGAAACATACCTCACATATCGTATAATGCATTTAAACAACACAAAATGTATATTAATTCAAGTGGGCCCCACAAAAAAAAGAAAAATAAAAAAAAAAAGAAATGGAGTTCACCTTCATCGCATATCGTACAATGGACTTATAGCTACACAAAATGTACATGAACTAGGATAAGCCCCACAAAAAAAAAAAAAAAGACCCCACCTATCGTATAAGACATGTATATTATACAAAATGTACATTTTTTATAAACAAAAAAAATATATAAAAAATATATCCATTCTAAATTCTTCAAACGTGCTAAAATCTGGGCATCCTTCGATTTGAACAATTATCCTTAACACAACTGAATTACCCTCCTGCAGCATATAACGAAGGAGTTGTTATTGCTTGAACTTCTTATCTGCATAAGCCCATCTATAACTGAATTTTTCTCCCGTAACATATAATTCAAAATGAAGTTCACCCTCATGAAGATCCCATTCATAACAACACACTATTCCTACTTCAAAGTAATGCCTGAAAAAAAATGAATGAAAGCAACATATAATTACACATTTAATCCACGTTTTGTATATTTGGGTTATACACTTGGAGATGTATATATTTACATTGCACATGAGAATGTAAAGAGATTTGAAGACAAAGATGATAGGATTTTAACGATAATGTGATTAGGTTGCACTTAATCATATGATATGCATTTATGTAAATGTGATGCATTTACATTTAGGAGTGTAATGAAAATGAAGGTGTGTGCGAGTTGGTTACACTTAAGAATGTAATGTGGTTGTAGTATATATCTGAGTTAGAATATGTGATGGGATAACCATTAAGAGTGTGATGTGGTTGATTGGAAGTATAACTTGGTTCCACTTTAGGATGTGAAGGGATTTTCAGTTAGAGTGGTCCCATTACACTTGACAGTATCATATTAGTGATGAAGTGTGTATTGAGGTTCAACTTAAGGATGTGATATGGATGGTGGAGTGTGATTGGCTTACACTAGACGATCTGTTGTGCATTATAAGGAAGTGTAATATGATTACACATAAGGGTGTGATGAGGATGGAGTATGTGATTATACTTAGGGGCTAAGATATTTTAGAAAAAATCTAAAAATGATTTAAGAAAATATTAGATACGATGAACCTTACCATATTCTATTTCGATAAAGGTCGTTGTTCCTCTGTTTCAAATTTTGAATTACTGCCTCTTAACATGAACTGTTGGAATGCACCAGATGTAATAGGATACTACATAGTCAACATTTCATAAATTTTGAGTTAATTTCATTAAGATATAATTCAAATCAAAGTTCAAATTGAATAACAACTACTTTTTTAATTACTAAAATACCTAAGTTTATATATGCATACATTTTCATTTTATAAAACTAGACTATATCAGCTTTCCTTAAATGTTATTCATTACTTAGAGTAATTGTGTAAAATTGAAATTATCAAGCATAAGAAAATTTGAATCAACTTCATGTTGGATATATGGATGTAGTTGATCCATGGAAGGAAATAGTTGTGGTTGACACCAAGAAAGCGAGAGTGGCAGTTGAATCTGTGTTTCCGGTATATAGTATGTGGTCATGGGGAGAGGCTAGACATTATTGTATCCCTAACATAATATACAAGTAAATATTAAGTTCATTGGAAATTTTCAATTTCACTATAAAATAAATTTTCATTACTTAAGGGTAATCAAAATGCTACCTGAGCAAATGGAGATTGAACATTAGAGCATACTAATATGGGCTGTTGATTGGGATGGATTGGATTTGGTGTATCTCTCTGCTCTTTCTGTTGACATCTCTTCGATTTTCCTCTCTCCAAGCTACTCTTAATTCTATGTCTACCACCACAATTTTCTTTTCTTTTAATTTCATGAGCTTTTTCTCTTACTTCAATGATTTCAACGCTTTTTCTTTTGATATAATAATTTTCCATTGCTTTCTCATAAGATTTTTTTTTTTAATTTTAATGATTTCACTTCTTTGCTGCACATCATCATCTTCGAATTTTACCCGATAAACTTGAATGCATTTTTCATTACTCAAGCTTTCAATATGCGATGAGGGTTCTTTTTCATTTTCTTTTTCTTTCAAAATATTTTACAAATCTTGCAACATCCATTCTAAATGCTTGAAAGCATATTCAAATGCTTCTTCACTTTCATAAACCATTGTTGCCAATTTCATAAAATTACAAAGTAAACTATTGTAACGCCGGGATTGTGATTTCTTGCTTTTGTCAATGGAGTTACTTCCACCACTTAATGAGGGGAATGAAATTGAAGCAGCTTCTCGAGTCCATCTTTTCAAGATGTACTTAGCCGGGATATTTGTGAGGTTATGATTCGTAGTTTTTAATACATGGGAACACAAAATACCCATGAATTCAAACTTTCTACAGCTGCAAGTGATGACTCGTCCATTGAGTTAACGGTAACAATGTGAAGACTCTGATTTCTTCTATTCAAAACTTGATATTTTCTGACTATACCAAACTCATCTACCTGTTCCACTATTTGATCAAGGCTATCACCAAATTCTGCTTGAAATAATTTGAAAATAGTTGGTGTATATACACAAGCTGCGTGCTTTAGGATACTAATAGGAAAAGTTACAATTGGTGAACTTTGGGTCATTTTGAAATTGGCTTCTAATTCTGCATTTCGTCTATCATCCACCAAGCGTTCGAAATGTTCAAAAAATCTGATTATATTTTGACCAAGATGCAAGTATTTCTTCAAATTATTATTTAAACTTTCACAACGCTGCGTGCTCTTCATATCTGCACAAAAACTATTCTTTTCATATATTAATGCCCACTTCTCCTTTTCATTGAATAACTGTTGTAACCATATATTGTCTGTGAGATTATATTTCATGATCAGTCTTTCCCACGCTTCAATAAATTCATGCTCCTCATCATATACACATCTACTAAAATCATTGCCAAACGACTTGGAAGAACAAAATAAATGACTTGGATGTTTGCAAGCATTCTGAAACATATGCCATACACAAATACGGTAAACCGTTCCAGGTAACTCTATCTTAATGGCATTTGACATAGCCTTATCCTGATATGTGAGAATGGTTTAGGGTTCTTTTCTACACATTGCGTCATAGAATATTCTAAACAACCATCTGAAAGAATCGATTGTTTCATCGTAGAGGAGTGCAGCCCCAAATATCTGTCTATGATGATTAACACCAATAAATGGCACAAATGGTCGTCCATACTCATTTGTTTTATACGTTGTGTCAAAGCAAATCACATCTCGAAAACGTTCATAATCTAAAATCATTCTTCCATTTGCCTAAAAAATGTTGGTGATACAATCTTGAACATCAAATTGAATATAATAAAAGAACATTTGATCTTCAGCTTGCTTTCTTTTAAAAAATATCAAAAGACCTTCGTCATCAAATTTCTTCATTGCTTTCACCCTTTTCGTCCGTAAATAATTTTTGTAATCTACCAAATTATATCCAACATTCTGTCGACCACCGGCTTGTTTAGTCATGAAATCATATGTCGCTTTTGGCTTTATACCTGCATTATCACAATTATTGGCAACTACTTCTTGAGTAAATTTTCGTTGTGATCTCAACAAATGAGCTTCTTCAGGACATACAAGAATATGATTATGATCAATCTTAATATCAGTAACACGATATTTTCCGTCAACTCCCAATCTAATTTTCATATATGCCTCACAACCTATTCTTGTTTCATCCCGATGATGCTTCACATAAACATCATGTTTATCAAATGAACGTTTACTTCTTTGGAACAAACAAAATCTCTCATTTTCAATACACTTGTCTTTTTATCTTTTTTTACACTATGCTTTCAAATACTGAAACCGACTTTCCTTTCGAAACTATTGTAGAAATCATATGTATCTTTCTCTGTTTTAAACTCCATACCAATTTCTGGATTCGGTACCTTCTCATCCATGTCTGGATCATCCTTACCAACTTTCACTGCTGAGTTGATGTCTATATCACGTCATGAATGAGGCATAGAATCCACCGGGCATGGTGTGCAAAAAAGCCATAAGAGCTCTATTTTCAATTGACCTATAATGTCATGAGAAATTTAACATGAGGATTGATTAAAAAAAATAAATTTGTATAATATATATAACCCGTCATCTAACATAAAATACTTCAAATAAATCTAAAAAATCTTTAAATAAATTTACGGAGTCACCATTAAGAGCAATCGACGAAAATTATCCCCAAATCCTATATAATCTGTGGGCCACTAGAGTTTTGAATAGCCTAATGAATGACCTAGAATGATCAATCAAAGTGGTCTTGTGAACATTTTAAGAGGAGACATCCTTCCTTTGCGGCATGGTTTAAGTTACAAATGATTTACAGGTGCCTGTCCTGTTTAGCTTTAAACAGTAAATGATTTACAGGTAAATGATTGTGTGCATTTGGATGGCCTGTAAAGCATTTTAAGTCTTATGAATGGAGAACCATTCAAGCCTGTAAATGAAATCCAAATTTTTTTCCTATAAATATTGCAAATCATTTACAGTCTGTCAAATGATTTACGGGCAAAAAAGGCCATCCAAAAGCAAGAGGATTAGGCAATCAGGGAATCCCTGTTTACCAAATAATAGAGGATCCAGACTCGAGTTTTTTTAGACCAGCCTAGTTTTTGAGTTATATAATGAGTAGGACGTGGATCACCTGATGCATGGTTTGGATTCTTCACACATTAAAGTAGGCCCCACAAATTGAATTAAAATACGCCTGGTATGTGATCATTCCCTGTACTTATTATCCATGCCATGATAAATGCTTGGCTTTTTTGGTAATTTAACAAAACAATCAGGGCAATTAAGTTGGTTGGAAAAAACAATCTAGTTCCCTGTCCGTCACATGGTGGTACCGGTATAGCAATCCAGACCATTCAAATTGTTGCTTCCTTTTTAAATGAACCATCCACATTCTTTCTTTTGCATGTTCTAGATATCCTACACACTTGACATGTTGGCAGGGAACACAGGGCTGGATAATGCATGTGATCATTCCTATCAGGTAAAAAATGTACTTGTTCAGTAGCACGAGATCCACATGGTGCAACTGCTGCTTCACAACATCCATGCTTAAGATCTTGGGAAGTGATTCAACATCCACCACAGCAATAATCCAATCCAGATTTATGCCGACTTCCTCTAACTCCGCTACAAACTTCTCTAGCTTCTTAAGCCCGGATGTCTATGAAACACACCCTTCTTTAACTTTTTGTATGAAAATTTTGAAAATTCGAAAAGCATCAGACTAAAAATTCAAAAAAATGGACTTTGAATGTATGCGAGGTAGGTAACGAAACCAACAAAGGAACAATACCTCGATGAGGAGGCAGTCGAAATTGTGCTTGCTATTGACAATCCGCTGCAGAGATTCTCTAAAAGGCCCACTTACATCGCAACAACCGCGGCCTAATGAAAAATAGAAGGAAACATAAGGACAATTTGGTAGTGAGAAAGGGAGGTGGTGAGAAATTTGGAAGAAGGAGAAGGGTATTTTGGGGATTTACTGACTGTGGGTGAGGCAGACTGTGGAGAGATTGAAAGCAGCGTCGAGGTGGGTGGAGTCGAGGAGGAGCGAGTCGACGTCCGAGTCGGTGAACTCGTTGACGAGAAGGGCGAGTTGGAGGTCACAAAACACACCCTCTTTTTCTTTTCCCTCCTTTCCTGTTTTGTTTTTCTATTTTTTTTTTTCCTTTGTTTTTTTTTTTATAATGGTTTGGCGTCCGGAGCTTTGTTTTATATTTTTTATTTTTTAAGTGAGTGGTGACGTGGACCAATGAGGATCAGGGTATCAGGAAATCTCTGTTTACCTGGTAACAGAGGATCCGGACTCCCTACTAATTGGATGACCTGGATACGGTGGAGCAATCGTCTAGCTAAAATATTCTCGTTTAAAGAAGGACTCTGACATAGTGCCTGCAAAATATTATTATATGTGTCATCGTCATTAATAAAATATTGGGATTTTTATACATGGTCGGGTACCATTCTGGTTATATACTAGAAACCTCCGGCTTTTAAACTATTTATCTAAACCGCGGCCATAGTTTACACCGTTATACATTAAACTGCTCGGTATTTAGTTACTTAACAATGATTTACTTACCAATGATATACTGTTTTTTAATATTGTCACCAATGACATACTGTATTTTAATATTGACAAAACTACCTTAGCTTTAACACACTTGCAATGTCACCTCTGGATTCACTGGCATGCCACCCTAACCCTCACCGTACATGGGGCCTACCTCATTGTTTTTGAAGATGTTCATATGTTTTTCCAGCTGAATTTAGGTTCTGACGAAAAAAAAAAAAAAAAAAAAACTGATTCAAATCACAAATTGAGCCCCGGATGGCTCTTAGAATTTTCGACGGTGGTTCTCATTCCCCACTGTTTCATGTCAATTGGCTCACTGGAGCTTGGTATGTAAGACTCTTATTAGGTGAGCCACACATGATCATCAGATCTGATAATTGGATTATTCAAATTGAGCGATTTAGTGGGCCCCACTTTAGTTTTGATCATTGTATATAGGTTTGGGGCGGGACGCTTGAACCGATGTCACTATACTCGGTTATTAAGACAAATATGGAAACCTATGGTGTGGAGACCTTAGAGGGAGAAGTTTGATTGGTAAGCTTCTAGCCCCTCTTTTTATATATAGACTACTTGGTCCCCTCACCAACACATGCAAGAAAACTCTAGTCCCATTGAAAGTTTCCTAAAGGTGTAAGGTGCGGAAGATCAAGATTCCTATCAGCGAAATGTCTTCTCAAACAGGTATGCTTTTAAGTTATGGTTTTAAATCTCCATTGTTGATGTATAGACTATCCATCAATTCCGCAATATAGAAAAAATAACATTTGGTATCAAAGCTCCTGTGCACGAATGTGGAAGATTCCGATCACCTGAGGATCATGAATTGCTGCCATGTAAACTGACACCCTCCTTCAATCCCTCACTGTTCATTATCAAAGGATTTTGCGTCTGATCTAGTCACCCATCAGATGTAATCGAACATTGTAACAGGGATTCTGCCTGTATTTTGGCATTCATGCCCATCCATGAGAGATGATGGCCATGGCAGCCATTGTTGCTGGCATCTAGTTATAAACAGGGGATTTTGCCGTATAAACCCACTGTATGTGATGGGTTTCCGGCACTGCTGCTGTGGCAAACTCACAACAGAAGTGTGGGAAACACATCTCCAAACCTGCACCACGATTTGGGGTTGGCAGCCTGGGATTCCGGCATCGCTGGCAGTCGACAGCTTAAAGGAAATCCATGGCTGCCCTCTCCATTCAAATCTGGAACCGATCGTGACCATGGATTCAGATCCCAGATCGATCATCAGATGCGGTGGCATTGCTAATGCCATTTGAATGGGATGAAAACGATAATGGTAGACATCGGCGAAACCCCTGCCCATCTCCTTCTTCCTCCAGCGATGCAAACCGCCATTAATGGTTGCCGCACCTATAGAATCTCATCGCTGATTCAGATCCGATAGCCATGACAGCCCTTTGCAACCTGATGGGTTTTCCTCCATCGTCAACCTGATGAAGGAAGTTGCACCCTTCTTCGACCGCCATTAATGGCTTCCGCACCTCCAGACCCACCATCCTCCTCTTCCATGGCAGCCACCCTCTGCACATCTCCTTTCCTCTTTCAGCACCACAATTGGCCATTAATGGTAACAACCCACCTCTGCTTCATCTTCCCAATCAGATCCGTCCGGCAGTTCTAACCCTGCAATGGTATTTGATTGCCGTTTCTAGTGGTAGATGAGCAGTGGCAATCGTCCACCATTAATGGCGGAATGTATATTCACATCAGCGGCATAGGCCACCAGATATGGAGATGATGGTGACGGTGATGGCAGCAGATTCCGGCGAGCTGTCACTGCTTTTGGAACTATAGCTCCTGTGCGGCAAGATTTTAACCAGGATTAGATTTGGAAAGTGGGTTGGCGCAGCTAGAGTTTCGGCTGCAAGGAGGAATGTGCGGGCGTGACTATAGGGCTCTTGGGCCTAATTAGAGCCCTAGTTTATGGGCCTGTCTCTTCGGCCACAAATCAGACCTTCTCTAGCTATTTTGTGGGCCTAATTTGAGTTCATTTGGGTAGAGCCAGGGCCTTGCTTCAAGGCCCATTTTTTTTTTAAATAAAAAAATTAATAAATTGGGCCCATTTCTAATCCATCATTACAGCAAGTTTTGAGGCCACGTTTGAGCTCGATTTTGAGATTGTTGGGCCAGCCTATGACATGGGCCATTGTGGTGGGCCTGTACTATAGATCTATGTCTGGATTCTCCATGGGCCTCTACTATATGGCTGAGCTATTGGGTTTGGTTCCAATGATTTGGGCTCATTTTCAGTAGATCTCAGGCCCATTTAATTCAGCCATGACCCACTTCAGTTTGAATATGTTTTACTACTGTTTAGACATTTTGGGCCATTCTGGATAATTGAGCTCATTGTCTGAAGGTGATAATTTTAACCTTGCAAAATTATACTTGGCCCATTTTTCAGCACAAGTAAAACTTATATGGTTTAATTGATGGTTGGTGTGTTTTATTTGATAAATGGCTCATGTAATTAAGTATATATGGTTAAAATTGTCATTTAGTTCTGATCTGACCCAAATAAGGTCATTACCCATATGTTTAAGGCTGATATTAAGTTGTTGACCATCAGGATTTTAATCCAACCATTACTTCAAAATATGCTTACCCTATAGCGGTCAACATCAGTCATATTTTTGGGCCAACTCAGAATCATTTAAGAATGGTCCATTTTGGGCAGGACCAAGTAGCAATCCTTGGGTCTGGGAGTGGAGATCGGAGCTAATTATGTTAGCAACCAAAGTGATCTCAATTGGCAAAAATTTTTGCTTTCAAACTTCAGTTTATGGAATACAGTGACCATCCATATTAAGATTGTATTTAGTTGTGTTCATTTCCATAGCAGGTGGTGGTCAGAACAAAGATGTATCATCACTTGGCAGAATATGAGTGGGAAGAAGTGATTAGTGATGGTTATATAAGTTTGAGAAATTCATTTTGCATAAAGGTAATGGACGTCTTAAATTTATTTCACTACCACTGGTCAGCTTCATGTTCAGTAGAGCCTCCTATGTGTCGTAATTTTGCCCAAAGGAAGAATCGCGATGATATGCCGGGCTCTTAACAGAATTTGATGACTATGTCACATCATCATTCCGAGTCATTTGATTGAAGGCCTAAAAATAAATCAAATGTTAATACATGCATAATGTTTGAGGTTTACATTAATGTATTATTTTGTAGGACTTGTTCATTCTATTAAAGTGAATGTTATGCTTTATTTATCCAGCCATGATTGTTTTTAATGTTTCAAACCAGTTCAATTCCATACCTTTGCTTACTGGGTCCAACTATCAGAAATGAAAATCGTCCGTTAAAATAGTCCTAGCTTGCATGGACTTGGATCTGGCCCTGGAGGAAGCTGAGCCTCCTGTTCCATCTGACTCGAGTACGGATTCAAAAAAGGCTTACTACAAGGCCTGGACCAAGTCGAACAAAATGTGTCTTAAGATCATAAAGAACTCAATCTCTGAGACCATGTAGGGTGTCATGCCCAACACTGAGAAAGCCAAAGAGTTCCTGACTGAAATAGGGAACTGATTCATAAGGTCGGATAAAGCTGAGCTGAGTTCGCTTCTGCATAATCTAACTCAAGCCATCTATAATGGTCAAGGAAACATTAGGGAGTACCACGGTAGGTTGTCTAATGTGGAGGCCAAAATCCGCACATTAGGTCGTAAGATTGAGGATGAACTCCTGATTTACTTAGTTTTAAACTCCCTACCTCCACAGTTCGGTCAATTTCATATAAGCTATAATACACAAAAGGAAAAGTGGACATTGAACGAACTGATATCTCAGTGCGTTCAGGAGGAAGAGAGACTCAAAAGATTGAGCAAGACATATAGTGCACACCTAGTGACATCTGGTTAAGGACGAAAAAGTAATAAGAAAAGGAAGAATAATTTAGAAAATCGTTCTACGGGACCTGTGGGTGGAAATCAGTCTAACTCTGAGGGAAAATTAAAGAAGAAAAAGAGGAGACCTAATGATGGCTGCTTCTTCTGCAAGAAGCCTGGTCATCAAAAGAAGGATTGCGAACAGTTTAAAGAATGACTCGTTTCTAAGGGTAAGGAACAAGTTTAGTCTGTTTTGAATCTAACTTAGCTGATTTGTCCACAGACTTTGGTAGATAGAATTTGGTGTAACTATTTACATATGTAATTCCATGCGGGATATGCTCCAAAGCCGAACATCAACTAATGCAGAAAATTGATCTATATGGGAAACGACATTAAGGCAGACGTGGAAGCTAATGGAGTCTGTAGACTTAAGTTATCGTCAGGACACTTTCTTAATCTAGTAGATACTATTTATGTGCCTTATATAAGGTGCAATTTATTTTTCATTTCTTGTTTAGACAAATTTGATTATGGTTCACATTTGGAAATGAAAAATTAAGTATTTCCTATGATTCAGTCATGATTGGTTCTGACACTTTAGTTAATAACTATTATCAGTTAGATTTGGATGTTTCACATGTCTACAATATTAACTCCTCACATATAAACACTAAAGGCATCAAGCAAAGGTTAGATTGTGAAAGTTTTTTCATGTTATGACACAGGAAATTATGTCATATCTCTCCTGAGAGATTGGAAAGGCTTATGCGTGAAAGAATTCCTCACTATTTGGACTTCTTAGACTTTGGGGTCTGCATAGATTGCATTAAAGTAAACAGACTATAACCAGAAAAGGAGTGCCACTAAGAGCATAGGAATCTTAAAAGTAATTTATACAGACATTTGTTTACCGTTCCCTACAGCATCCTAGAATGGGCAGAAGTATTTCTGTATTTTATCACTTTTATAGACAACTACTCACGCTATGGGTACTTATACCTTATTAACAGCTGTGCATATCCTTAATAGAGTCCCGAGTAAGGCTATGATGAAAAATCCATATGTATTGTGGACGGGGCGAAAGCCTAGTTTACGATACTTCCATGTATGGGGTTGTCCTGCAGAAGTCAAACCGTATAACCCACATGAAAGAAAGCTTGACCCTAGAACAGTTAGTTACTTCTTTATTGGATGCCTGGATTCTATTGTCCATCCAATTCCATTAGAGTCATTGAGACCGCGAATGCTAGGTTTATTGAGAATACTAAAGATAGTGGGAGCACGAACTTAAGAAACATTGTGTTTGAGGAAGAATGGATTGTGATTCCCACCACAATCATTCAGAGTAGCATGGATTGTTATCCGTCCAGCAGCGGACCCTGAGATCCCTATGGATGACCATATAAAGTCTTAAATGCAACCCACTAATGAGGAAATCGAAAACCCAATTCAGAATAATGAGCCCTTAAGACGACAATTCATGGGTTGAAACAAGAATTACGACAGTGGTACCTAAAGTTTTATGAAGTTGTTTCCTCATATGGTTTCATTGAAAACACTATGGATGAGTGTATATATGTGAAAGTCAGTGAGAGTAAGTTTATTATTTTAGTCTTGTATGTTGACGACATTTTGTTGGCCAGTAGTGATATTGGATTGTTTCATAAACAAAGAAATTTCTATCTCAAAACTTTGAGCTGAAAGATCTTGGTGATGCATCATTTGTTATCGGTATTCAGATTAGTTGGGACAGATCTCGTGGACTGCTTGGCTTGTCACAGAGGGTCTATATCAATATAGTTCTCGAAAGGTTTAACATGGTGTTCCTAGCCAAGCACCTATTGTAAAAGGTGACAGGTTTGGCCAATTTCAGTGTCTTAAGAATGACTTAGAGAATGACAAGATAAAAGATATTCCATATGCGTTAGCAGTAGGGAGCATCATGTATGCTCAAGTCTGTACACATTTGAATATTGCGTTTGCGGTTGGAATGTTGGGCAGGTACTTTAGCAATTCAGAAATGAACCATTGGATAACTATTGAGAAAGTATTATGCTCTTTAAGGAACATGTGACGTCTATGGGAATTGTAGATCCCAATGATGTATTTCAATAGTGAGAGTTTTCAGTTTTGATCCGACTATGTACAAATATTTCAGAGATCTCTTTTATATGCATTAAAGATTCTGTTATTCAGTTTATATCTTGTTTTTCCTTTAGTATGCACTTTCAGTTTTGAGTAAGCAAGACTTTGGTTTGTGTCTTGGTGACACGTTCAGATGGACCACTTGAAGATAGGCACATGTGATCACATTAGATGTGGAATCTTCATATTACACCCCATATCATTGATTCATGTCGTTGAGGTTATTGGTATTCGTGACCGTGATTCATCGTACTTCAAAATATATAAATGTTGCGTTGACTACCACGATTCAATATTTATAGTTTCAATGGACCGGATCTGACAAGCGTTGCTCATAAATATCCAACGGTATTGTTTTGAAATTCAGTAGAGCGCCTATTAGGAACATTTTAAAAGCAAATTCATTTTTCAAAATTATTTTTTAATTAAAATAAAATATTTTCTTTTCTTTTCAGAGATCACTGTAGCCCAAGTGGGAGAATGTAAGACTCCTATCGGGTGGGTCACACATGATCATCAGATCTGACTATTGGATTATTCAGATTGAGCGATTCGGTGGGCCCCACTTCAGTTGTGATCATTGTATATAGGTTTGGGGTGGGACGCTTGAACCGATGTCCCTATACTCAGTTGTTACGACAGATATGGAAGCCTACTGTGTGTAGACCCTAGAGGAAAAAGTGTGATGTGTAAGCTTCTAGCCCCTCTTCTTATATATAGACGTCTTGGTTCCCTTACCAACACATGTGAGAAAACTCTAGTATTGTTGAAAGTTCTCCTAAAGGTGTAAGGTGCGGAAGATCAAGATTCTTGTCAGCGAAATGTTTTTTAAAATAGGTACGCTTTTAAGTTATGGTTTTGAATCTCCATTGTTGATGAATAGACAACCTGTCAATTCCGCAATATAGAAAAAATAACATGGTATTGCCCTCAATTTTGGGCCCAAATGATCTAAAAATACTAATGGACGGAGTGGATTTCTCACAAACATCCTATGGCCCTACGAATATTTCAATATCAGGCATTCAATTCCGAATGTTTCATGTTCGTTTGGCCCACTTGTGCTCTCAATTAGCGTCTTTTTATGTTACCCGCGGGGAAGAGCAGATGAACGAAGTTGACTTATCACAAACATTATTATAGCTCACCGATGATCGAGCAACTCTCACCGCATCTACCTAATGTCCGCCATGCCTCTAGATAGTGATTGGCTTTAACTGTTGTGCAAAACCAACCCTGACCATACGTGGGTCCCACTTTTATGTTGTTAGAAATCCACCCCATCCATCTGTTTTCCCAACTCATCTTATCGTATGGGTGTAAAACTAAGGCAGATCGAAAGCTAAAAGTGGTGACAGGATGGCCAGGAGATGTTTCAACGGTGGCCCCTCCATCTCACTCTTTCCTCTCATATAGCCCAGTATAGACCTTGATATTGATTTTGTTTTTGGATTCATGTCATAAAATGATCTGGAAGAAATAGATGGATGGTTAGATTTGTAAAAAGCATGACGTGGCTCCATGAATGTTTCAAGGGCAAGCATTTAATTCCCACCTTTTCATGTTCATTTGGCCCACTTGAGATTTAGATTAGCAGAATTTTTGGGCCCATACCGTAAAATGAAGTGGTAAAATAGATAGACGGAGTGGATTTGTCACGAACATCATGGTGGGCTCCACCTAAGTTAAGCAACGGTTATCCTCCGGACTTAAAATGCCCGCCCAGCCTCGGAATCTCACATGGATCGATGTTGATTGCGATGCCAAGCCAGCTGTTATTGTGCGTTGGGCCACGATTGATGGTTTTTCGAAATCCACCCGGTCCATCTGTTTATCCAGCTCATTTTAGAGCGTGAACCCAAAATTGAGAAAGATTGGAAGCTGAAAATGAACCTCAGGATGGGCCCAAGATATCTCAACAGCAGTAGTTCAATTTCACCTTTTTGTATCGCGTGGCTTACTTGGGATTCAGGTCTACCTCATTTGTGGGTTTGTTATCTAAAATGAGTTGTAAAAACAAATCAACAGGGTGGATTTATCATAAACTTATAGTGGCCCCATGTACGGAAGTGGATTGGCTGGTGTGGGTATGTGTTTTGCGAAGACAAGCGCTGAAGTTGGATGAACAGTTCAAAGTAGATCAAAGTTACATGGGTGCCACACTGATGTATTTATCATATCTAAATTGTTCATCCATTTGACAAGATCATTTTTGATATTGAACCCAAAAATGAGTAATTTCTAAGTCTCAAGTGGACCACACCACAAATAGCAGTGGGCCAATGATTCTCACTGTTAAAACATCCGTGGGAACCACAATAACGTTTACTTTCCATCTAATTTGTTCACGAGGCCACACATATCCGTATGAAGAAAAAAAAAAAAACAAATATCATGTTGATCCAAAATTTCTCTGACCCCCAAGAGGGTTTCAATGGCACGCGTTCAATCCTCCATTACTTTGTAGAGCGTGGTCCAGTTGATTTTTTAGAAATTTACAACTGTGGACCCCACCTTTTATCCAATGGTTTTTTCGAAGCAATACAAACTTAATATATGCACTTGGACCTCCTCGTACGGATACCAGATTTAAGGATGTAAATACCCCTCCTTTCATCTAGCTGGCGTGCAGAGACGAGTGCTGACAAACGGTTCGGTGATGAGAACTCAAGTGGGGCCCACTGTGATGTTTGTGAGAAATTTTCCCCATCTAAGTTCATTCATAGGGTCACAAAGACCTAGATGAAGAGAAAAACAAATTTCATAATGAACCAAAACTTCTTAATTCCTAAAAGGGTTTCAATGGTAGACATTCAATTCCCCACTACCTTTTATAGTGTGGTCCACTTGATAGTTAGAACTATCTTATTTTTCATCTCAAGCCTTAATATGAGCTCGCCAAATAGATGGACGGTTTGGATATAACACAGACCTCATGATGGGACCCACAAAAACAATACAATAAAATTTTTTTTTAAAAAATAACAGAGTGCCGCGGCACTATCGTCTATGTATTTTTTTTTAATATATATATATATATATATATATATATATATATATATATATATATATATATATATATAAGCAGGGAGAACTTTTTCTCCCTTACATTTTTCTCTAGTACATAATTATGTAAATATGTATATATATAAGTATATAAAAATATTTTTCTATTTTTTAATTCATTTCTTTGTCTATGTATTTAACAAGCATATCTCCGAAACTAGAATGAGTTTTTTATTTTTATTTTTTACACACGCACACACACTCACAGTAGTGGAATTTCACCACCTTTGGATACTCGAACGCTTGACTGGGTGTTGAAACTCCTAAGGGCCTATTTGGCTAGGTGGATTGGAATGGATTGAATGGTATTAGAGTGGATGGCATGGATTTCTAGGTAATGATGATGTTGTAAGTGGATTGTCTTGAGACCTATGGGATTGCTATATCCCTGAATTGTTATATCCAGTTTGTTTATTAAACCTTCTCATCCCTTCCAATCCCTCGAACCAAACATGTCCCAGGCAAAATTGAACGGATTAGGGTGGATTGGATGGGATTTAAAGGTAATAATAGTGTTGTTAGTGGATTGTCTTAAGATCCATGGGATTAGAATCAGATCACCGACTCTGTTTGGCACGTCTGGCCAATCCCAAGATTTAACTTCCAATCCCTTCGAATACCATCCATTCCCTTCCAATCCGACCACCCAAATGGGCCCTAAGAGTCTACCACCCGAGCAAGAGTAAGGATCCAAACTAGAATGATTTACTTAACGTACCATATATGATTTTGGGATATGAGAAGCTAATTTAGCAGGGGAAACTAGAAAATCAGTGGGGCAAACTAAAATATGAGCGGGGCAAACTAGAAAAACAGTGGGGCAAACTGAAATATGAGCGGGGCAGACTAGAAAAACAGCGGGACAAACTGAAGTATGAGCGGGGCTGTCACGCCCCAAACTCGAAAATCAGATTCATAGGAATCCCGATCACAGAATTCGGTGCCGACAGCCTTCGTAGTACCCCATTCTCGACTCCTGACAATCATATGACAGATTCTGATCCTGAGATCCTACAAGGAGGATTTTCAGAATGATTTTTTTTTTAATGGAGCATAACCACAAGAATAACCAAGTCACAAAATAACATCACCACATATCCACTATATCAAAAACTTTAAGTACAATGGGGAAAGGGAAATACAGGGTGATCAAAAAGCTCCAAAATAGCCAGATGCTCACTCTTGGCTCAGCGCTGATACTCTCCAACTACACCTACATGTAACGGTCGTGCATAAGCTTACAAAAGCTTAGAGGGTGGTGTAAGTGTGTGCGTAAGGCAAGTGCCAAGTATATAATATCAGAGTAATGCGAAAATCTGTGGTAAATCCATGAATGCTATCAGCTGTACCAAATCTATATGATGCAAGGCATGAATGCTATCGGCCATACCAAAGCTATATGATGCAAGACATGAATGCTATCGTCCATACCAAGGCCATGCGATGCATAGCCTATGTAGCCAAATGTCATATGCGAGATGCAAAGCAGGCATGCCAGTACTCATCAAGTACACATATCAATACAGTTCCTCTCTGGATATCACCGGGGTCTAATACACTTCACACTGACTGCCACCTCCCTGGCTGCACAGTCAAGCAAGTGGAATATACCTCACTATCCGCATGAACAGTAGTCTGCCAATACCTACCCGACTCGTCGATAACGGAATCATTTACGAGCTGGTCAAACTCAACCTAGCTTATAGCCCCCTCACTCAGGCGGATAAGGCCACACCCGCTCCCAACCAACCACGACACAGTGGGAGAAGCGGCCTACTAGTATTCGGCACTTTGACGCTCGTGTATCCACTCGGTCCAGACGTTAGAGCAACTCCTGGTACCAAAAAGGTTATGGGACTTTCACCCAAGGACATCCTAAGTGCCCACAGTGCTAGAACTAAGTATTTTCGGTATCCAATACGGTCATCCATGATGTACCTGTGGAGCCATGACCTTGATGTCACTAGGGCGTATAATGATAAGTCACACATATGCGAGATGCATGAGACACACCGTACAATCATGCAACAATCTCGCGCGCACCATGCGCTCATGTGGGTATCTCCTATCAATGAGTCTCATAAATAATATGCCCAATGACATATGCTATGATTAGTTACTACTCACATTAAGCATACATATGATGCGTATGATATGAGACATGAACTTATACTAAGCATGTTATAAAGTGATGGACTATCCTCACAACGACAATGGGCCTAGACGGTCTGCACGTAACTAGTATGGGCCTATCAATGGGCCCTAGGGAGAGTTATAATGCGGACATCTAACCGACATTACTCTTACAATGTGGACGTCAAGCCAGCATTGTTCCCGAGGCTCGGCTCGCCATAAATATCATTCAATAAATCATGGTGGAATCACACATTGCAATGGACCTTAGGTACATCCCATTGGGCCTTAAATGCATCAAGTGGGCCTTATCTCATGGGCCTTATATTCATCAAGTGGGCCACATCAATGGGCCTAATATTCATCAAGTGGGCCACATCCATGGGCCTCACCAATGGGCCTTAGGTATATTATAATGGGCCATCACCCACGGGCCTTGGAATGTATCACAATGGGCCTCGCAACATGGGCCTTAGATATATCAAAGTGGGCCTCAACAATGGGCCACAAATACATTGAATGGGCCTAATCACAAGGGCTTCATGTGTATACCAAGGTGGGCCTCAATGGACGGCCACAAACCAATCAAGATGGGCCCCATAAATATACAAAGGTGGGCCTCAATGGACGGCCACAAACCAATCAAGATGGGCCCCATACATATACCAAGGTGGGGTCCACTTGAACTATAGATTTGACTCATTCTTTAGCTCATGTCATAAAATGAGCTCTCAAAATGGGTGGACAGTTTGGAAGTAGCACATGCATCATGGTGGGGCCCATTGTCCTTGGACAATGTGAATAAAACACATATATCATAAGGGGGGTTCACTAGTCGTCCAACAACTGGACGACATTCATAAAACACATACATTTAGGTGGGATCCACCGTCCACAGCAGTGGACAGTGTGACTAGAACACATACATCACTGTGGGTCCCACGTGGGGCCCACCATCATGTTTGTTTTCCATCCAATCCATTGTGAAGGTCATACAGACCTGGACGAAAAGGAAAAACAAATATCAAATTGATTCAAAGCTTCCGTGGGCCCAAAAAGGGTTTCAATGGTAGAGTTTAATCACTGCTGTTTCTTGTGGTGTGGGCCACCTGAGGTCTGGATCAAGCTAATTTTTGGAGGGGACCCACCTCAGGGGGTGGTCCACCTCATGGATGGTGTGGATACAAAATATACATCCTGGTGGGGCCCACAGTTGGAGCTGTGGGTCCCTTCCTTACGTCCGCCCACCCGTCTACAGCGCAGGCGCTGCCTGCGCCTCTAGCAGTAACAGTGCCTGCTGCATTTATTTTTTTTATTTCTTTTTGAAATATGGGTTTTTCTGCGGTTTTTCACATTTGGGGCCTGCATCAGGTGCATCCACCCCCACCCACTGGTTCCCATGGCCCATAACAATTTTATCAAGCCCAATATTGAGTATCTTTCGGTGTATAGAAAATAAGAATGATTTTTGAATGATAAGGGCGCAGTTTTCAACACTATGGCCCACCAGATATTCTGATTAACCTCATTTTTCGGCTCAACGCCTAAAATGAGTTGGGAAAAAGGGCAGACGACGTGGATTGAATGTATACATCAAGGTGGGGCCTATATGAGTGACCCACCCCATGAGCTTAAAAATCCAAGCTCATATTTGTGTTTTCACGCACACGTTCAGAGAGTCTCTGGACTTATTTTATTTTTATTTTTGTTTGTTTGGGTGTGCAACTGCCCTTAAGGTGGGCGACCAAATGGTGGGGTGGTGTGGAATGTGTATATAGGTAAAGTGGGCCCCACCTATGAATGGATTGGATTCGATACATGCTTCATGGTGGGGTCCATCTAAGTGGGCCACCTAGCAACATCAACACACAAAGGAAATAAATGAAAAAGAGAGAGAGAGAGAGAGAAAGAGAGTGGGACACACGTGATGGAGGCACCCCGACACCATGGGCCCTCCGTTTCAAGCATCCAATCATACATCAGTGGGTCCCATTGCATATGGGCCCTCCAAATAAAAGATCAACGTTGGAGATCCCTCTCCACTCAAAATGAACGGTCTATATGATCTCTTTATGCAAGGAAATATAAACATCATGATGGGGTCCATGGAGAATGGCCTCATCATGTAATGGTCATGAGGATCAAGGTGGGCCATCGACCACACCTAGGGTCCAAAGTGAGATCCATACCATCAATCGGTAGGCCTCACTTGGCCCTTCATCATGAAAGTGAAATCTAAGCCTATGGAAAACATCCACCTAGCGATCTCCTTGGTCCGTTGGAAAGCCTATCTCCTTGTGCTTCTTTTTTATGGTGGAAGATGGGAGATGGATGGCTAGGATGGGAGATCTTGGGAAGGGAAAGTGGGCCACACAAACTCTCTCTTCTCTCACTTGGAAGCTTGGACGTGGGGGTGCTCTTGCTTGGCTTGGGAATTTTGAGAAATGAGAGGGAGAGAGAGAGTTGTAAGGAGAGATGTGAGTGATGGGTGATGGAGTGATGGATGTGGTACTTGACATGTAAGGTGATTGATGTGGTACTTGACATGTAAGGTGATTGACATGTAAGGTGGTGTAAGAGAGAGGGTGAGAAAGAGTTGACTTTGGTGGTTGCTTGGGGATGGGGTGAAAGGTGATGTGTACTTGACATGAAGTGATTGATGGATTGATGGGTTGATTGATTGATTGATGGATTGATGGGACATGTTGTAGAGATTCTCTTGGGATTGCAATGTGGCATTTTTCCTCAAACTGAACGTGGGTCCACATCACCTCGTCTGGTTATTGGATCGGTGCGTGAGTCGTGGCGTTGGAACCGCGGCGACAATGCAGTCGCAATGATACAAGTCTCGGATTAAGCCAACTCAAATGTATAAGATATGACTTACGGTTGTGCGCAAATGTCGATTACAGGTCTCGGATTCCTGGAATTCGACGGGAAGGATCGCGGGAGTCGATGGAACAGTACCGTCTAGGATATGGGTCTTACAGGGGCAAACTAGAAAAACAACGGGGCAAATTAGAAAAATAGCCGGGCAAACTGAAGTATGAGAGGGGCAAACTAGAAAAATAACAGGGTAAACTGAAATATGAGAGGGGCAAACTAGAAAAACAGTGGGCCAAACTAGAAAAACAGTGGGGCAAACTGAAATGAGTGGGGTAAACTAAAGTATGAGCGGGGCAAACTGAAAAAACAGCGGCGCAAAGTGAAATATGAGCGGGGTAAACTAGAAAAACAGTGGGGCAAACTGAAGAATGAGCGGGACAAACTCGAAAAACAGTGGGGTAAATTGAAATATGAGTGGGGCAAACTAGAAAAATAGTGGGGCAAACTGAAGTATGAGCGGAAAAAACTAGAAAAATAGCGGGGCAAACTAGAAAAACAGTGGTACAAACTGAAGTATGAGCGTGACAAACTCGAAAAACAGCAGCGCAAACTGAAATATGAGTGAGACAAACTAGAAAATCAGTAGGGGAAACATGAAAATAAGCCAGGGAAACTAAAAAATCAGCGGGGGAAACTAAAAAATCATTAGGAAAAATATGAGAAAGTGGTTGAGGATGATATTCATAGGGCAGCGTGTTTCTTCATGGAAGGAGGTCAGATGCCTAGAGCGTTTACGGCATCGTTGATTAGTCTTCTCCCAAAGAATCTGGCCGCTAAAGGGTTTGCAGACTATTGGCTGATTAGCCTTTGCAATGTTATTTACAAAATCCTGGAGGCCTTCCAAGCCTCTTCAGGCCAACGGATTAACTTCTGAAAAAGCAGCTTCCTTTGCTCTATTAAGATGCTCACAGGTAGAATCAGACAAGCTGAAAGAATTTTGGGATTCTCCAAAGCACGAGCGGGGGTTCTACACCTAGGTATTCCTCTTTATAAGGGGAGAGTTTCCCCGACCTCCTTCAAAGCATTGCTGGATAAGGTAGTTAGCAGAATTTCAGGTTGAAAAACTAGATTTTTATCATAGGCGGGCTGACTGACCTCATCAAGCATGTCTTAGGCAATATCCCTCTTCACACTTTGGTGGCCTCTAAAGTTCCAAATCAACTGGTGGAAGAGTTGAAGTGCAGGTTTGTCCAATTCTTCTAGTGCTGGGCAGAGGGAAAGAAGAAGATGCAGTGGGTCGCTTGGAACAAGATCTCGAGACCTATTGATGAGAGAGGTTTAGGCATTCGAAAGCTTAAAGAGGTGATGAAGGCTCTGCGGAGGAAAATGGCTTGGAATGTCAAATATGGGCAGAAGGATAGCCCTTAAGTGTTGTATATGCAAACTTGGAGGAGGGTAGATCGGCTGCCCGATCCTCCTTGGTGTCCCCTTTTTAGAAGGAGATTAGAAATGAGCTCCTGGTGATTGAACATTCTGTTCAATGGCAAGTTGGGAATGGCGAGATGAATGTTTGGTCCAAAAATTGGACGGGGCTGGGTTGCTGCAGTCTTTGGTGACTACTCTTATTTCGCAGGAGTTGTTATCCCTTAAGGTGAAAGATTATATTGGCTTAACGGGACCTTACCCTCCCTCTTCCGTTAACCTGTTTCTATCCGATGACCTCTTCAATTTCATCGTTCACAGTGGATTTGTGACTACTGATGATCCTCCATCCTGTTTTTGGCCACTTGACTCTTCGGGCGAGTTTTCTACAAAATTGGTGTGGCATTTGAGAAGTTGCTGCCTCCTACGTCCTCTGTTTCAGTCTCTGCTTCAGTCTATCTTCTCTACTTCTTCTAGTGGATACTACCTATGTGTTGTGGTGGTGGGCCTTCCCTTAGAGGTGATGTCGCTAAGGTTGGTTTAGGGTCTTGGATGTGGGATCATAGCAACAAACTATGGTTTATGGTCAGAAGTTGGGAGGACTGGATGAGAATGTGTGGCCTGCTTGAGTCAGTGTTATAGGCAGCTGGTTGGTTTGTATAAGTGAAATATTATAGGTGGGGAGAGTGGTTGCTTCGGCCCGTGGGATTTTAAGAAGGTTAAAGAGTGGAGGAGTTGGATTTGCCTCCTTGTTGTTGGTGAGTGAGGTGGTGTCTTCTTAGTAGTGTTTGTGCCCATTGAGGAGCAGCTTAACACTTTTTTTTTTCATTTCTCTTTCTCCAAATAGCAAATATGATAGGTGAGGCTCGATGTTTTGTGTGAAGCCCACCCGAAATTATTCCTTGTACATCGTCTGTTCATTTATCAAAAGTTTTAGGGGCATCACCCTCCTTTTAGAAAAAAAAGTGGGGGAAACATGAAAATCAGGGGGGGAAACTAGAAAACCAGCGGGGAAAACATGAAAATCAGCGGGGCAAACTAGATAATGAGCAGGGGAAACATGAAAATGAGCGGGGCAAGCATGAAAAATGAGCGAGGCAACATGAAAATGAGCGGGGCAGGCATGAAAACGAGCGAGGAAAACTAGAAAATCAACGAGGCAAATTAAAATTTGAGCGGGGCAAACTGAAATATGAGCGGGGCAAACTAGAAAATCAGCGGAGCAAACTTAAAAATGAGCAGGGCAAGCATGAAAATGAGCGGGTCAAGCATGAAAATGCACAGGTCAAGCATATGAATTGTCATTTTTGTAAATACAATTTTGCTATTTGCCTGTGTCATATATAATTACTACACCTGTATATGAATCGCCATGCTGACAGTGTGTAACAATAAAGCCCATTTTTTCTTCTTTTTTAGTGCAACACTGACTAAAATGAAGGGAATTCTTCCACCGTACACGGCATAGCTGCACGACAATCCAAGCCATCTAAATTTGATTGAAATTGACCATAAACTGATTAAAATTGACCGGGAAATGAAGGAAATGGATTTTTGCCCATTGACCTGATGAAATCTTGGAAAATAATCAGGTTAGTTGGCTAAAGTTGCTTCTCCTACCCCAACATCATATATGATACATCAGGTCTGGATTATAACCGTAGTCATTGTACTGCGGCAGTACCGTCGAACCAGCAGTAGTGCTGCGCCAATTTGTTTTTTTTTTTTTTAACACGGAGAACTTTATTCTATCTACCTACATTTTTCTCTAATACATATTTATATAAATATGTATACATAAGCATATAAAAAATTTATCTCTTTTTATAATTTCTTTCTTTATTCATTTAACAATAAAGAGAGTTGCTATCTTCAAAGAAGCACGCGAATACCTCATTACGGAAATATGATATTGAGCAGGGCAAACTTGAATTTCAGCGGGGGTAACATGAAATTGAGGAGGGCAAACTAGAAAATCAGTGGGGCAAACTACAATTTTAGCAGGGCAAACTAGAAAATCAGTGGGGCAAGCATGAAATTGAGCGGGGCAAACTAAAAAATCAGCGGGGAAAATATGAAATTGAGCGGGAAAAACTAGAAAATCAGTGGGGCAAACTAGAAAATCAGTGGGGCAAACTAGAAAATCAACGGGGCAAACATGAAAATGAGCGGGGCAAACATGAAATTCAGTAGGGAAAACTTAACAAATAATTTCATGGCTTGAGCCAAAAAATCTAAACATATCCAATGTTCAAATGGACCACACCACGTGAAATTTCAAATTGAACTTCTAATGTTGATCATTTCTTAGGGGCCACAGAAGTTTTAAATTGAACTTCTAACAAACACCAGGTCAAGCATTCGAGTATCCATACTTATCACTAACTTGTGCTAGTGTAAGGTATTTGGCTTTTAGGGCTTATTTAGATATCCGCTGGCCTGAAGAGGCTTGGAAGGCCTCTAAGAAAGTTTTCACCGTACGCAAAAACTCGTGGCTACCATTCACAAACAGTAAAGTGTGATCAGCAAATAAAAGGTGAGAAATAATAGGGCAACTTTGTTGCAGCTTGAATGACCTACACCAGCCCCTCTCCACTAATATTTAAAATTTCTGGAGAAGACCTCCGCTGCAAGGATGAACAACCCAAGAGATAACGGGTCTCCCTGGAGGAGCCCTCTTATCGATTTGAAAAACCTCGTATGCTCCCCATTGAAAAGGACCGAGAGCCAGTAATTTCCCCAGCATGCCTCCATCAAAGAAATCCATCTGTCACTAAAACCAAATCGCCTCATCACCTTCTTCAGAAAAACTGGAAAATCAGCAAGGCAAACATGAAATTGAGCGGGATAAACATGAAAATCAGCGGGGTAAACTAGAAAAGTAGCGGGGCAAACTAGGAAATCAGTGGGGCAAATATGAAATTAAGCAGGAAAAACTAGAAAATCAGTGAGGCAAACTAGAAAATTAGCGGGGCAAACTAGAAAATTAGCGGAGAAAACATGAAATTGAGCGGGGGAAACTAAAAAATCAGCGGGGTAAACTAGAAAATCAGCAGGGAAAACTAGGAAATCAGCAGGGCAAACATGAAATTGAGCGGGGGAAACTAGAAAATTAGCGGGGCAAACTAGAAAATCAATGGGGCAAACTAGGAAATCAGCGGGGCAAACATGAAATTGAGCGGGAAAAACTAGAAAATCAGCGGGGCAAACATGTTCAATACCCCTCCGAGCTGAGCACGAGCTGAGCCTCGAGCATGACGGATTATCATGCAGTCTGTTTGTTAGGGTCCACATATTTGTCATCCAAATATGTTCATAAGATCACATACTTGGATGAAGGGAAAAAAATAAATATCATCTTGATCCAAAACTTTTGTGGCCCTCTAGAAATTTTACAATGGTAAGCATTCAAGTTCCACACAATCCGCGTCCCTTATCATACACTTTGAATTACGGTTAATGGCTTATAAGCCACAAGTCACACAGATTCGAGAATTCCAACAATTCAATTAGAGGACTTTTCAGAAATAAAATAGATGGATGTAAAAGAGTCAACCATAATTACTTGACCATCTATCCAAGGTTGGGACAATCCAATGGTGTGAAGTTTGAGATAGGTCCAATCAAGGTTGGGTTCCACCTACAGATATGTGTAAATCTCGTCCACATACTGTACGAGTAGAAAGTCACCGTATCCAGGCATACAAATGAAGCTAATCCAGCGTTTGGTGGTTGGTTTGGATTCTTGAAAAGGAAAGTACCCGACTTATCCTGTAGTTCCTTTCTTTTGACACTCTCCATGTACAGTCCAAGCACCCCAAATGTGACACGTCTGCCAGTGTACCACATCACTAACATGCAGCTAGTCATGCGTGCCATTTTCCATCTTCAATCTCCACGCGTTCATCCATAAATGTCCTGCATGTCACCATCCATCTCGAAAGCTGCACTTGTGATCATGTGTGAGAATATGCACATGTGTAATTATCTATCTTCAATTACCTTCTATAAAATATATGCTGGTTGCAAAGATTGAACAATTAATATTGTATCACTGATGAGGATTTTATAAGCTGTATTGAAATTCATGCCTAATTGGGGTGATATATATCACTGTACTTATATTGTCGAGTCTTCCACACCTTACACTCTTAAAGAAACACTCAAATCATATTTAAAATAGAGAGAAATATAAATTTGAAAAGCATCGAAACTCAGAAGGCTCCACATGATTTAGGATTTCAAGTTCACCACACACTATGTGAGTCACCATGTAAGTGCTTAACTCATTACATATTTTTAATTTAATCATAATTTTGGTAGAGTCCAACCATATGTCCATCCATGATATTCAATCCTTATGAAGATCTAGACCATTGATCAATTAAGCTCACTTTATAGAATTCTTACACCATTATCTAGCTTTAAGCACCCTCATATACCAGTACATGTGTTATCATTCATATTCAAGTACCACACAATTATAATATGCAAATATTTTGCATGTGTCAAATATGATATGGTGCATTTTTAAATGTCTTATATGTATGATATGCTCATATTTTAGTTTGTCCCGCTTTTTTTCTAGTTTGCCTCGCTGTTTTTCTTATTTTTCCCACTATTTTTCTAGTTTGCCCCACTCATATTTCAGTTTGCCCCGCTATTTTTCTTGTTTGCCCCACTCATATTTTAATTTTTTCCACTGTTTTTTTAGTTTGCCTCGTTCATATTTCAATTTGCCCCACTATTTTTCTAGTTTGCCCTGCAAATATTTCAGTTTACCCCACTATTTTTCTTGTTTGCCCCGCTCATATTTCAGTTTGCCCCGCTGTTTTTCTAGTCTGTCCCGCTATTTTTCTTGTTTACCCCGCTCATATTTCAGTTTGCCCTACTGTTTTTCTTGTTTGCCCCGCTCATATTTTAGGTTGCCCCACTGTTTTTCTAGTTTGCCCCGCTCATATTTCAGTTTGCCCCATTGTTTTTCTTGTTTACCTTGTTATTTTTCTAGTTTGCCCCGCTAGATTTTCAACCATCGACCCAATGAAATCTTAGAAAATAACTAGGTTGGTTAGCTAAATTAGCTTCTCCTACCCCAAAATCATGTGTGGTACGTTAAGTAAATCATTCTAATTTGGATCCTTACTCTTGCTCGGGTGGTAGACTCTTAGGAGTTTCAACACCCGATCAAGCGTTCAAGTATCCATAGGTGGTGAAATTCCACTAGTGTGAGTGTGTGGGGGTGTGTGTGCATGTGTAAAAAAAAAATAAAAAAAATCATTCTAATTTAGGAGATATGCTTGTTAAATACATAGATAAAGAAATGAATTAAAAGATAGAAAAATATTTTTATATACTTATATATATACATATTTACAAAATTGTGTATTAGAGAAAAATGTAAGGAAGAAAAAGTTCTCCCTGAAAAAAAAAAGTGCCAGACTGCTGCAGCACTGCAGCAACAGTCTCTGTGTGTGTGTTTTTTTTTCTATGTTGCTTTTGTGGGTCCCATCATGAGGTCTGTGTTATATCCAAACCATCCATCTATTTGGCAATCTTATATTAAGGCTTGAGATGAAAAATAAGACAGATCTAACTATCAAGTGGACCACATTGTAAAAGGTAGTGGGGAATTAAACGTCAACCATCGAAACCCTTTTAGGGGTTACAAAAGTTTTGGATCATTATGAAGTTTATTTTTCCTCTTCATCCAGGTCTTTGTGACCCTATGAATGAACTTAGACGAGGAGGATTTCTCACAAACATCACAGTGGGCCCCAACTTAGACGGGGGAGGATTTCTAATGGTTGACGCTCATTCAACACTGTTTCCTATAATGTGGTACACTTAAGATTTGGATATACTCATTTTTTGTCTCATACCATAAAATGATCTGAAAAAATATATGGACGACATGGATGAAAAGCATACATCATGGTGGGGCCCACAGACCACCGAAGATCCACAATTGGCGGGTGGCAGGCGGAGTAGCGAATCCGTTTCTATGGAAAGGAGGGGTATTTTTGTCCTGGAATTTGTTGCCCGTACGAGGAGGTCTAAGTGGGCATGTTAAGTTTGTATTGCTTCAAGAATATCCAATGGATAAAAGGTGGGGTACACAGTCGTAAATTTCTCTTGATTTTTGTATCTATCTTATTTTTAGGCTCAAGCCGGGACCCATAGAAATTGGTGACGTCAACACAACTTCAGTGGTGTGTGGTACACCAGCTAATCTACTTTCACATGTACCGTTGTACCTGCATTCCCATATAATCTTCAGTTTATCAACGCATGAAATGATAGATTGGATTACGTGCAGTCACGGCGTACTGTTGGGCATACCTTGATGTATATATTCTGTACTGCGCCATCCACCCATTTTGCCATATAATTTGAGAGCTTCAAATAAAAAAGGAATTCAATTCGATTCTCAAGTGAACCGTACCATAGGAAACAATGTTGATTGACTAACCTACCATTAAAAAATTCATGGAACCTGTTGAGGCCAAATATGGACTATCCTCCACTCAATGTAGTGAACCGTCAACGAACCCTAGTCCTACACAAAGGGGTGAGCAAAGGAGACCCTGGTTCAGCCGGGGAACCCTCCGATGCCTAAGTCATGCTAGGGAATCTGGGTCTAAGTTGAATGTAGAGGGAGGGTGCGAGATATTGTATACCTGTAATAATGGGCTCCCTTGGTATTTATACCTGTGGGTTGGACGATCCATGTTCGTTAAGCTCAGCATGATTTACTCAATCAGAAAGATATTGTGATCGTGGATATATTATCTATAATCTTTAGGTCATGTAGCGTATTGTGTCTTAAGGGTGCGTATTCTTGGGTGAGATCTTCGGTCACGTCTGTATTTAGTTTAGTTTCCAGGCACGACACATGGAGTATCCTCACCCTGGCTTGGCCTTAAGCTGTGTAGACCCGAGGCCGAGTACTAGTAGTCGAAATTTGTCAGTAGATCACCTAGATCAGAGTTCATTGAATAAAGCTAAGGATGAGGATCAGAACTCGGCTCATCCATCCTTTTTTGGATGAGGACGAGGGTTCGGATCGGCCAATCAGAAGTTCCGAGTCGTGATTCAATAGTGGAGAGCTTGCCTTAGCTAACTTATGGTTGTAATTTAGGGGTCGGCTCATACTAGACGCGATATCCTCTTTCCGAGGCTTTGCTAACTGATTCAGGTAGTTCAAGCCAATCTTGATTATCCTTGTTTAGACTTCCCCATAATAGAAGCCCCCTACTCTCTTGGTCTGAGTCCGGACTTAGAGAGTAAATGCTTGAGGAAACTAAATGACGTCTCCCCACCTCTGCTCATGTGACGATTAAGATAACTTGGACGTAATTAATGCAATGATTGCACTTCGATCCCACATGTTGTACAGTAGTCGCAACCCTTCAGCTTCTACCCCTTTGATGAGCGACGCCTGGCGACAGTTACGATTCGCAATCGGCGGAGTGAAGGAGACAGCACCAAATGTCATCATTACTCGGTTCGGACATATAGTTTTCCTCCACATGTCCCCTGGTGTCAGTGCCAAGTCGCCTTGGCTTCGG
Source organism: Magnolia kwangsiensis (assembly GCA_037074715.1). Classification (NCBI taxonomy): domain Eukaryota; kingdom Viridiplantae; phylum Streptophyta; class Magnoliopsida; order Magnoliales; family Magnoliaceae; genus Magnolia; species Magnolia kwangsiensis. Next base: position 60,013,867 of record CM073584.1, on the reverse strand, counting down.
GAATGACCATTTGTAATGATGACACTGAGTAATGAGGCAGTTATATAAACCCCTCTCGTTCTCACTCTCACACTTCTCGTGCTCTCACTTCTCATTTTCTCTTCTCTTTCCTTTTGAATCGCCCTTTACAAGAAATTATCCTTCGTCGAAAATTGCCCTCTGCCGAAAAAAAGATTTTCATTGCCGGATAAAGGGTTTTGGACCATTGGAGAAGAGATTCTTCTTGGAGGAAGTCACTGGAGTTAGGAAAATTTCTGCCAGAGGAAATCGCTTGCAACACTATGAGTCTTCCATCACTTTAAAGCCTTTTTCCTTGCATCATGTCAAGCAACTCTGATGAAACAGAAGAGGTCCGAGGAGCTGATTTTGATTTTGGACCAAAGACCACTGCCTCAAGGCCAGGAGACTTTGAAGGCCCTTTTGAGGTCATACCCCTTGGCACTTCGGCCCCGGCCCAGAGGACAACAAGGAAGAAGGCTAAAGGTCATGGCAAGAGGCCGACGAGGGCTCTCAGAGACCCTGCGGTGCGGTCGAAGGCAGGCCCCTTGGGAGGCAGGTCAAAACCATTAATCCCTGGGGGCTTGATCCTGGTCGACTCCCAGATGGCCCAGCTCCGCAAAGACTATCAAATTCCTGACTCGATGCACATCCGAGCCCTTGCTCCCACAGACCAAGAGGGCTCTCCAACTCAGGGGGAGATCGCTATCTTCATCTGTGCCCTTCAATGCAGGTTCCAATTCCCCATCCATCCATTCTTGCACAAGCTGACAGCACTGCTGGGAATAGCACCGGGGCAGCTGGTTCCAAACTCCTGGAGGATCCTTACCTCCACCTTTATTCTCTGGCATCAGGTGGGGAGTCAGAGGCTGATGCCGGATGAGCTCTTATTTTTGTACATGGCCAAATATGATAGGTCAGATAAGGCCTAATGGTACTTCTTGGCTAGGCCTCCATGCATCCCGGGTCTGGTAACCCAACTTCCCACTTCTAACAAGGACTAGAAAGGGAAGTGGTTTTGAGCCTCGGGGGAATGGTAGGCCCCTTCCTCTGAATTGGGAGGACTGCGGGTCCGAGTCCCTACCAAGTTTTCCAACCCAAGTCGGACACTTCTTCTAGTTATATTGTATACTTGATCCATCCTTCTATATTTTAACTCAGGCTTTACTTTTGTTTACAGCTCAGCCGAAGGGGGCCCTAGACCTCTTTGCTCTTCAAAAGCAGCAGGTCACCCAGTCCAGATTGCTCCTTGAGGACCAGCGCATCTGGTTTAAACTCATCACCGGGGAGAACTTGGTGTCGTCTAGCTTCTGTAGAATCCGATCTACTCTCTTTGCTTTGGGTAAGCGGGGTAAGAATCTTTGGAGATTCGTTTGCTAACATTTAGTAAATTTTACTTGGGTTGATTCTCCTTTTTTGAGCAGAAATGGAGGTAGGCGGCTCAGAGATAAGGAGATCCCTCGTGTAGCGCCCTTTGATGGACATCGTCCTCTCCTCCTAACCGAGGACGAAGGTAATGCCGAAGAAGAGGAAGACTTCCAAGGCTGAAACTGCTCTGGCTACAGTCATAACCTCTGCTCCCGGAGCCAGAGCTTTTCTGGTTGCAGTCATGACCTTCTCAGCCGAAGCCGTGCTCGTCATGGCCCTAGCTGAAACCGTTCCCATTGCTGCCCCAACCCTTGCCTCCGAAGCACAAGCCCCCGAGGTCCTTGTCGGAGTCGAGCCTATCACCATCTCGACATTATCTGTAAAGGAGCAAGCTCCCGAGGTTCCACCTTCAGTGGTTACGGGCCCTCCTGAGGTAGGGAGAGAGGTGATTGGGGAGACTCCGGGTTCTATTGTCCTTGCACGATCCGTAGCTCACCCATGCCGCTGAGGTTGAGCTCTTAGCTGGTCAGACTGACGCCCTCCTCAGATATACTACCATGCGAGAGGCAGTTTTCCAAGCTTCTGCGGCCAGTGGGGTCAGAGAAACTTCTAAGCCCACTTTAGAGACTCTGTCTCTCGGTTATCACATGACTTTGTTGAATCTATGGGTGGCCAAGCATGTACCAGAGGTGAAGATAGTCGATACGCTCTCCCGACACCATGTCAACTTCATGAATGATTACGCAACAGTCTGTTACCAGTCGCTGCCAATGATAGTGGAGGTGAAGGAGAGGTTGAAGAAGATGGAATGACTGGAGGCGGAGACGGAAAAGTTTGTGGTGGAGAAAGCAGAGCAAGAGTTGCAGAGGGTCGAACTCGAAGCACAGAGGGCCGAGCTCGAGAAAATATTGGAGGCTTCAACTGCGGAGCAAGAGGAACTGAGAAGGGCTGCTTCCGAGGGTCGACCGAGGGAGCTAGCGCTCCAGGGTGAGGTTAACCAACTCCAAGCTCGTTTGGACATGGCTGACCCCGTAGTCAAGGGCCTATGGGAGGCAGTTAGGCATCTAGAGATCTTTCTCGAGGATACAGAAGGTGATGCCTCACAACTGAAGAAAGACCTCGAGAGGGTGAAGCACGAAGCTACCGAGGGGTTGGTTCAACAATGGATTGTTCTCGAGGCCGTGGTCGCTGCAGATCAAGAAAAGCTGTGAGGTGAACTCGAGGCCCGAGTGACCTCGCAAGTTGCCGTAGCAGTGAAGGCATATAAGGAGTTAGTGGAGAGAGCCAGAGAATTGGACAAGCTGTATTTCTTTAGTTACAACATTGGCTTCGATACTTACGTTGTTGAGGTCCAAAGGCTTCATCCGACCATCGACCTCGATGCTCTTATTGTGGACGAGGCTGAAGATGTTGAATAGGTTGCGGTAGATAAGCCTGAAAGTGCCCCTCCTGTCACTGAAGCTGCTCCTGAAGCTAACCCCCCTAGCTCGGTGGCTGGTCCCTCTACTCGGAGGGAGTGAGACTTGTATTATTTTGCTTACATGTCATGGATAATTTTTAAATGGGTGATGATTTTTCAATCCCTTAGTAGAGCGCGTATTCCTATGTGCTGATCATTGTGAAGATTTTTTTATGTTTAATATTTAAGGACCGACCTCTTAAGAGTTCAACCCTCCCACGAATTGTGCGCACCCCTTAGTCATTTTCATAGATTTATCATTGTGTGAAAAGGAGTCGTCTACGAGCTAATCCCCTACGTATGAGGGGATCCCTCAGTAGATCTTCATGGGTTTAACGTTCTGATCCCTTCTTTAAGGGATTGGTTCGTTAAGTTAGCCTCTGCTTATTAAAGGTAACTTTTTCTGTTTATAGATAACCTGAGATGACTTGTGTAAGTATACGATATAGAAAAGAAGGGACTTTTATTAAAGACCTTGACAGGCTTGTAGCTCCGAGCAGTACATTTATTGAGGGCCTTTAATGGTCACAGATAGTAGATCTTTAAGTGCTTGATATTCCAGGGGTGAGGGAGTTGACGTCCTTCGAGATCCTCCAAGTGGTAGGAACCTGGCTGGGTCAATCTGAACACATGGTAAGGCCCTTCCCAGTTGGGCTCGATTGTCCTAGCCCCCGGCTTGGTCATATTCTGGAAGACGCGGAGGAGGACAAGGTCCCCTGGCCCGAAACTGCCTCATCTTGACTCTTGAGTTGTAAAATCGTGCCACTTGTTGATGCCGAGCGGCGACTTGGAGTCTGGCAACCTCCCTGGTTTCTTCCAGTAGATCGATATTCTTTGCCATCTGCTCGGTGTTTTGATCCTCCTGGTAATTTCTGACACGAGATGTTGAGAGGCCAATCTCAACTAAGACAATTGCCTCTGAGCCGTAAGATAGGGAGAATGGAGTTTCTCCAGTAGACAACTGAGCCGTAGTCTTGTAGGCCCAGAGGACAAACGGAAGCTCCTCAGCACAAATGCCTTTCGCTTTCTCCAACTTTGTCTTAAGATGGTGTTTGATGACTTTGTTCACGGCTTCCACATGTCCGTTGGACTATGGATGTTAAGGTGTGGAATAAGCATTCGAGATGCCGACCCTCCTTTCCCTGGATGAGGCTAACCTTGTGAGGACATCAGCCCAAGAATTCTCTACCCTCAGAATTTGACTGATGATGCAGCTCCAGAACTTTTTTATCAGTTTCCTGGCCTCGGTTAGATAGGCCACCATCCTGGTTTCCTTAGCTTCATACTCGGTGGAAATATGGTTCACCACAAATTGAGAATCACACAGCACTTCAAGGGATTGAAGTCCTAGACTAGCTGCCAGTCTGAGTCCTGCCAACAGGTCCTCGTACTCGGCTTCGTTATTAGAAGCTCTGAAACTAAGCTTGATGGCATACTGTATAGTCGTAGAATCGGGCGCGACCAAGATAATTCTTGCCCCGGAGCGCTTGACATTGGATGACCCGTCGACATAAAGGACCGACCTATGGTCCGACTCTATATCCTTGATAGATGAGGGGACAGGGGGGGTTGTGAGAGCTGCTTCTGCTTTGGTACCTACACTCAGAATGGTAAACTAGGCTATAAAGTCAACCACAGCCTGGCCCTTGATTGTAGTCCTTGGGCGATATTAGATGTCGAACTCCCCGAGTTCTATCGCCCACTTTGTCAGCCAACTTGAGACGTCTAGCTTTTGAAGGAGTTACCTTAGGGGGAGTCGGTCAGGATGATGATGGTGTGTGCTTGAAAGTATGGGCGTAGGCTCTATGCTTAGATGACCAAACTGAGTGTTAGCATCTCTATGCTTGGTTCCTGGTCTCAGTGGGTACTATTGCTTTGCTTACGTAGTAGACAAGATACTGCTTGCCTCCTACCTCCCTAATGAGTGCAGAACTGACGGTCGAGACAGAGACCTCCAGGTACAATAATAGGGGCTCGCCCTCTTCTGGCTTCGATGGCAGGGGAGGCGAACCCAAGTATTGCTTCAGCTGTTGTAACGCCTGCTCGCATTCATGGGTCCACTCGGCTTTCTTGTGACCTTTCATTTGATAAAAAAATGGGAAGCACTTATTTATAGCTCTGGAGATAAACCGACCGAGTGCTGCTACTATCGAGGATTGCCTTGATCTTCTCGGGATTCGCTTCGATGCTTCTCTGACTGACTTGAAACCTAAGAAACTTGCCCGAATCGACTCCGAAGACACATTTAGCCTGGTTCAGCTTCATGCGATACTCCTGGAGGATCGAGAACGTCGCCCCAAGGTCCGCAAGGAGGTCGGATGTTTTGATGCTCTTGACAAGCATGTCATCGAAGTAAACTTCCATTGTCCGACCGATCTGTTTGGCGAACATCTGGTTCACCAACCTCTGGTATTTGCCCAAGCATTCTTCAGGCCAAAAGACAGGACCTGGTAACAGTAGAGTCCTTTGTCAGTGATGAAGGTAGTCTTCTACCTTTCTGGGGGTGAATCGGGATCTAATTGTACCCAGAATAGGCATCCAAAAAGGAGAGTCACTTGTGTCTAGCCATGCTGTCCACCAGCTGGTCAATCTGAGGCAAGGGGAAGCTATCCTTAGGACAAGCTTTGTTCAGGTCTGAGTAGTCTACACAAACCCGCCACTTCCCATTTGATTTCTTCACTAGGACCATATTGGCGATCCAATCTAGATAATGCACTTCCTTGATGAAGCCGATGCTGAGGAGCTTGGAAACTTCATGGGCTATGGCCAAGTACCTCTCGGCATCGAACGCTCTTCTCTTTTGTTTCACTGGTTTGTGATCTGAATCCACGTTCAACCTATGAACCATGATATCAGGAGAGATGCCCAACATATCCTCGTGCGACCATGCGAAGACGTCCCTATGCTGTTGTAGGAAAGTTAGCATTTGAGACCTCTGCTAGGAATTCAGCGAGGATCCAAGCTGAATAGTTTTGCTCGGATCGGGTTCCTCGAGCGGGACATTCTCCAAATCCTCGGAGGGATCTTCCGTGGGAGTTCTAGGGTCGAGGATGTTGATGGTGAAGGTTTGCTTTACCGATCCTTTTTTCATAGCTATCGCATAACATCTTCTAGCTTCACTCTGAACCCCTCGGAGGTATCCAACCTCACCTTCGGCGGGAAACTTCATTATCAGATGATATGTGGAAACAACTGCCTTCATTACATTAAGGGAAGGTCTGCCAAGAATGACATTGTGCACCGATGACACATTGATAACAAGAAAGTCCACAAGAAGTGTGGCTTGATGATGTCCTTCTCCTGTTGTTACGGGAGGGCGATGACTCCCTAAGAGATTACCCTCTCTCCAGTAAAGCCGTGCAGTAGGGTTTTTAGGGGTCGGAGGTGTGACCTTTCAATCCCCACTTTCTCGAATGCTTCGGAATAGATGACATCGGCTAAGCTTTCCGTGTTGACCAAAATGCGATAAGCATTGTGATTGGCTATGGTCATAATCACTACGAGGGCATCGTCGTGTGGATGCCGGATTCCACGTGCGTCATCCTCTGTGAAAGTAAGACTGTAAGGACTGAGTCAGAGTTCTTTTCTTGGCCTCTCGGCCAGATAGACGTTGTGCTCGGGGTCTGAAGTCAGAGAGTGGGCTTTGCGAGCCCTGTTTGAGTCGCTCCCACCGGATGAGCCGCCGCAGATAGTGCTAATCTCGGCCAGTTCTTCCGTTGGCTTGCTCAGTTGGTCTTCTCTTCGGGCCGATCTCTCCTCCTTCGTGTATCGACGCAAATGACCCTTACGAATGAGGGTCTTAATCTCATCTTTGAGGTCCACACAGTCACTCGTATTGTGACTGTGGTCATGATGGAACTAACAGTACTTGCGCTTGTCTCGGTTCTCTGTGTCAGCCTTCATACAGACTGACCAGTTTAGGAGTTTCTGACCCTTGATGTACAACAAGATCTGATCCATAAAGGTGTTGAGGGGAGTTGTAATGCCCCGTGTTTTCAAGACCCGAGTATATAACCCATTTCCCAAAAATCCGAGTGTTAGCTTATAAAAATCCAGTGTAAATTTGAACCGTTTATCATTAATCAGAGTTAACAGCAACGAAGCTAGATTAAACCATGCATTGTATAAAAACATTTTGGTCATTACAAAATTTCAAATGTAGCGCCCATACAGGACTTATACAATCCCAAATACAAAGTTCATTAAAAACAAAAACCAAAAACCTATCATGTAATGGAGGAACTCAATATGGGCCGCAGAGACCCCGCCTAGCTCTCTAGATAACCGATCCGCTCTAGCGACCCAGTGAACAACATCGGCTCGCCCTACACCTGCATCAACTGTTACGGTTTGATAGCGTCAATGGGTATCGCAGTGAGGAGTACCCTCCAAGATTGCACATTCATCATTCATAATCAATATAGAACACCAATCATAAATTTAGATATATTAAACAGAGCAATTTATAATCATGAGCATGCCTACAAAAATTAAGTCAACCAACGCAATCTCATCATAAGCAAGATATAATAGCAGTCGCAATGCAAGGAAACATGTCCAGATACCGAACTAATCCACCATACGACTTTCTATTGCACCAGAAAATCACATTGTACATGAACTCCGCAAGATGGCTAGAAAATTAATAAGCGAACTTCAGCTCCACCTGAGAATCATGGTACAAGTGAAATCCACGAGGTGAATAGAAAATCAACCTTCAAAACTCTTCTTCATCTGGAAATCATGTCGTACGTGAACTCTGCAAGATGGCTAGAAAATCGATAAGCGAACTTCAGCTCCACCCAGAAATCATGGTACGACTAAACTCCACAAATGAAGAGACAATCAACCATAAGAGTTTCTATTACACCCGAGAATCGCATTTGTACGTGAACTCCAGAAGATGACAAGAAAATCGATAAGTGAACTTCAGCTCCACTCGAAAATCATGGTACAAGCAGAATTTGCAAGGTGAATGGAAGATCACCCTTTTAAAACCCCCACTTCACCCGAGAATCATGTCGCACGTGAACTCCGTAAGATGACTAGAAAATTGATAAGCGAACTTCAGCTCCACCCGAAAATCATGGTACGACCGACACCACAGATGAAGAGACTAACAACATGCAAACCCTAGACCACCCAAAAATTATATCGTACAAGATGGCTAGGAAAACAAACATACAACTTTAGACTACCCCGAATTCATATTATACGTGAACATTGCAAGATTGCTAGAAAATCGATAAATGAACTTCAGCTCTACCTGAAAATCATGGTACGACTAAACTCCGCAAGATGGCTAGGAATCAACAGATGTGTAAATATAACTAATAAGCTACAAAGGGCACCAATGACCCATCCAAGCCACAAAGGCAAATGTACAATTCAAGCCGTGTAAGGCAAATGTGGACCGTAGGATCATAAGTCCAAGGTAAGTTCCATTCCGTTCATCATTCAAGCACTAGTAGTAGCATATGAATAAATTAATACGTATACAATAAAAGATAACATGTTATCATCGAACCATTCATGCATGTTATAATTTAAAAGGAACATTTATCATCCAACACATGAATTAACTATACCACAAGTTAGCATATTCAATAGTAAAGTAAGAACTTATTTAAGGGAATCATGCTATCATCTATATCTAGATTGATGAAATTGAGTGAGAAGCTCAAAGGGTGAGTCCTCACCTTAGACAAGATTAACTTGATTTCAATTGCAATGTCCACACTGACTTGGCTTTAACAATAGGGATCTAAAGTAATCCCTACTGAATACCTATACTCCATGAACACAAGCAGATTAATATTATAACCTATCTTGTTATTATTACTATATACATGTAAAATGTGTTTTTAGCTAATAGAAGGTGGTTAGGGAGTCAACGCACCTTAATCAGAAATGAAATTAGCTTGAATTGTCTCAATTTACATAAATCCAATCTTAGAATCCACACCACTCAACTTGGACTCAACAATAAGCGTCTAAAGTAGTCCTTAGAGAATTTCTATATCCAACCGATATAAGAAAGTCATCAACCTAAATAGAGTTTTAAATACCAATAGAATACAACTAGAGACTCAGCTCACCTAGTCATCGATCCCTCCTCAGCATGGCCCCCATTTGGATTAAACCCGCAAGATAGTCAAGTCGACTCAGTTCGACTCGACAATGACCTGGCTCTCTCTCTCTCTCTCTCTCTCTCTCTCTCTCTCTCATTTTCTCTCTTCTTCTTTTTTTATGCTGGAATGTCCAGCAACGTTTGGACCAAGGCCTAAACCCAACTCAGCCCAGTCAGATCAGATGGACTCGGTCTGACCGAGTCGACTCGGCAAAGGCCCAACCTCACCCTTCCTTCTCTGTTTTTTTCCTTCTTCTCACTTCCCATTCTTTTTAATTATTTTTTCTGGCTAGAGCTTCCTTCCCAGACTGGAGTAGACCAGCACTTGAGTCGTGCTGGACTCAACAACGGTCTGGACTCGTTCCAGCGGCTGGGTGCGGCACCCCTCTGATTCACGTCGAAACAGGGGTGTAAAAACACTCCTCGCTCACCCTTCTCTCCATGCTTCTTCCCTTTTCTCTTCTCATCAACGGACCAAGACGGAGCCTAGCTCGAACTCGGACCCAACTCAGACCGAAATAGGTTCGAGTGCAGTTGGCGCGGCGCGGCAGAAAGAGGACGTTGTTCTCTCCCCCTCGGCCTTCTCTCTTTCTCAGTCTTCTACCTCCTCTCTTCAGCTTTCTTTTTCTCTTCTCTCTTTCTTTTTCTCACGATCAGCCGCGTCTGGGCTTAATCGGACGCAAACCGATTCGAGGAGAGTCACCCAGGAGACTCAGCGAGTGCGGCTTGGTGGAGCAGATGCGTCAGCCGTTAATGGCAGATCCAAATCTGATGATCCTTCCTCCGATCAGCGCCGTAGGATCGACTTTCTTGATCCCAACCAGTGGTTTCAAAGCTTCAAACCTGCATGGCTGGTGGGTTTGAGTTTTGGAAGGGGCGGCCGAGTTTTCGTTGAAGGGTCGCGAGCAACAAATAGAATCAAATGCTGTTCGATCCTCCTCCATTTTAAGTTGCCCTAAACTCTCCCAGCACTGTCGGATGAGCAATGAATGGCCAGGATCTAATACCGCTGCCAGGCTTTTTGAAACAACTTAGCAAAATAGTGGGCTTGGCGTCGGTTTCCCATGGAAAACCCAATCCATGTGATTGGGAACGGACGGTTGAGATTTCCTGCACCGGATGGTCGAGATTAAAGGAGAAAACTCTCACGCGGATCGCTAGTACAGCAAGCCACAGGTTTCCGTTTTTGGAATGGGAAGAAACACAAACAGTCCTTTTTCACCGGCGTTTGTGCTCGTGTGTGTTCGAGAAAATGGGTAAAACTGGGCAGGGTTTTCACGGGTTTGGGTTCTCTACAATATGGACGGTTTAGATCATTCATCAAGTCTTGATCGTGGGCCATGATTCGAACAAACGGACAGCCGTCCGTCCGTTCAAAAATGCCAGGGCGCGGGAGATGAAAAGGAAGGATTTCCTTCTTAGGAAATTTTCGGTCAGAGCTGATCTGACCAGTCTCCATGGTTCAGTGCACAGCGGGTGCACTTGCAAGTGTTGCACATCCACCCTCGTGTGGGGCCCACAGTGGTATATGAATCCGATCCACTTCATTCATCTGCTTCGTCAACTCATATTAGAGCCCGGTCCAAGGAATGAGGCAGATCCTAAACTCAGGTGGGCCATATACGCCAAGTTCATACTTGATTAGTAGTTTGCATGACCCATGGTGACGTTAAGTGAAATCTGGCCCGTCCATTAGTTTCAATATTAGCATAAAAATAATAAATCATGTAATGTTAATTACATTCATATATGATATATTATATATTATAAGTATATACACAACTTATAATACATTTATTATATTATTTCATATTTTATATTAATAATTATTTATCAATTAATAAGGTATTTAATTTGTAATATTATGTATATATATGTATTTTTTCTTTTATGTATATATAAATAATAATAATAATATCCAAAGTGTACTAAAGTTACTTACTACAATATTATTATGTATTTATTATAATAAATTGTAACGCCCTGAAAATCAGGGGTCGAGCAAAGCCCAACTCCCGAGTTCCAACGCATCACTTATACAACATAGAATATGATAATTATTATGAGTGCATTCAAACATGAGTGAGATTATACCAAAACAGCATATCATACTCCAGAGTTAATGTAATTTGGCAAGCAGAAGACTGAAATATATGCATTTAATTATGAAAACATTTCACAGTTTGGAGTATGAGTATGAAACTGGGCTAAATATATACATATGTTGTTTCTAACCATATAAAAATACAGAAAGTAAATATGTTCAACTAAATAAGTATCCCAGAAGTCCCTGAGCATCGGTATGAGATCTACATAGATCCGCCCGATAGTTGAACGTAGGAGAATCCTTCCTCCTCGCTTACGAAGTCCAAATCTACTGTATAGACATCGCCATCACATGTATCTAAACCAGAGTCTAGGTGGTGTTTTAAAAACACTGCCACAAGTCAAAATGAGTAGCTAATTCAGTGGAACTACAAAGCAAAGATTAACAAGTTATCAATTAAATCAAGCAGTAATGATAAAGCAATACATCAAACAGGTCCTAATTACTCTTGCTAATGCAAAAATGGTATGCGTTAATGATATATGCCCTTGCCTACACTCCCTCAGCGACAACATCTTACGATCGTGGCATGCACCACTCCCAGTAAACGTGCACTTCCTTACTAAAGCACCATGCAATGCGATGCATGGTTGTGTTAGCCAAGTTCATAGTTAGACCCTTTCATACAGCAAGATTAGGAAGCTAAGGTACCTCTCTTTTTATCATTGACCCAAACATTGACCATCTAGGGTTGTTAATCCTAGTCAGTCACATACGATAGGCAAGTTCACGAGTTTATCTTGTAAGTTGCTACGGGAGGCTCGTCACCTCAGCGTAAGTTTAATTCACACTCGAGGTCACTACCACCAACGCCCTATTAACTAGCAGTATATTTTCGAAGGCTCGTCACCAACCCAACTGGGGACCACAGCTAGGCTGCACCGGGGTAGGCATATTTATACTCAAGGTTACTACGGTAAGGCTCATCACCTTAGCGTAGCCCTAGTGTATACTCGAGGTCACTACTAGAGGCTTGTCACCTGGTTGTAGGCCGACAGCTTAAATACAGTGTCCCATACTATCGTATTCAGCTCACGAGTTTGGGTTGCTCACTGGTCACTACGGGGAGGCTCGTCACCCCAACGTAGGCTGACAGCTCGACCACGGTGTCCCATACCACCATGCCCGACTCATGAGTTTTAGCAGATTGAGGTACCAAGGTTAAATGGACTTTTCACTGGTAAGTTCGGTACCTTAGATTCAAGCAGTAGCGTCCATCCATGGTGAACATACATTGGGTCAATCATATTACCTAATAAGCTCGACTGATACGAGCGTACAATCGACATGGAGCGCATATACACTCCTCGTGGCCTAGCCACTGTCGATAATCAACGTACGACTCGGATTCCTTGAACGTATCTGTCGCGGCTAAAATAGTTCGGTCACCGACCGTAAACCATTATCAATTGCCTAAACTACATCATAGCCCCAATCACACTCCAAGTAATAACATTCTCATATAGTAGTCATAACAAGATTTAACAACCAACTCATGCATTTCAATCATTTGAGCATTCTATAAACACATAGTGAACATGACATCACACATGTATATTTCATACATAAATCATTTAGCCTAATGTAATTATATGGAGAAATCTATTCGAATCACTAAGGTAATTGAGGATCTCATCCCAACACCTTTAATAAATACATTTCATCGAATAATTATTCATTCAGGCATTTTATGAAACACCTAGACTATACACTACAATATACATGTAATATACTAGTTATAACCTATATTATGGCGAATCCTTTCACAAAGGAGTTGCCACATATACAACGATTATTTATTTTCAGTTTAACAAGCATGACAAGTACAAATCATAATTCTATATTCATTCAAACATTTCGACAAACACATGGAATGCCTTATATTTTACATAATTCATATATATGTATAAGACGCTGAAAACGTCGTATCTAGGCGCATGTGATAGCAAGAAAGTCAGTCATAAACCATTACTGACATTGAAAGCCTTGAAAACCATGACCTAAACATTTATAGTCCGCACCTTTCGCCGGTAAACCTGTACCAAGCTCGGTTCGAACCCTACGTCACCGTTGACAGCACAACGGATTCCTATAGCATGAAATAGGTAAGCTATTTCACCATTTGCTCTATTTGAATCCCTAAAATAGATTAGGGTTAGGATTTCTTACCCAAGAACAGGATGAAATCACCGGTATGGTGATACGGAAGTAGTGGTTAAGCACGAGGAATGGTGGGATCGAATCTCAGGAACAATCGCCAACTTTCTCTCTCTTTCCTTCTCTTTTTCTCTCTTCTCTCTCCTGGGGCTCAAAATTTTGTATGTGAGGGGAGAGAGAGGGTTTAAGGCCCTTATATTGGCCCAGGTTTGATGTAAATGACTCCAGGGCCATGATATACTTAGGTTATAGCCAAAAGTCACCTATTTCAATCTAATGGAGCACATTCGGAGGCCGCTTTTCTGCATGCGGTCAGGATTAAGCTCCCTGACATTGGATCTAGGTCAGGTTATAATCTCAACCCGATTGGATTGGTGGATCGGCCACGGGGGACCTGTTTCAGTTAAATAGTCATCGATACTCGATCAAGGCCACAAGTACACTGACATGTGTTGAAAATTTTTCCTGATCTGAGGATATAATTGGGTTAGATTCTGACGGTCTGAATCTTTAGATTTGGCTTGCAAGCGAACGACTCAATTTACTTAAGTTTTAGTTCATTTCCTAAAGATATTTACGTTTCTTACACATTTCGCTCCGGACTCAAGTTGTGCATTTCGGGATATCATTTAGACTTGATTTTCGAGATGATTATCAAGTCCAGTAAGGTAGTTATAACCATATAGTTTTGAAGAAATCAGACTTTCGACATGCAGTCTAGGTCCGATACGAAGTTTCAAGATGCTTCGGAGAGCAATTGGGTTTTGAGATGGATCCTAAGTTTTCAGGTAATGTAGCGTTAGCGATTCTAATGGTTTTGGGTCTTGCAGTTCGTATAGAAAGTGGTTCAAGCTAATCCTACTGATTGTTTAGTTTAGTACTTAACTAAATCATGCCCTAATTATGATGAATAGGGTCCTAAGGCAGTTTTACGTCCAAGGACGTCCATCGCCAAGTTAGAAAAATTCGAGATGTTACATTAATATTAGTAATTAATATTTTAAATTATATAATAAAAATACATTTACATGTTTTTTAAGCATAATATATCAATAGTTATAGATAAATATTTTAGTATTTATAATGTATTTTTGTGATTATATATGCATATGTTAGTATAGCAAAATATTATATATATATATATATATATATATATATATATATATATATATATATATATATATATATATATATATATATAAATATACAATAATATACAGTTACATTTAAAAATGTAAATATTAGTCAATGTACATCAATTATATGATAATGTGTTGGCATAAAATTTATTTTATTTATAGTTTAAATAATATACATAATTTGAATAATTTAAGTGACATATGTATTATTACGAATAATTATAAAATTACTTTGTATTTTAATATATATGTACAATTACATCATATTTAAAATGAATTATTAGGGTATCAACTTAAGATAGGTCACTCATCTGACTTTGAGGTAGATCTATAACTCTAGGTCTGATGATCACTACAACAATTAGATTCCCCTACATCTTAGTTGGACGGTAGATCTCGAATCTTGTAGTTGCTCCACTATCTCGATGATAGGATTTTATAACTTATTAACGCAACTGTCTCAGCTCCCTTCCTCCATAGTTCTAGATGTCCTAAAGACAGTATACGTAGAGGTCTAACCATTGATCTTATGTTTAGAGGGTCGGATGGCCCGATCTACAAATACAAGTCACTCTTAACAGTTGGATTTAGGTCAGAGTGTGAATGTCCACATAAATCGAGATTGTATTTATACTAAGTTAGGTTCTCATAGTAACACTTGAGTACAGAAAAGTATGGGGTGTTACAGGAGTGTAGAAACAAAATTTGCCCTCGGGTCTCTGGCTTGGCCGGTGGTCACGAGGGGCTCAATCATAAAGTTTTTTGTTGGACGACTGAGGTTCTTCATTCCTTAGCCTTTTTTCCTTTGATGACGTTTCGGCTACTTATATGTTTCTGTGGGAGTTGGAGAACCCATTGGCATTGATGTATTTCTGAGCCCTGCTGATGAGCTCGGCCAAGGTAGGCGATGGATTCTTCCTGATCGAGAAAGTGAACTTCCCCTCTTTGAGCTCACTGAACATGGTCGAGAGTGTCATTTTATCATCGTAGTCTTCCACTAACAACGCCTCTCGTTGAAGCGGACAATAAAGTCCTTCAGTGACTCCTTATTCCCCTGCTTGAGGGTAAACAGATGGGTAGTCGGCTTCTGATTCTTCTTACCAAAGATAAACTGGGTAAGGAACAATTTGCTGAGCTCGGCGAAGGAGCCAATCGATTTTGGTTTAAGTCGTCGATACTAACTCCGAGCAGATCTGGAGAGGGTTATTAAGAAGGCTTTGCACATCATTACATCCGTGGCTGACTGGATCTACATCCACGAACGGTACGACTCTACATGTTCTGACGGGTCTCTAGACTTAGAGAATTGGATGATGGGAGGCATCCTGAACCTCGGCGGCATCACCTCACTCATGATTTCTGAGGTGAAGGGAGGCTCAGTCTCTTCCATCATCGCCTGGACTGCAGTCAGGACGAATGCAGATCGCTAATTCTTTTGAAACGTCTAAAACAGGTCGCGGAGTTCCTTAAGTTGAGCTTCCCAAGGATTTTGATTCTCTGCTACTGTCTCCTGTGGGCCCTCCATCATCACGGGTGTTCTGCCCTATCTTCTCCTCTCCAACCGATGGCGGAGGTCAAAGGGGGTCAAAGCCAAAGTGACGGATACGTAAGACGGCTCCGCATCTCAAACAGGTTCCGGGGCTAGGGCGGATCAATTCTGGGACACTGCATTGTGTGTAGGGTCGGAAGCTTATGCGAACTGTGCCTGGGATCCTCGAGCCCGGGAACTAACTTGCTGCGGTTGTTCCTCGGGCATAGGGGTGGCCTCCACTAAGTTAAGAGGCAGTTGTTGATTTTGTTGCGCCTTCATCTAGCTGATTTCATCCTTTAATATCTGGACTTCACTTTGCAGCGCCTTGTACTTTTCTCCTTAGCTCCGAGTTTGTTGGGATGGCCCTATTGGAGCTGACTCGGTATGTAACAGCGAGGAAGACTGATGTTGTCCGCTAGGTTTGAGCTCCACTACTGTTATCTTTTTTTTTTCCTTTTGTCATATCTGATAAACTTCCTAGCTTTTTGTTTGGTTCCCACAGAAGGCGTCAAAAAATGTTGATGTCAAAATTGGTACCACCCTCCATTCAATGTAGCGAACCATCAATGAACCTTAGTCCTGCACAAAGGGGTGAGTAAAGGAGACCCTGGCTCAGCCAAGGGACCCTCCGATGCCTAAGTCAGGTTAGGGAATATGAGTTTAAGTCGAATGTAGAGGGAGGGTGCGAGATATTGCATACATGTAGCAATGGGGTTCCCTGATATTTATACCTGTGGGTTAGACGATCCACGTCCGTTAATCTCAGCATGATTTATTCAATCAGCAAGATATTGTGATCGTGGAAATATTATACACAATCTTTGTGTCATGCGGCGTATCGTATCTTGAGGTTACGTATCCTTTGGTGAGATCTTCGATCACGTCCATATTTAGGTTAGTCTCCAGGTTCGACACACGGAGTATCCTCACCTGGGCTTGACCTTTAGTTGTGTAAACCCGAGGCCGAGTACTAGTAGTCGAAGTTCATTAGTAGATCATTGAGGTTAGAGTTCTTTGAATAAAGCTGAGGACGAGGATCAGAGCTCGGCTCAGCCATCCTTCTTCGGATGATGACGAGGGTTCGGATTTGCCATTTAGAGTTAAAATTCCGAGTTGTGATTCAATAGTGGAGAGCTTGTCTCAGCTAACTTATGGTCGTAACTTAAGGGTTGGCTTATACTTGACATGGTATCCTCCTTCCGAGGCTTTGTTAACTGATTCGGGTAGTTCAAGCCAACCCTGATTATCATTGTTCAGATTTCCCCGTAACTGCATAACCAACTATAATGTTCATTTTAGGTGATAAGATCGTATATTCACGCACTTCATATGTACCCTACCTATCCTGTAACGTTTTCATAATGTTTATTTTCCTTTAAGGTGATCTGCTCCTATCTTCATGCAGTTCGCATGTACTCAATCTATACATTCATACAATCATTGGTGGAGGTCAGTGACTCAATACTATCAAACAGTAATATCTACAGTCGACAAAGGGTAAAACGGACTTTTGGACTTTGGTTAGCTAATAGTTGTTATTGTAACAAGCGGCTGCATGTATATGAAATAAATAGATGGATTATGAGAAATAGTTTAAATGCAATGGTTTATTTAATATATAGCTAAAAAGGCAGGCGGCTCAATGGAAAAATCCCTAAAGTATAAACCTTCAAAATAAAACCCAAACCAGCCCTCGGAAGTCTAAAAACGTCCCTGCCATCACAACCTGTTAGAAGTCGAAAAACATCCCTGCCTCCGGTAGCCTCATCTTATCATTTCCAGGTTCTCTCTCTCTCCTTTGAATTTTCCATGTTTTGGCTATTGATTGTTTGCCATGTTCTTCACGTGATCCTTTCATCTGTTCTTGGCGATTTCTTTTAGGGAGTCGATACTAACTCACGGTAGGTACACGCTTCACCGTTTCTAGATCTGGTGCATCACCAAAACTTCCAAAAAAATGCATCCATCAAAACGCGTGTATTTAAATGGTGGCTCCCTTCCTTTCATGTCTAATAGGAATAGCGTGTGGATGTGGATGGCTCTTTGGAGTCCTCATCATATGGACGGATTGCGTCCTACCCCCGCCCATCTCTAATAATGAAACCAAGCTTATTATTTGGTGTGGTCCACTTGAGCGTTGGATCTGCTCATTTTATTGTTCATTCCTTGAGATGATCTGAGAAAATGGATGGACGGTATGGATAAACTGATACATCACGGTGGGCTGTTCGGAGTTATAGACGGGCGCGGTAGGACGCAATCCTTGTATCATCTATATATGCCTTTCTTCTTTGGTGCTACTACGATGACTACACAATCAAAATCTTTGATTGTGTTATCCTCTTCTTCTTCTTCTTCTGTTTTTTTTTTTTTATTATTTTTTGCCTTACAATCGTTAAATGGTTACAATCGGAATGATATTTTCCATTTGGTTGTAAGCAATAAACCTTTGATGAATTTCCTACATGTATGTAGGATAGGTAGTTGGTGATCCAAACACTTGATTTTGTGGGCCCTACTGCTGATTCCGCTTGGCCCACGATAACCGTCTGCTGGGAAACAATCCCTGGACAGGGGCCAATCGCCTTAGGATCTTTGAAGGGCCCATCGAATTGTTGTTTGTTGTATTTGACCGGCAGCCCCAATCACCCTTTGAAAGAAAGGGGTCTTTCTAAATCGAGCCAAACCGCGTCCGTTTTCTATCGGCCAGGCTGGCATGTTGAAAATTAGGGTTTTGGGGGCGCGGCTTCGGGGGATCCGGATCCACCCAGGTGGGTGCTTCCCTGGGGCCTACTTTGACGTATTTTCCTTACATCCATGCCATTCATATGTACTTAAAGATCATTTTAGGGTTTGTTCCCAAAAATGAAGCATATCCAAATCTAAGGTAGACCACACTACAGGAAACAGTGCTGATTTGACCGTTAAAAGCTTACTGTGGGCCACAAAAGTTTTGGATCAAACTGATATTTCTGCGGTTGCTTTATCGAGGTCTTTGTGACCTTATCAACAGCTTGGATGACAAATAAACATTCTGATACCCCAAGAAGTTTTTAATGGTGACTATTCAATCACCACGGTTTCCTGTGGTGTGGTCCATCTGAGACTTAGATATGCTTCATTTTTATGATTGCTTCCTAAAATGATCGGTAAAGAGAGATGCACGGCGCGGATGTAATGAAATACGTCACGGTTGGTACACAGTCAGCGATCCACTCACCTCGGTGGATCCAACGAAGCTGCGGCCAGGATTCGGATGCGAATTGCTTCGAAAGTCGTAAGCTAGTGGGGGCCACCATGATGTTTATGAGAAATCCACCCTATCCGTTTTTCCAGATCATGTTGGACATGGCCCAAAATTTAGGCAGATCCAAAACTCAAGGGGTCCGCAAGAAAGGAAAAGTGGGTAATTGAATGCCTACCGTTGAAACCTCCCTGGCCCACAGTGATGTTTATATTCTATCCATACCATTCATAAGATCATTTCTACTGGGATGATCTAAAAACACAAGAATATTAGCCTTATCCAAAAATTATATGGCCCTCCCAATATTTCAACAGTGTATGTTCAATCCTCAATTCCTCCGTTCGTGTGGCCGACTTTAGTTTTGAATCTGCCTAGTTTTTAGGCCCATGTCCTAACATAATCTGGAGAAACGGACGGACGGTGTGGATTTCTCATGGACATCAAGGTTGGCCCTGACTAGCTTCCCCAAGTTCTTGAGAAGGCTTTCCAGGCAATCTGCGTCTTCGGTTCCAATCCAGGCTGTAAACGGGCATTGCGCGCTCTTCCGAGTTTTGAGAACATTGCTCGCTTATCTTAAAATTTAATTCCATTTTTTATTTCCTAAAAAGAAATCGAAGGTAATTTTTGGTTGCATGTTTATCTCAGTGCCTAACAATTTTCATATATATATATATATATATATATATATGAGGCATTCTCCCCTAGGCGCCTATGCACGTGTGCACTTTTGCACACGTGTCATGAGAGTCGAATATGAACGGTCCATAAGATGCGGAATCCCATGAAACCTTAGGAGATGAATTTTCACCCTGATCGATTTTGGTGGGCCATAGCAAAGAGAAATGCAAATCAAGGGAGGAAACTGTTTCATTTTTCATGGCTCATAAAAGTTTTAGACCAAAAATAAAACTTGGGCCCGAGGGGGTTTCACGAGGTGCTGCTTCACATGAACGGTTCAGATTTTGGATCCACATCACGTGTGATGGGTTCTCAAAAAAGTTCGTAGGTAATACGTACGAACTGGTTCGCAGGTGAACTGGTTCGCAAGTTTGGTTTGTGCTTTTCAATTGGTTTTTACATTGCAAAGAAAATATTCAACGGACCACACTTAACTGAATAAACCAATGGTCAAGATCGTCCTTTTAGTATGCTTGATGGACCACAGACAACCTCAACAGGTCGACCTAGGCCCTACAAGTTGTGATATGGACCGTTTTTTAGGCGTGCTCCACCCAAGGTAGCGCAAACAGACCAACGGTCTGGATTATGTAACCATGTGTCCCACTTGTCAGAATTAAGAATGCGTGTCTAACGTGCATAGAATTCGGCTACGCCATCGCTGAAAAGAAAAACTGAGAAGCAACGGGAAGGGTTACTTTATGTTTATTGTTGCCCACCATCTCTAAGTAATCATGACTCTACCACCCTTCCGATCATTCCATAATAGTATGTCCCAGGATATCGTTGTAGCATAAAGTGAAACTCCTACCAACCATGCTGATGTCATCATCGTAGCCATCAATTTAGTTCCATCAACAATTTAATTTCATTAGGGCCTGTTTGATTTTTCTACTCAATTGTAATTACAATGTAAATAGGTAAAATTATTTACCTAGGTAATTATCGCATATTTGCCCATGTAGATGTGATAACCTACTTTTTTTATAACTTACTTTTTTAACAATTAAATAAAAAATTTATCAAATCAATGTAGAGCCCATCGTGATGTATATGACTTATCCACACCACTTATTTGTTATCGTAGCTGAATTTAGGGCATGAGCCAAAAAAGGTGAGGCAGATCCAAAGCTCAAGTGGACCACACCAAAGGAAACAGTGAGACTTGAACACTTACCATTAAAAAGTTGTTAGGGCCCTTAAAAGTTTTGGATCGAGCTGAAATTTGTGTGTTCCCCCTATCTATGTCTTTGTGACCTTATGAATGGATTAGATGATTAAAAAAAACCTTAACGTGGGCTCAATAAAGAAAACAACTTTCAACGATGGATAAATTAAGGTCACTGTTTCTTTCACACGGGCCATTTGAGAATTGGATTTGATTAACCCATACTAGTTATTGGTCACTTGACCAACCACACACAAATATGATTTTCGGCCTGTTTTTATTACTTACATTTTAGGGATGATGAAAAGCTGGGCTTAGCCCATTTGCTTTGGGTCCATCCTCAACCCACACTTGCTCGAAAAATACGTATACATCGGTTCTTCCCACTTGCATAACTGAAGCTTCTTCTTATGCATGTGATCACGCTATCCTTGTTTTCAAAATGAATTAGAAAACGAAAGAAAAGAAAGGAAGAATATGTTTTTCGTGTATAAATTCACCTAACATTGTACATGTTATAAATGAAACTTTTCATGCGTAAGAGCAAACAGATTTAAGATCTTAAATATTCCCTTTGTTGGATGATATGTTTAGATAAGATCAATGGGTTCAGTCAACAACAATGCACCTAGTTGGGCTGATCAGTGGGGCACAAACGGCTGCGACCCTGAAGAGAATAGCGAGTCCAAGTCAAAAGACAGCAGCAGCAAGATGTCGGACGTGAAAGCTGCCGCATCTGTGACCATGGACAAGGCCAAGTCAGTAGCATCAGCTGGAGCACAAAAAGTCAAGAGTGGCACATCACTTGGCATAAAATGGGTTAAGGCCCAGTATAACAAGAGAAGCTCCAAATGAATAATGCAATAAAATTTTTTTAAATTTCTGTTTTATTTTATTATATATTAAGAAGAACTATTTCCTTTTTTGCTTTTGGATATTACAGTGTGAAATATTATTTTTATTTTATTTTATTTTTATGAGTAAGTTTGGATTGGAGGCATTTGGATTTCCTAGATATTTCAATTGCTACTTGATTATTGTAATTGTTGGTAATTATTAATTCTTTGTTTGAGAACCTTCTCTAGTAGGCATTGTGCTTTTTATAAATTATAATACTCTTACTTGGTTGGCTTATTAGTTAGGAATCACATGTGGTCTACTATTTATTTATTTAACAGGTAACCAGTGTGATTACTTTATCGCCTGCTCAACTACAACTTCTCTATATAAATCGTATATATCATGCGTAAGATTGATGAGTGGATTCGTTGTTGCCCATAATGGCTAGTAAAAGTGAATGGCCCATACTGATCATGCTATGGTTTGATCATTGATGTAGACTTATCCATTGTGTGGTTCTCATCCTTGATTTATCTATCCCATAGAAAACCACTTTTATTGGGAGATCTTGACCATCCATGCAGTGGTTAGTAAATAGACACACATTTGATAATATTACAAATTGTCTAATCGTTAATCTAGACCATCCATCATATGGTCCCATTCTTGATTGCCCGTCACTCTAAAAAAATGCCCTTTGTCAGATCATGGTAATCATCCATTCAATTGGTAAACAAATGATTGTTAAACAAATGTAAGGTCTACATTGATCATGTCTCCAAATGGTTGCATCCTTAACCTAGATTAACCATCGTATAGGCTCCACCCTTGGTTGTCCATCCATCACAAACAATTACCTCCTTTGGATGATCCTAAGCGTCCATGCAATGCCTATATATATATATATATATATATATATATATATATATATATATATATATATATATATATATATATATATATTCGAATGCTCAGTCACGCACTAGTTTGCATAGAACTCATGTGAACTTTTTTGAGAACTCATTATACGTGATGTGACTCTAAAATTTGAACAGGACACATGAAGCAATACCTCATGAAACCCCAGGCCTAATTTTTTACTTTGATCAGAAACTTTGGTGGGCCATGAAAAATGAAAATAGTTTCCTCCATTACTTTGCATTTTTCTTTGCTATGGCCCATCAGAATTTTAGATCAGGGTGAAAATTTATACCTTAGGGTTTCATGGGATTCTACATCACATGGAACTCTGTGTAAATTTTTTGAAAACTCATTATACGTGATATATATATATATATATATATATATAGAGAGAGAGAGAGAGAGAGAGAGAGAGATGCTCACACACAACTACTTAGACCATTCAAATTGGTCCAACTAGCTGCGTATTAAATAGCAAAATTATTTCTCTTTAATCAGGTATAATTCCTTTTGTAAAAGGCTATCTGACATCAAATCTGATGTAGGTACAATAGGAATAAGTATCATCGATCTAGCCCGTTCATTAGATAGGACCCACTTATTAAATTTTATTGGCAAAAAATTATTAAATGATCCTCATCACTGGAACTACACATTTGAGTGAAATCGGGACAGTTTAAATGGATTTCTAATAGCCTAGTTTTCTTATAGAAAAATATCCTACTATTAATCACAAAAAAATAATATTTTATGTTCTTTAGATGCATACAAGAAACCTCACTTGCTTAATGGATTGGATTTTTTACTCATATGGTGCATCACAAGAATAGATTGCAAGTGCACAATTTTTCTAAGTATTCATTTTCTTTGAAAACAAGTCTTCTATTCTTTCTCTTCTTCTTTACTTAATGTTATCTTTACTCATTTAATGGTTTCTATCCCATTGATTGGTAGCCTTCTTAACAAGGGAAGATAGGTAGGCCCACCGTGATGTTTGTGATAAATTTACTTACTCATTAATTTAATTTGCTAGATCATGTTAGGACATGAGCTTATTTTGCTAGATCATGCCAAAAAGAAAAAAAAAAAGAAAAAAGAAAAAAGAAAAAAGAAAAAAGAGAGAGTTAGATCCAAAACTCGAGTGTGCTGCACGACAGAAAAAATGAGGATTGATCATTTACCCCTTGAAACATTTGTGGGTTACAAAAGTTCTTGATCAATTTAATGTTTTTGTTTTTCAGTTCATCCAAGTAGAAATGACTTTATGAATAGTATGGATGGCATATAAACATTACATCTACTAGGGAGGTTTCATTCCCTTACCAATTTTTTTTTTCAGTCGTGCGGCTCACATGAGTTTTGGACCTGTTTCATTTTTTGTCCTATTTTCTAACATGATCTAAAAAATGAATGGACGGGATGGATTTGTTACAAATATCATAGTGGCCCCACTTGACTTCCCGAGGTAGCACAGGCCTTTTCAATCCGCTGGAAATAGATTCGTTTCAAGAAAGAGAAATTTAGGACTGTGGACCCCACCTTTTAGCCAGCTTTTTTTATGAAAGAAGACAAACTTTGTTTTGCAACTTAGACCCGCACGTATGGATTGAAAATTTCAGGACGAAAATACCCCTCCTTTCAACGAAACGGATTGGGTACTTTGCCTGCCACCAGCCGTCCATACGTGGGCCTCACCGTGATGTGTGCTTTTCATCCATGCCGTCCATATATTTTTCGAGATCATTTTATGGTATGAGACCAAAAATGAGATATATCCAAATCTCAAGTGTACCACATTACATGAAACAGTGTTGAATGAGCGTCAACCATTAAAAACCTTTAGGGGGCAAACTGATAGTTAGATCTATCTTATTTTTCATCCCAAACCTTAATACGAGCTCTCCAAATAGATGGATGGTTTGGATATAACATAAACATCATGATGGGACCCACAAAAGCAACATAGCAAAAAAAAAAAAAAAAATGGCCGCGGCACTGGAAATTGAGGTAAACTCGGTAATAGCTACGGTTATAATCCGTAGCTAAAGTGTATCAAAAATTCTAAATTTTTAAGGTAAACTCGCTGGACAGTTTTAAACTTTTTCGATATATCGACGAAAGATCGTCGATATATCTACATATCGTCGATATATCGATGCAATTATAGCTACGGTTATAATCCGTAGCTAGTGTATCAAAAATTGTTGTCTCTGAAAATTGAGCGGGGCAAACTGGAAATTGAGCGGGGCAAACTGAAAATTGAGTCGGGCAAACTGAAAATTGAGCGGGGCAAACTCGAAATTGAGCGGGGCAAACTGAAAATTGAGCGGAGCAAACTAGAAATTGAGCGGGGCAAACTGGAAATTGAGCGGGGCAAACTGGAAATTGAGTGGGGCAAACTGGAAATTGAGCGGGGCAAACTGAAAATTGAGCGGGGCAAATTAGAAATTGAGCGGGGCAAACTAGAAATTGAGCAGGACAAACTGAAAATTGAGCGGGGCAAACTGAAAATTAAGCGGGACAAACTAGAAATTGAGTGGGGCAAACTAAAAATTGAACAAGGCACATAATCCCTCCTCCCCTCTTTCCTTACCATTATCGTCAAATGAAAGTAGAGTTATGGCTGTTCTCTACTTCTACTTGTAGACTTCTTCTTAAAACCTATAACCTAAACCCGAACCCATTCTCAAATCTCAAAACCTATAACCTATAACTTAAACCAAAACCTAAACCTAAACTTATAACCTAAACCCGAACCCATTATCAAATACAAAAAAAATTTCAGTTTGCCCCGCTCAATTTTCAGTTTGCCCGCTTAAATTTCAGTTTGCCGCGCTTAATTTTCAGTTTGCCGCACTCAATTTTCAGTTTGTCCCGCTCCTATATGAACGGTTTGGATATAACACATACATCATAATGAGACCCACAAAAGCAACATAGCAAAAAAATAAATAAATTCAGTTTGTCCCGCTCAATTTCCAGTTTACCCCACTCAATTTTCAGTTTGCCCCGCTCAATTTCCAGTTTGCCCCGCTCAATTTCTAGTTTGCCCTGCTCAATTTTCAGTTTATCCCGCTCAATTTTTAATTTTCAGTTTGCCCTGCTCAATTTACAGTTTGCCCTGCTCAATTTCTAGTTTGCCCCGCTCAATTTTCAGTTTGCCCCGCTCAATTTCTAGTTTGTCCTGCTCAATTTCTAGTTTGCCCCGCTAAATTTTCAGTTTGCCCCGCTCATATATGGACGGTTTGGATATAACACATACATCATAATGGGACCCACAAAAGCAACATAGCAAAAAAAATAATAATTCAGTTTGCCCCGATCAATTTCCAGTTTGCCCCGCTCAATTTCCAGTTTGCCTCGCTCAATTTTCAGTTTACCCCGCTCAATTTCTAGTTTGCCCCGCTCAATTTTCAGTTTGTCCCGCTTAATTTCTAGTTTGCCCCCTTCAAATCCCTAAACCTAAACCTAAACCTACACCTAATCCTAATATCAACTCCTTAACCTAAACCTACACCTAATCCTAATATCAACTCCTTAACCTAAACCTACACCTAATCCTAATATCAACTCCTTAACCTAAACCTAAACTTGAAAACCCAAACTTAAACCCGGTCCCGAACCCGATTTCCTAAATCTAATCCTTAACATATTCTCAGTTCCCTAAACCTTAACATATAACCGACACTTATAACCTAAACCTAAACCTAAACCTATAACCTAAATGTATTTTCAAATCCCTAAACCTAAACCTACACCTAATCCTAATATCAACTCTTTAACCTAAACCTAAACTTGAAAACTCAAACCTAAACCTGGTCCCGAACCTGATTTTCTAAACCTAAACCTTAACCAAAACCTAAACCTATAACCTAAACCAAAACCTATAACCTATAACCTAAACGTATAACCTATAACCTAAACCCGAATCCATTCTCAAATCCAAAAACTTATAACCTAAACCGTTAACCTATAACTTAAATTAAAACCTATAGCCTAAACAAAAACCAAAACTTATAACCTAAACCCAAACCCATTCTCAAATCCTATAACCTATAACCTAAACCGAAACCAAAACCAAAACCCAAAACTTATAACCTAAACTAAAACCAAAACCAAAACCAAAACTAATAACATAAACCTGAGCCCATTCTCAAATCCCAAAACCTATAACCTAAACTTATAACCTATAACCTAAACCAAAACCTATAACCTAAACCAAAACCAAAACCTATAACCAAAACTCAAACCCATTCTCAAATCCCAAAACCTATAACCAAAACCAAAACCAAAACTTATAACTTAAACCCAAATCTATTCTCAAATCCAAAACGTAAACCTAAACCCAAACCCATTTTCAAATCCAAAAACCTATAACCTAAACCGTTAACCTATAACCTAAATAAAAAAGTATAACCTAAATCTAAACTTATAACCTAAACGAAAACAAAACAAAAAAATATATATAACTTTTTTTTTTTTTTACAAAAGATACAAACGTCGATATTATCGACATATCGTCGAGATTATCGACATAAGTTGTCGATATTATCTACATATCATTGATATAATCGACATAAGTTGTTGATATTATCTGCATATCATCGATACATCGACGTTAGTCATAGATAACAATTTTTGATACACTTTAGCTACGGATTATAACCGTAGCTATAATTTCGTCGATATATCGACGATCTTTCGTCGATATATCAAAAAAGTTCAAAACTGTCCAGCGAGTTTGCCTTAAAAATTTTAAATTTTTGATACAGCGGACAGGCAGTGCCGTGACCATTTTTTTTTTTTTTTGCTATGTTGCTTTTGTGGGTCCCATCATGATGTCTATGTTATATCCAAACCATCCATCTATTTGGAGAGCTCATATTAAGGTTTGGGACGAAAAATAAGATAGATCTAACTATCAAGTGGACCACACTGTAAAAGGCAGGAATTGAACATCTACCATTGAAACCCTTTTAGGGGTTACGAAAGTTTTGGATCATTATGAAAACTTTTTTTCCCTCTTCATATAGGCCTTTGTGACCTCATGAATAGATTGGATGTAAAGTAAATGTTATGGTGGGCCCTACCAAATTTTTAACGGTGAAAATCAATTTTCCTGCAGCTCTTTGTGGTGTGGTCCAGTTGATCTTTGGATATGATTTTTTTTTTGGATAATGCTCCGAAATGATCTCAAAATATGGATGAACGTTGTGGATATAATAAATACATAGCTGTGAGGCCACGTAACTTTGATCTCTTTTGAGCCGTTCGTACAACTCTCGGCTGGAGGAGCGTCAGCGCTCGTCTTCGAAAGGGCGGGTATTTTCGTATTCAAATTTTCCGTCCGTACGAGCAGGTTTAGGTTGCAAAACAAAGTTTGCCTTCTTTCAGAAAAAAAAAAAGCTGGCTAAAAGGTAAGGCCCACAGTCCTAAATTTCTCTTCAAGAAATGTAGTTTGGGTACTAACCCCACCACTACTGAGCTGGGAATGGACAAGGTCTCTGAGAGGCCATCGTGACGTATGGATTTTATCCACACCGTCTATCTATTTTGTTATACCATTTACGTACAAGCCTAAAAACCAGGAAAATCAAGGCTCATGTGGACCGCACCACAGGAAGCACTGGTGATAATGACACCAACCATTGAAACTCTTTCACAGGGTTTACTCTAAGATTTGATCTGTTTGCTTGTTTTTTATTCATGCCTTAAGAAGGTAGCTGGAAAAACGGATGGACGGCGTGGACATACAATACACGCATCAAGTTGGGGGTCAGGTACGCACCATGTTGGGTGAGGTCAAGGCGACACCTAATCTACTTCCAACGCATAAGGTGCTGCTGCTCTGGACTCCCAGTTGCGTGGTGCTGTTCATATCAAGTCCCCAATGCGTTTAGATGGCAAAATTCTATAAGCCCTAGCATGATGTATGTGTTACATCCACACCATCCATTTGTTTTTCCAAGATCATTTTAGGAGATGAATTCAAAAATAAGGCAGATTCAAATCTCAAGCGAACCACACTATAGAAATCAGTGGGGATTCAACGACTGCCATTGACAACTTCTTAGCGGCCATGGAAGTTTTGGATCAAGCTATATTTTTGTTTTCCCTTCGTCCACGTCTGTGTGACATTGTGAGAAGGTTGGATGGAAAATAAACATCATAGTGGGCCCTGGGAATGTTTTAACGGTGGACGTTTAATGTCCACTGTTTCCTGTGGTGTGGTCCACTTGAGATTCGGATCTACCTCATTTTTTTGGAATTTGTACTAAAATAATCCGTAAAAACCGATGGACAGTGTAGACATAGAACACATACATCGTAATGAGCCCATGGTCAGGGAAACACCTCGGTGTTACACAGGTAATATATACTTTATCCCCTAGTTGCTATGGAAACTTAACCGATGTCTCGGAGCTAACAATAGTTTGAGCGTACGCCCACCTTCATTTTTTAAATGGGCCCACCATGATGTGTTTAGAGAGATCCACTCCGATCATTAGATGTATAATCCCTTATTGGACTTAGAAGAAAAAAAAAATCATGCTAATCTATGATTTAAGTGGGCCATATCAATTGAAACAGTTGAGAAAGATGTATGCCCTTGATTTTTATAGGACCCATCAGATAAGAATATAAAATCCAATCCAACCATTAGCTACCACACCAAATATTAGGCCTCAAACAAAAAAAGGCCCATAAGTGATTCTAGTGGGCCACGCCTAAGGAAAGAGTTTGAAGGAAGAGCTTTCTATCTACACTTTTTCCAATTATGTGGTTCACATGAGCCAGGAATGGGGCCGGTATTTTTGCACTGGGTCTAACATGAGGTGACTCACCTGATGGTTGGGTAGATTTCATATTAACATTATAGTGGGGCCCACCCAAGCAAGCAAATACATTTTGTTAATTGAAAACTTTCACATGAAAAGGTTTGCTAGCATTAACTACTTGTTAAATGAAGAGAAACAAACAAGGAATATTTATAAAGAAAATTGAATGGCTAAATAAGTTGTGCACACGTGAAATATTCGCGCGATGCGCCACATATCTTAGAAATCCAGTTTGTTAATTAGGTAGTGTCTATTGTAAGCATGTGAATATATATATATATATATATATATATATATATATATATATATATATATATATATATATATATATTTGTGATCAATAGTATGATATTATCTACAAGAAAAGTGAATTATAAGATATTTATTCCAACAGTTCAGATTCAAGTTACATATATGACTCTAGTGGTGATGACAATTTATTAATTTTTTGTATGTAAAAATTTCATCAGTGGACTCTATTTAATGAACGGGTCGGATCTATGACACATAATTCTCATCATACTTATATAAGACTCAATGTCATATATCCTCACATATGGTGCATTACATGTGGATGAAAAGAGAAATCTTTGATATTTAATGCACAGCTGGTTAGACCAATTTAAATGGTCCAACTAGTTGTGTACGAGCATTTCTTATATATATATATATATGGGAAAAGGTGCTATGCGCTCGACGTCACGAGTCTGTCCCATGAGGTTGAGATGTGTGGGCCCCACCGTGATGCGTTTCGAACATCTACCCCATCAGTCAAATGCACCATTCCATTGTGGGCCTAGGTCTTAAAAATCAAGTCAATCCGTGACTTGTGTGGGCCACACCACATATAAAAGTGGAGAGGGGCCGTGCACCATTAAAATATTCATAATCATTTTAA
This sequence comes from Magnolia kwangsiensis, assembly GCA_037074715.1. Lineage (NCBI taxonomy): Eukaryota > Viridiplantae > Streptophyta > Magnoliopsida > Magnoliales > Magnoliaceae > Magnolia > Magnolia kwangsiensis. Next base: position 59,983,388 of record CM073584.1, on the reverse strand, counting down.
TGGCCAACTGAGATGTGGTTTGCAAATCCAGCCCATCCATTATGTGTGTCCCACTAGGATGAGGGGTCATACCAAGTTTTAGCAGCATTCAAAACTCAGGTGGGCCCCACCAAGTGCTTTTATATGTTTTAACGATGTCTTCACATAGAGCTGGGCATCGGTCTGGATTGGATTGGATTGGGTATAACCCGATCAGACCCGTAATCTCTATGCCTGGATCCGAACTCGGACAGATCCGGAACCGAGTCTAAGTCACCTGACTCGGACAGGTCCGATACATTGTTGGACTGACCCGAACAGATTCCGACTCAGTTAGAGAAACCGAGTCGGATCTGATTTGATACGATTCGGATAGTTTAAATTTAATTTAACTATTTTATGTGGTGTGGCCCACTTCAACTTTCAATATACTACATTTTTTCACTCAACGGCTAAAATGATTAAGTCAAAATAGATGAACGGCTTAGATAAAATATATATAGCGAGGGGAGCCCCACATAACTCTAAAAAAATTGTATTGGTGCTTTCCCATGTGTATTACCATGTTTACGTGCACTGCACACAAGTGCAGTGCCGTACTTTTCACGTCACCTTCTGATAATGGGATATGTGTTATATCCAAACCATCCATCCATTTGGCGATTTAATCTTAAGGCTTGAGACAAAAAATAAGACAGATCTAACTATCGTGGGGACCACACGAATTATTTAATGGTAAAAATCATTCTATGCTGCTATTTGTGGTGTGGTCCAGATGATTTTTGGATATTATTTATTTTTAGGTAATGCTCTATAATGATGTCTAGAAATATATGAACGGTATAGATATAATAAATACATCACGGTGGGCCATGCAACTTTGATATCCTTTGAACCATTCGTACAACTCGAAGCTCGAGGAGCGTCAGTGCTCGTCTTCTCACGACACGTGCCTATATAAAGCTGGAGACGTGAGTGGATGTTAGATCACGTGAGCGTACAGAGAGGGGAACAGACTCGCTACTCTCCCTGACGTAAGTCGATGCTAGGTGGACCCCACCATGATGTATATGTTTCATCCATGTCGTCCATATATTTTTACACATCATTTTACAATATAAGTTTAAAAATGAGGTATATCCAATTCTCAAGTGGACCACATTACAGGAAACAGTGTTGAATGAGAGCTGACCATTAAAAACATATTGAGGGCCATAAAAGTTTTGGATCAAGGTGATCTTTATTTTTTCTCTTCATCTGGGACTGTATGACCTAATCAACGGATTGGATGTCAAATAAACAATATAGTAGGCCTTAGATATCAAATAAACAGTATAGTAGGCCTTAGGAGGATTTTAATGGTGGATATCCAACCCCTATTGTTTTCATGTGGTGTGGTCCACCTAAGATCTATATTACTCTCATTTTTGGTACTAAGCCATAACTTTAACTTTAAAAATGAATGAACGGAATGAATGAAACACATACATCCAGATCGGGTCGATTCGAATCGAATCGGATTCAACTGGATCGAATTCCGGGTCGGGTCGGTCCGGGTAGGCATAGATCCGAATTCGACCCGAAATTATTTCGAATCCAACCTAACAAACCCAATCCACACCGATCCAGGCCGTCGGATCGGGTCGGAATGGGTCAGATCCACTGGATCGGGTTAGGATTGCCCAACTCTATCTTCACACGCTTTTAGATGGTATGGCTCACCTGAGTTCCGTATACGACTGATTTTTGGGATATCCCATAATTTAAAGGGGACCCATCAAATGCACAGTGTTGATGGTCGACACGCATCACGGTGGGGCCCACACAACTTGACCTCACGGGAGCTTATCGTGAGGTCGAGCGCATAGTACCTTTTCCCTATATATATATATATATATATATATATATATATATAGAGAGAGAGAGAGAGAGAGAGAGAGAGAGAGAGAGAGAGAGAGAGAGAGAGAGAGAGAGAGAGAGAGAGAGAGCTCACCTACGCATGTGCGCACCTTTGCACCCGTGTCATATGTGTATAATTCGAATAGTCCATGTGATGCTGTCCATGTGACACAGCATCCCATGAAACTGCAAGGGGACCAATTTTCACCTTGATCTAAAACTCTGGTCGGACATAGAAAAGAGAAATGCAAAAGGGAGGAAACTGTTTTCTTTTTCTATGGCCCACCAAGTTTTGGATCAAAGTATAAGTTGGGCCTTAGGGGTTTCATGGGGTGTGCTGCATCACATGGACCGTTCAGATTTGAAACTTACATCATGTATGATTAGTTCTCAAAAAATTCGCACAAGTTCAATGCGAACTGGTGAACATATGGGCATTTGGATATATATATATATATATATATATATATATATATATATATATATATATATATAGAAAAAGGTACCATGCGCTTGACCTCACGAGTCCTTTCCATGAGGCCAAGCTGTGTGGGCCCCACCGTGATGCGTTTCGAACATCTACCCCATCAGTTAGATGCACCATTCCATCGTGGGCCTAGAAAATCAAGTCAATCCGTGACTTGTGTGGGCCACACCACATACAGAAGTGGAGAGGGGTCGTGCACTAAAACATTCATAATCATTTTTTGGGCCCACTGAGATGTGGTTTGCAAATCCAGCCCATCCATTATGTGTGTCCCACTTGGATGAGGGTTCAAACCAAGTTTCAGATGCATTCAAATTTCAGGTGGCCCCCACCAAGTGCTTTTATATGTTTTAACGGTGTCTTCACATGTTTTTAGATAGTATGGCCCACCTGAGCTTCGTATACGGCTGATTTTTGGGATATCCCATAATTTAAATGGGACCCATCAAATGCACGGTATTGATGGTCGACACACATCATGGTGGGGCCCACACAGCTTGACCTCACGGGAGCTTATGGTGAGGTCGAGTGCATAGTACCTTTTCCATATATATATATATATATATATATATATATATATATATATATATATATATATATATATGTGGCCTGTGTTGATCACAACACAATGGTCCAGTCATTAATTTAGACCATCTATCATGTATGTTTGTGGACACCCCCTCCCAACACAAAATGATTGATGGTGTTAGAATTGTATGAATCGCAGTCGTTAAGAAACTTGAAACCCTAGTACAAGACCGTGCTAGAGTATCTCTAACGCAATCCGTGCTAACTCAAAAGTCTCATCCATACTAGCCAAACCTTGAAACAAGGTGGAATTGACATGAGGATGCTAACAAAAATCTACTTTTTGCTACCCAGTTCCCTCCCCTGGATGCATATGAATGGCCTTGCAAAAAAGGAAAGGCACGTCAACGCCCTAAAAATTGGTTCAAAAAATAACGGTAGTGTTTGGCAAACATAGTGATCAACGGTCAATTAGTCACGTGAAAGATCCGAGAAATCTCCATAAACAACTCGTGTCCTGAGTTTCTCTAAGAGCCAATCACGTTAACCTATATGATTATTTTATTACTTACCTACTCACTTATTTCCTAAATGACATCTCCTAAATTAGATAAACCTCTACCCCCTCTTATTCTCAACACACTGACAGATTCCTATAATGAAAGTCCTAACCTTAGTTTTTGCCATCTTAAACGTAAACCAAGCTATCCTAGCCTTAACCTTAGCCATCTTATCCCTAGCTATCCATCACAAACATTCATTTTATTTTTATATATATATATATATATATATATATATATATATATATATATATATAACTCTCCTGAGCTTTGCTCTAGAATTAAAGATATTTTCCTTGTAATATAATTATAAGCCTATGTCAAACCATAATCTGAAATGTAATAAGAAGTCGGATCAATAAAAGACTTAACAAAAGCTTTTCAATTATGTGCACTTCTCTTTCTTTTCATGTGTATCTTGACAATATTAACTGTGAATATTTATGGAATTTCAATATCAATTACAAATCAATGTCAACAAACAACAATTCAAGAAACCAGCATGAAACCCTATTGGTTGCTGCTTATAACAACTTAGGAGAATTCCTTCCAAGTTAACTGCATTCAATGCCTTATATATATAATCGTCCAGATCATATTGTTAGGCCTTGGAACACGTCCTACTGGATGATGATACACGGAAAGTCTATCTGGAAGAACTCCAAACTGAGGGTGATAACCATGAGGAATGACATGGTAGAAATGTCGGAGCTAAGACATCGAAAGGGGATATGATGCTTTGAAATAATTAGCAAGTGGGCCTCTCCAGGTTACTGGCTACATCAATGATACCCAGATCAACTAAGTCATGTTAGATGGTGGTTTTGTCGTTAACCTCATGCTATTGAAAACATTGAAGAAACTAGGCTACGGGGTAGCTTACCTAGCTTAATACAAATAACCTTATGATACAAGGCTTCAATCACGGTTATCAATGAAATCGGTGAACTAATGACTAAGCTCACATTCCCAAGTCATGGATACAATTATTACCTATAACTTGCCCCTCTGTTTCCCTTGTGGATGCATTGCTAAGACATTGTCTGACACTCATAGCAATGTTTCAGTATTAGTGGCATTCAGAAACGGGCAGCCAAGACATGGCCATACACTCTTGCAGAATTATATTCTGTAGATAGACGCTATTACGATGAATATGCTTTTACTAAGGGTGCTGAATGATATTCTGTGGATAGACGCTATTATGATATTCATTATGATGAATAGGCCCGATTCCCCCTAAAATGTCAAGGCACAAAATTAAAGTTATTGTCAACAAGGAAAAAAAGAGTCGACGGACCCAATTGTTTGACGGTCAAGATGACTGCCAGGAAGACCAACACTAATGAACCTTTCTATTTCTCCATTAATGTTGTTGTTACATGAATTTCGTTAACAAATGAGGTTGATATAGAGGTGAGACAACTAATGACCTTATTATCACCCTCCAATATATGTGCAAAAACTAGAAAAAATATGAGTAATGGGGGATATACAAAAACTAGAGAAAATATAATCGGGAGGGGGGAGGGGGTGCTGGTGGCCGGCTGTGGACCCTCTTATGCCTAAGTCAGGCTTGCAGAAGATGATCGCAAGTAAGTAGATTAGGGCTTAGATGTGTCACCTCTCTCTTCTCTTCATTCTCCTTCTCTTTTTTCCTTTTTCTCTCCCCTTGGTTTAGAGTTTGTGGCCGTATATATAAGGCATGGGAGAATGTTTGGGACCTCCTAATCCCACTATGCTAAGCTATAGGGTCTCTGATTTGGTAGAATTCTTATCATGAATATATCAGAGTGATTTTCGGCCAAAATCGGGCTGGATCCTTATCTCGATCTTCCGGATTCTGGGGCAAAATTCACTCTAAAATTCTTGTACTGCCTCTCTGACAATGGTCGACTTGGTCAGCTCGGGATGTTGGGGAGCTCGAGGCTCAAAGTCCGAGCTCCTTCCCTATGTTTCCCGTGTTGTAGACATTCCTAATGGGGCAAGTCCTCTCCTATCGAGCTCTGTCCTCTGATGGCTCAGCTCGACAACTCATCTCTGGGCTAAAGGAATTGCTCGTCCCATACCAATAGCCCTTCTACTCGGATCTCGGTCACCCTAGTTCGGAGGGTCTTCCTCGGCTCAGAGGCATATCGCTTATAAATAATTGTTAGTCTTCCCGTGTGAGGGACCAATTCATTTTTTCCTAAAACAGTTCCTCCCCCCCCCCCCCCCCCCCCCCCCCCCCCCCCCACCCCCACTTTCGAGCTTGGCCTACAAGAGCCCGCAAGTGGGATCTTAAACTGGTTTGGATATGCAGGAACTTCAAATTTTAAACTCAGTTCACAAAATTCTAACCCTTTGTAGTGATATTTATCGTTTCTTCCCTACCCACTTTACTGAACAATGCTTATTACTCGATGAAGGGCAGTAGAGGTTGGATTCTGCATAAGTCTCCTCTGGACATCTCTTAGATTGTTTTCGAGTACCCAGGCCAGTATTGTAAAACCCCAGATTTTTTCCAACCTAGAGTTAGACATTCTTAGGCAATGAGTCGATCATAATACCTTAAATTGACTTCTCAAAAGTCAATCATAAAGCCTCAAATCCCTTTTCAACCCATTTCCTTCAAAATCTCACATTTCCTTCAAAAATCTCATCTTTCACCACCTCATTCTTCAAAATTTTCCAAGTACTTTCCTATTAGACACAAATCCTAAAGTCTAAATGGTGAAGAACTATGCTTAAACTAAAACTTACTATAAATGGTAAATACATGAATAAAATGGGCTTTTGACTATTTAATTTTTATAGTATCATAATATAGATAAGATATTTGGATAGATTAGCTTCTCCTACCCCAAAATCATAAATTGTACATCATGTAACCCATTACAGATTGAAAGATACACAAATTTCAAATATCGGATTGGCGAAACCACATCAAACGGGGTCGGGGCCTATCGGAGCATGTTCGGGGGGGCCCACAGTGGGTCCCACATGTTTCTAGGGTCAAGGGGGTAGGAGGACATCGCCCCTAGGGCGAGCCATCGCCCCAGGATCCAGCGACAGGCGAGGGGCTCGCCGGTTCGGCGAGGCCTTGCTGGCGGGCCGCAGCAGGTTAGGCGTCCCATTTTCTGCATTTTTTTATACGTATCATCCGATTTTAAAAAGTCATATTTCCCTCGTTATAAACCTGATTTAGGTAATTCAAAAGCCAAATTGAATATAAATGAGTCTAGTTTCATATAAAAATATGTGAAAAATATAATAAAATCTTTTGTATAGTTAAAATTAGGTCGTTGTGACAACTGTTCAAAAATCATAGTTTGGATAGCTGCTGCTTCTGGAATTTTTAGAATTTTTTTAAGAACTGAAATATCGTGAAATTTGGTGAAGATGAAGTAAAATTGATGATGAACTATTAAAAAAATAATTAAAATAATATGCTAACTAAAATTGCCAAAAAGGGGGCGTATAACTGCCCTAGGACCATATTCTATCGTAATTAGGGCATAATTTAGTTAAGTACTAAACTGAATACTCAGTAGAATTAGCTTAAACCACTTTAAATATGATCTGTAAGACCCAAAATGATTAGGACTGCTAATGCTACATTACCCTTAAACCTAAGAGCAATCTCTAAACCTGGTTGCTCTCGGGAGCACATTGAAACCCGTATCGGACTTAGGCCGCACATCGAAAGTCCGATAGCTACGAAACTATACGAATATGACCGTCTTATTGGACTTGATGACCATCTCAGAAATCAGGTTCAAATAGTATCTCGAAGCTATTTGCTAGAGCCCGAAGAGAAGTGTGTGAGAGACGTGAATTGCTTTAGAAATAAAATCCAAATTTAAGTAATCTGAGTCGTGTCACATGCGGGCTAAATATTAGGATTCAGACCATCGAAATCTAACCCAATTACACCCTTGAATCAGGAAAAATTACCAACATAGGTCAGTGTACTTGTGACCCTGATCGAGTACCGGTGACCATCGAACTGAAACTGGTCTGCCACGGGCGATCTGTAAATCCGATTGGACTGAAAACTTAGCCTGATCTAGATCCATGGTCAGAGAGCTTAAGTCCGACTGTGTGTAGACAAGGGGCCTCCAGAACATCTCAATTGGACTGAAACGGCCCGTATTTGGCTATAACCTAAGTATACCATGGCCCTGGGGCCATTGAGATCAGTTCTGGGCCTATATAAAGGCCTAAACCCACCCCTCTCTCATTCCATACGAATTTAGAAACCTAGGAGAGAGAAGAGAGCAAAGAGAGAGAAAGTGAGAGAGAGAGTTGGAGTTGTTCCTGGAATTTGATCCTTGCCACTCCTCGTGCTTAACCATTGCTTCCATATCACTATTCGGGCGATTCCGATTCCGTTCTTAAGTAAGAAATCCTAATCCTAACCTGTTTTAGAGATTCAAATAGAGCAAAGGGTGAAGTAGCTAACCTATTTCATGCTGCAGGTTGTCATTTGCCGTAAACAAAGACATCGTGTTCAAACCGAGCTCGTTACGAGTCTACCGACGAAAGGCGCGGACTATAAACATTTTGGTTATAGTTTTTAAGGCTTTCAATGTCAGTAATGGTTTACGACTGACTTGATTGTTGTCACATATGCTTATATACAATGTTTTCCTTATATTACATATATATGTAAACTACGTTGATTTTAATGCATTCTAGGTGTTTGTTGAAATGATTAAATGAATATGGAATGATTATTTATGCTTGTTATGATTGATGTTTGAGAATACATGATTGTTGTACATGTGACAACTCCCGTGTGAAAGGATTTGCTATAATACGTGTTTTAACAAATTTATTATGTGTATGTGAAGTGTGTAGCCTAAGTGTTTGATAAAATGCCTGAATGAGTAAATGCTCGCTGAAATGTATTTAATGACGCCATTGAGATGAGTTTCTCAATTACCTTGTATATAGTTACCATTTTCTTTGTATAATCTATCTTGCTAATACGTAATTTATGGATGAATGCTTGTGTATGGTGACATGTACTCTACGTGTTCGTTAACATGCTTATATGAGATTTATAGTTGAATTGATTGCTACATGTTATTTTGATTAGTACACAAGAATGCCTATTGCATTTGACTGTGATTGGGACTACGACGTAATCCAGGCAATTGGTAAGCATTCCTGTTTGAGTGGTCGAGCTAGTCTCACCACATTTGATGCGTTCGGTGAATCCGAGTCGTACGATGATTATCGACAGTGGTTAGCGCTCCATGTCAATAATTCAGTGTACGCTCGTACCAATCGAACTTGTCAAGTAACCTAATTGGCCTATTGTGTGTTCACCATGTATGGACGCTACTGCTTGAATCTAAGGTACCAACTTACTAGTGAAAATCTCGTTTAACCTTGGTATCTCGATCCGTTAAGGCTCATGAGCTGGACATGGTGGTATTGGACACTATGGTCGTGCTGTCGGCGTACGCTGGGGCGACGAGCCTCCTCGTAGTGACCAGTGCGCAACCCAGACTCGTGAGTCGAATACGATGGTATGGGACATTGTATTCAAGCTGTTGGTCTACACTGATCAGGTGACAAGCCCTTTGTAGTGCCCTTGAGCATACTCTAAGGCTGCGTTGAGGCGACGAGCCTTTCCGTAGGGACTAGAGTATAAACTAGGCCTACACTGATCAGGTGACGAGCCCTTTATAGTGACCTAGAACCATAACATCGTATGAGATTTACTAGGACTGACGACCCTAGAATAGATCATTATTTGGGAATTAATTTAAGGAAGGTATCTTAGCTTCTCAATCCTGCCGTATGGATAAACTTAAGTAAGAACCTGACTAATCATGTGCATGCACCGCATTACGTGTGCGTTTGGCATATCAGGTCAAGCACTGAGAAAGTGTTTCATGCCGCGATCATGAGTTGAAGTCGCTAAGGGAGCGTAGGCGAGGGCATGCATCATTATTTCATATCATTCTTGCATTAACAAGAGTACTTAGGACCTGATTGTTATATTGCGTTATCATTACTGCTTGACTGAATTAATAACATGTTAACCTTTACTTTATTGTTCCATTGAGTTGATCACTCACTCTTATGTTATGGGATGGTGTTTTAAACACCTACTAGACCCTTTTTTGGTTTCAAATGATGGTTATGCTCATGAAGCGGAGCCGGACTTTTATGATGATGAGAAAGATTTCTCCTATATGCAACTATCAGGCGGGTCTGTGTAGATCATGTTCTGATCGACGGGGTTATAGGGTTGCTGATTAGATGCCAATACAGATGTTATTTTGCACTTTTGGAACACTCGTGTATAGTCATTTGTTCATTTATGGAGTATACATGGATATATTTAATCTGGTAACATGTTCACACTCTGGAGACTTACAACAGTTTATATATTTTATATATCTATCACAATCTTCCGCTTGTAAAATTTAAGTATCTCTGGAGTATGATATGCTGTTTTGGTATAATCCCACTCATGTTTAATGCACTAATACGAACAACATTCAATCATCATTATCTATGTTATATAAGTGATGCGTTGGAACTCGGGAGCTGAGGTTTTGCTCGACCCCCGATTTTCAGGGCGTTACAAGTATGAAAGGTGCCTTCTCTAGCCTATCTTCCTCTAATCATTATCCAATCAGGGCAATGTGCTCAGCTGGAATGTACCTTCTTTAGCCTTTCCCTCACCTTAGCTCTTTTGTCTGATCAGGATGGTAACCACTGAGTCTTTCATATTTAGAGAGTGCTTGCTCTAGCCTTACCCTTTCCTCGGCTCTTTATCCACTACGCTTGTCACTTAGAGACAGTAAAATTGTCGTCGATGTAGGAAGAAGGATATTTGATTTATGAAAAAACATTACAAGTGGCTAACACCTGAAGTGTTTGTTGAAAATTGAACACCTAAAGAGTGTGTAGAGATCAACCTAATTAGTCACTGATAGTAGATCTTCAGGTGCTCCGCATTCCAAGGATGGGGCAGAGCTTGTCCTTTTAAGTTTTCTAGCCAGTATATCCTTAGTCGGACAATACCAATGAATTTGCAAGGTCCTTCCCAGCTAGGTCCCAATGCTCTTGAGCCAGGTTCTTTCATGCTTAGGTGGACTTCTCGAAGCACCAAGTCCCCCACTTTGAAGCTTGTTTGCTTCACTCTTGAATTGTAGTACTGAGCAACTCTCGATGACCTTCACTTGCGCATTGTCTCTAAGTTCTTCGAGCAGGTCGAGACTTGGTAGTATTTTGCCTTCATTTTCTTTTGGCCAGAATAGCTTAGCTTGGCACGAGGGCATTCCAACCTCAACTGGAATCACTACATCGACACCAAGGCCATTAAGAAGGGCATTTCCCTAGTAGTTGTCCGAGTAATACTTTGATATGCTCATAGGACGTGTAGTAATTCTTTTTCCCACGTCCCCTTGAACCTCTTGAGCTTGGTCTTAAGGTGACCCTTGATGATTTTTTTGATTGCTTCCACTTGATCATTGGCTTAAGAGTGTCCAGGTGAGTCAAAGCCATTGTGAATGCCGAACTGCCGCACAGACCTCAGAATCTTGCATTGTCGAATTGTCTACCATTGTTAGTGACAATAATATGAGTATATGTCAAATCTACAAATGATGGATTTTCAAATGAAGTAGGTCATCTTCTACCTAGTGATCCGAGCTAAGGGCTCGACCTCGGCCCATTTTGTGAAGTAGTCGACAAGGACAATGGTGAACTTGGTCTGTCCCTTACTTCTAGGCAACAGCTTGATGAAGTCGACCCTCCACTGAGCAAAGGGCCAAGGACTACTCATCAGGGTCAGCTGCTCGGATGGCTGTTGTGGCACCACCATGAGCCACCAACACTTGTCACATTTTCTCACGTATTGCTAGGCATCCTCATTCATGGTAGGCCAGTAGTATCCTTGCTGGACTACTTTGTATGTCGATGCTCTCCCTCCCAAGTGATTTCCACAAACTCCTTTGTGGATTTCTCTCAGAACATATTCAGCTTCTTTTGGTTGTAGGCACCTCAAGTAGGGTAACAAGAACCCTTTCTTGTACAAGATGTCTCCTAGTATGATATACTGAGCAGACAAGTACTTGATTTTTCATGCTTCGAGCTTGTCCTCCTGAAGCTCACCCAATTACAAGTAACAGATGATCGGGTTCATCCAGCTTAGCTCATTGCTGACTGGGACAACCTCTTTTAGCTTAGGCTGATTAATGCTCAATTCTAGCAAGAACTTTATAAGAACAATTTTGGCGAAGTCAATTTTAATAGCAGAGGCCCGCCTAGGTAGGGAATATGCATTTGCATTCTCAAATTTTAAGACTTGCACAATTTCGTATCCTTCGAATTTCTAGAGCAGGTCGTGGACTCTACCCAGGTAGGCGATCCTCTTCTCAACTTTGGCTTGGTATTCAGTGATCACTTAGTTGATCACTAGCTGCAAGTCACCATATATCTTTAGCTTCTGTGCTCCTATTACCTTGGCTAGTTGTATGCCTGCTAAGAGTATCTCGTATCAACCTCGTTGTTGGAAGCTTGGAAGCTGAATTGTAGCACATACTCAATCTTAATCTGGTCAGGGAAGGTCAAAATTAACCCCGCCTCGCTCCCTTACGCACTTGAGGACCCATCAAAATAGATGGTCCAAATCGGTGTTGTCGGGCTTTGTTTTTTCCCCTCATTTATGAGGGGAATACTCGAAAGTGGGTGAACTCTGCGATGAAGTTGGTGACGGTCTGTCCCTTGATGGTCGTCCGAGATCGATATCTTATGTCGAACTTGTCGAGCTAGATCTCCCACTTAGTGAGCCAACCTAAGGCTTCTAGCTTTTGTAGAACTTATTGAATGGGCTAATTGATTAGGATGATTATAGTATGAGCTTGGAAGTAGGGCCTGAGACGTTGAGATGAGCTAGGGCTAACTTCTCGAACTTGAGGTATCACGTCTCGGCACAAACGATTTCTCTGCTTAGATAATAAATGGGTCATCAAGCACACCCGTCTTCCCTGATTAGGGTTGAGTTGCCTACTGTTGGCAAGACAACCAAGTATAATAGTAGCTCCTCCCCTTGCATAGGTTTCAAGACTAAGGGTGAAGACCTTAGGTAGGCTTTGAGCTGCTATAATGCCTGCTTGTACTCCTCTATCCAGGTCAACTTCTACTTTCCTTCAGCTCTTTGAAGAAGGGTAGACACTTAGCTGTGGCTTTAGAGACAAACCTATTTGTTGCTGCCACTCTGCCTGTGAGATGTTAAATTTCCTTTGTCGAGCTGGGTAAATTCATCTCTGTGAGAGCTTGAATCTTGTTGGGGTTTGCTTCGATCCCTCTTTGGTGGACCATGAAACCCAAAAACTTTCCCGAGCTGATGCTAAAGGCGTACTTCTCAGGTTGAACTTCATCTTCGATGGCATTGACCATAGGTTAATGACATCAAAGAATTACAGGAAATCAAGTCTAGTTGTTGGAAAAATTGAATGTAGTTCTCGATGACATTGAAGCCCTGTTCGATTGCTCGAAGACCTGCTCGATGACATCGAGATTTTTGGAGCAACTCGCTGGAACACTCTAAACACATTCTCGATTGATCGAACCCCTTTGATAACATCGAAGGGTTGTTCAATGACATCAAAGGCTGTTCGATGACATCTCGATTTTTGTAGATTTTTGGAGCAACTCGCTGGAACACTCCGGACACATTCTCGATTGATCAAATACTCTTCGATGACATCGAAGGGTTATTCGATGACATGAAGAGTTACGCAGTGTGAAAAGGCATGACTTACGGATTCAAGTTACGTTCGATGACATAGAAGGTTGTTCGATGACATCAAAGGCATTATGCGGAGTGCGTAAATTTGAGGCAGTTTTCAAATAAGGTCGGATAAAGGTTATAAATATGAGTTCTTGGAGGAGTTCTAAACATGAATTAGTTTTTAAGAAGCAGAGCCAAAACATGGAGCAGCTTCCCAAGAGTTTTTCTTCCTTATTTATTTTTAATACTTTCTTTTAGGGTTTTAGATCCAATCATGTCAATGGTTGGCTAAACCTCTTAGCTAGGGCTAAGACGTGAAGCTTGTAGCATGTTGGGATGATTTTCTTATTTTGATTCTTATTCTTGTTGATCCTCATTGATTTCTAGTTTGAAATTAAAGGAATATTTTCATTTTTTTATGATTTATTGTGACTCAATTTACAATAGATGTTGTGATAGCTTTGGATATCTTCTTTTCCTATTTCGAGATTGTGAGATTGGTAAATTTTTTTATTCACCATTGTTTCCTGGGCATGGTAGGATGATGGAATCCCTTCCAATCACCACAATACTCCTTCATTGAGGCCTAGATCAATGAAAAGTTTAGATATTTGATTTAATTGCTTTATCATCCATTTGGATAGGACCAGACTCCAATTCCAATTGTGTTTCTTGAATTAAGTAAGGTAATATCTTGATAGCTACAAGTGGATCCTTGGCACCCTAATTCCCACCTTTCAATTGATAGTTTTAATCAACACCATTCACAATTACTCTTTTTTATTCCAGATTTAGATTTAGATATTCTTCTAGTTCTAGTTATTTTCAGAATATGTATAAGTTTAGTCCCTGTGGATTCGACCTCGCACTCACTGAGTTATTACTACATCGCGACCCTACACTTGGGGTTGTGAACAAGTTTTTGGTGTTATTGCTAGGGACTACGGCTGCATTTTTATGAGATTAATTAGTATTAGAATTAGGTTAAGTTAGGGTTTATTTTTTTCTGTTATGCTTTTAGGTTAGGATTTTTTAAAAAAATTATTTTTAGAGACTAACATTTTTATAGGATCCTAACATAGTAACTCTTATCCGGTAATTTTGTCCTAACCCTCTCTCTTATCTTTTCTAAATTTCTCATTTGCTTTATTTTATTTAGTTTTCTTTTTCTTAAGTTTATTTTGTTTAGTTGTTTGGGGGCTGTGAGTTTTTCATGCCCAAGTGGGTTCATGATAACACCCTCCATCTCTTGAGTGAATGAGAATTAGTTGAAGGCCTGCCTATCCATCATCGAATTAGACACCACTCCAGATCCTTTGAATTACTTGAAGTTATGGTTGTAAATCAACCTTAACATCCAGTTGAGGAAGTTTAAGATGAAAACGAGGTGCATCATGTACTCCCTCCTCGTACTCTATGAGATTATTTACAACCGGTGGAGGTGAGTACACCTTCCTACATAACATTCCCATTGAATGCAGGAATCGTGAATGTTAAACCTGAAATGATACAACTACTTCCTAAATTTCATGGACTAGAATATAAAAGTCTATACTTGCACATCAAAGAGTTTGATGAGATAGTCGCCACATTACACTTCCCAAACGTATCTGAAGATATAGTGCGACTAAAATTCTTTCCCTTCTCATTGAAGGAGAAAGTTGAGATGTGGATGCACTCTTTAAAGCCATGATCTATCGGCACATGAGCCAAGATGACCTTAGAATTTCTTAAGAAATTTTTCCCATTTCATAAAACTAACATTTTAAGGAGGGCAATCATTAACTTCACCCAAAAATAGGAAGAGACCTTCTTCCAATGCTGGGAAAGGTTCAAGGATCTCACGAATTTCTGTCCACATCATGACTACAAAATATGACAAATAATAAGCTTTTTCTATAATGGATTAACTTCTCCAATGCGCCAATTTATAGAGATGATGTGTAATGACGAATTAATGAATATAGGTCGATGATGTGTGGGATTATCTTGATCAATTGGCAGAAAGTGCAATCATAGGATACCTCCCCAAGACCCACCACTTCTAAGCCTACTCAATCAAAGGAAAGGGGAGGAATTTATGTTTTAAAAGAGGAGATGATATGAGTGCAAGGGTGGCCAATTTCACAAGGAAAGTTGAAGCCATGGAACTTAAGAAGGAAGAAACTATCAAACCTGATAAGGTTGCGGAAGTTGTTTGTGGTATTTGTGCTTGCAACATACATACAATTGAAAATTATCCTACAATTCTTGCTTTTCAAGAAATATTGAATAAGCAATCAAATGCCGTAAACAACTACTAAAGACCTTTCAGAGGACTCACCCTAAATACATATAATTTCAGCTAGAGAAACCATCCAAATTTCAGTTGGAGGAGTGAACAAACGGCTAACCCACAAGAGGCCCTTACTTAATTTTTAAATTAAAAGAGGACTCAAGAGAATACGGTTCAAAAATTAATGCGAAACCCAAAGTTATTCAACTAGAATATGGTGCAAGCATTCCAGGATCTCAAAATAACAATGAGAATGTTTACATCGCCAATTCAAAGGATTGATTCATACTTAGTGAGTAGGGAGAAAAGGATGCTTCCAACCTAACCTCTCCCAGTTTAAAGCCACAATGTGAAATCAGTGACCCAAGTTCTTCAAAACAAATGGAATAAGCCAAGTCTATCGCCACTCTTAGGAGTGGAAAGACAATTGACAAATCTATTCCGATGAGGGCTAAAAATCCTAAGGACCCAAAAGAAGATGAGGATGATAGAACTGACATTGCTTCACAAGAGGAAGAACAGAAAAAAGTGTGTGAGCCGATTATGCCATTCCCTCAGCGGTTGATTGCACCAAAACCTCTATTTAATTCTCAGAATATTCTAGAGGTGCTTAAGCAATTTGTAAGTGCTATAATGTATAAAGCACACCTTGTTTGTCAAATTTCGTTTGGACAAAACAACTTATGAAGTGGCCTTTGAATGTGGATCAAGATGGAAAGTTCAAGCTCTACTAAAGTTCAAGTCAAGTAGAAGATCAAGATGGAAAGTTCAAGTTCTACTTAGATCAAGATGGAAAGTTTAAATTAAGTTCAAGTTCTACTAAAGTTCTAGTAGAAGATTAAGCTTTATCAAGAAATTCAAGTTCTATTGAAGAATCTAGTAGAAGATAAAGCATCTAATCTACTTCAAAATTCAGTCATTTCAGGTATAATGAACCTTAGAAAGACCTTAGGTTTAGGTACTTTCAAAATATATTTTAAATGGATTTTTATGCTTATAGTTGGCTAAGGTTTGACTAGTCTAAGTTGTGGCTCGACTAGTCTAAGAATTTTCGACTAGTCCTAGTTCAAATCGAAGAAAAAATGGATTTTCTATTACACCTTCGACCAGTCGAGGAGACCTCTTGACCAGTCGAAGGTGGGCCTTCAAATAGTCGAGGGTTGCTTGACTCGAAGTCCAGCAACTCAATCAGTTCAGATTTCATGCACCCTCAACTAGTCGAAGACCTTGCTCGACCTGTCAAACAGGGCCATTAACCAGTCGATCAGGGCCTCTTTGCCTATAAATTGAGGCTTTCTCTCAATCTGAAAATGCAATTCATGCATATCAAATCCTTTTACAAGAGAGAAAGAAGTCCCTGTTATGCTCAAGCTATTGCATGGTATTTATTAAATTTTTGTAATAGCTTTTTGTTTAATTCCTTGATCTCTTATTCTGTTAATTTCATTTCATAAAGAGAGTAAAGACTCTTCTTTTGATATCTTAAAGGAATTCCAACAAATAGCCATTGGTTTGAATATATTTAAAATCAATCTAGAACCTTGAACCCTTATCTATTTGACTGAACATTGAACGATCTACATTCAAGTGAAGTGGTTCTACGGCTACATCGATAGATACATCTTCAAAGGAAAAGATAAGTATATATATATTTCTTTTGTATTTTGGTTTTATTGAGATAACTAGAAAATCTCATTTGGTTTCCCTGAGATAGCTAGAAATCTCAGAGAGGAGTTTTTTTTTTTTTTTTGTGATAGCCCTCTAAAATCACAACTGTATCAAGTTTTAAGGTGTTCCTGTGAAAACCTTATTTATAGTGAAAGCCAATATCACAGGGATAGTGATTATTGGGAGTGGAGTAGGTGTGGTTGTTTGAGAATAGTTGTTAACACACCGAACCACTATAATTCTTGGTGTTGTGGTGAATGTTTTTATGTTTATGTGGTGAATGGTTGTAATCTCTTTAAGTTAAAGTGGTGAATGCTTGTAATAGTTTAACTTTTATTGACTCTTTCTTGGTTTAGAATTTTGATTCTTATAAGTTTCGTGAAATAAGGTTGTCCTGCCTAAACTTGTTTGGGTGAAGGTTGTCCTGCAAACCAGTTTGAACCAACATTTTAATACTAGTGTAATTAGACCTCTGATTTCTTTACTATTTCTGCACTTTGCTGAATAATTTAGCATAGTCCTATTCACCCCCCTCTAGGACTGGTTAACTGTCCTTTTCAAGTGGTATCAAAGTTAAGTTACTCATTTTTTGTGGATTAAATTCCTCGAGTTCTATGATCTAAAGCTTTATCATGTCAAATTTCGATAGCTTGTCTATTACCTGGCCACCACCTTTTGATGACTCTAACTATGCATACTGGAAAGCCGAAATGGGGATTTTTCTAAAATCCTTAGATGAAAGTGTGTGGCAAGCCATTGTAACTAAATGGAAACCTCCTATGACTGAGGTAGTAGCCGAAGATGGAACCAAGTCCATGAGAGAAATTGCATTCTACTTATAGATTGGAACTCAAAAAAGTAAAAGCAGTGTTAATGCTAAGGCCTTAAATGTCATAACTTGTACTCTATCGCTTGATGAATTCAAAAGAATTATTTCATGCGATACGACTAAACAAGCTTAGGATATTCTTGAAATGACACATAAAGGAACTATTATAGTCAAGAAATCAAAATTTCAAATCCTCACTACTAGATTTGAGGAAATTCGTATGGAAGAAAATGAAACTTTCATGGACTTTTATGCGAAACTAAATAATATAGTAAATTTTATGTGGGGTTTAGGAGATGGAATCTCATAAAGTAAGGTTTGTACAAAAATACTGTGATCTCTTCCTGATAGATTCAATTCTAAGGTTATTGCCATTTAGGAATTAAGAGATATTGATCAAATGAAAGTTGAGGAGTTAGTTGGCTCTCTCCAAACATATGAGTTGAATTTTAAGGCTCCTAAAGGTAAGCCTATATCTCCTAAATCTTCTAAATCTGTTTCAAAAGAAAATTGTTTTAATTCTGATTTTGAATAAAACTAAAGATGATATGGCAATGCTAGATGAGAAATTTTATAGAATTTTCAAAAATAAGAAAAGATCAGATTTTCAAAAATCATCTGATAAAAGAAAAGGAAAATCTAAGTCTCAAAAATCTAAAACAAAGAATATTCAATGTTTCAACTGTCATGAATACGGGTACTTGGTGAATAAATGTCCTGAAAGGGATAAGTCAAAAAAGAAAGGGCATGATATCTGCTCTGGACGAATTATCAAGCTCTGAAAGTTCATCTGAGTCTGATAAATCAGAATAAGAAAATACAACCATAAATGATGTGAAAGCCCTTATGACTATAGCCAGAGTCACCTCCTCAGATAGTTGTAATATATCTAACTATGAAAATCTCAGAAGTAATCCTGAAAATAAAAATGAAGATGATCTTCAAGACGCTTACAATGCCCTATACAGGGAAAGTTGTAAAATTGTTGTCAAATTGAAAATTTAAAAAGAAAAATATTCTAAATTAAAAGAAGAATTTAAAAATAATGTTTTAGAAAAATCTCATCTTTCAGACTATCTTGAAAAAATGAAATTAGATTTAAATTTCAAATCATCAGAGTTGCAAAAACTTAGAACTGAAAATGAAAAACTAAAACTCGAAGTTTCTTCCCTCTTGAGTTCTAAGGATACTTGGAGATATGCCCATGAAGACCTAAAACTGGCAAAATTGTTAACATCATCTAGAAAATGCTGTGAAAAGCCAGGTTTGGGTTATATAAAAAATGATTCTCTGAAAATCAAGAATACACCTCCTACATTTGTAAAAGGAGAATCCTTGAACTCTAAAGGTAAGAATGTAAGGGAGTTTAATCGAAATGATTTCAAAAACTCAAAACCCCTTCAAGTTCCTAAAATTAATACTATTGCCATCAGATATAGAAATCAAAGATATAATAAATCACCTTTAGTTGAAAAAATCATGAACTTATTCAAAGTGCTTCTAACATCAAACTCAAATGGGATTGAAGTTAATAGAAAGTGGAGAAATTTCGACTCCCAAAAAGAGAGAAAATCCAATGATACTTCTAAACCTAGAACCATAATGAAATGGGTTCCAAAGGTTACATGTCTTGTTGCCCGCACAGCTTTCAAAGCCATTAGTCACTCAAAATGGTACCTAGATAGTAGATGTTCAAGACATATGACTGGTGACAAAGCAATATTCACCAACTTCAAGGATGTAAATAATGGTTCAGTTACTTTTGGAGATGGAAGCAACTGCAAAATCATAGGCCAATGTATTGTTCAACTTCTTAACCTCCCTCTCTTTGAAAATGTACTTTATGTTGAAGGTTTAAACCATAACCTCTTAAGCATATCTCAAATCTACGATAACAAATACAGTGTAAAATTTTCAAATCATGGATGTGAGATTACAAATGAGAAGGGTTGTGTGATATTAAATGGTTGCAGGACCTCTAAAAATTGCTACATTATTGATGATTCGTACTCATCTAACTATTCATGTTATACGGTTCAATCAGACGAAACTGAACTATGGCATAAACATCTTGGACATGTTAACTTTAGAGATGTTTATAGATTGAGCAAGAAAGATCACATTCGTGGCTTACCTAAATTGAAAAAGGTAGAAAAAAATTTGTGGCGCATGTCAGATTGGAAAGCAAATAAGGAGTAGCCACAACCAAACCTCTAGAACTACTCCATACGGACTTGGTGGATTTGACGAGAACAGAGAGCAGAGGTAGAAAGAAGTATTTTTTGGTTATTGTTGATGATTTAACTAGATTTACTTGGGTAGCCTTCTTAAGAGAAAAATCAGACACTCTCGATGAAGTTAGAAAAATTCTAAAAAGAATTCAAACTGAAAAATTAGAAGTGATCATGGTATTGATTTTGAAAATAACAATTTTGAGAAGTACCGTAATGATCATGGTGTATCACATAAATTCTTTGCTCCTAAAACATCCCAACAGAATGGAGTTGTTAAAAGAAAGAATAGAGTTTTATAGAAAATGGCCAATGTAATGCTAAATAGCATGAACTTACGAAAAAACTTATAGGCTGAAGCTATTAATACTGCTTGCTACATTATAAATCGTGTGTATGTTAGAAAAGCTAAAGATAAAACAACCTATGAGTTATGGTTTAATAAGAAACCAACCATTAAATATTTTCAGATTTTTGGAAGTAAATGTTTCATTTTACATGATAGAGAAAATTTGGAAAAGTTTGAAGTCAAGAGTGATGAAGGAATATTCTTGGGTTATGCTCTAAATAGTCGAGCATACTGTGTTTTTAATAAAAGAAAAGGGATGATTCAGGAATCTATTAACGTAGTGATTGACGATCACCTGATCACACCCACTCCCAAATAAGATGATGATGAAATCAACATTATAGATAAACTTGACTTTTCATCTAAATAGTTAATACTGAATTACGATTAGTCAAAGACCATCTGACTGATCAGAAATTGGGTAACCCTCGTACTGGTGTTTAGACAAGAAGACAATTAGAAAATATTTATAATTACATCTGCTTCACTTCTCAAATTGAATCGGCGAATTTAAATGAAGCACTGTAACGTCCCGACTTTTCAGGACCCGAGTATAGGACTCGTTTCCCAAAAATTCGAGTGTTAACCTTAAAGGATGGTCAAATTTGAGTGTACATTTTTTTTTTACTTTTACCAGAGTAAGCAAATGAGCGTAGTGTGGACAAATCGACATAAAGAAAAATTTTATTACCATTCAAGTATATAAGAAGCTGCCCATAATGACTTATACAAACCAACGTCTCTGAATTTAACAAATACATGATTTACAAGAATTAATGTATGAAGAATAGTAAAAAGCATGTAAATATAAGCCGCAAGATCACGCGGGTCCTCCAGGAAAATACAGTCATGCATCCCTGGTGATCGTACCCTGCTCCTCATCAAGTCTAAATATGCATATCACTTAAGCCACCTGTACTACCTATACAGTTGTATATTTGATGGATGAGTGGCCAATTCAGTGTGAATTCCCCTCAATATTACACACCGCTGCATTAGGTAAGAAATAGTATAAAACATTCAAACAACCAAAACAGAGTAAATGCAGTCTTATTAGGTGCATGGATGTATGAATGCAATCATCGCCCCGGGGATGCTCATCCGTGCAGACATTGGGCCGTCACCCATGCAATCATTGAACCTGAGAAACATCATCCAGTCGGAATCATCGAACCTGGGGAAACATCACCTAGTTGGAACAATACGTGCCATGTATGCATGATTAGCCAAGTCATTATTAGTCCATTTACAACCAGCCAATTTAGATAAGCTCAAACGTCACTATGAGGAGCACATGGCCTAGCGTAGGCCGACGGCTTGGGCATAGTGTCCCATTACCACCATCCCCGGCCCATGAGGCTACCATCTTAGGATGTTTAATAGAAAACCCATCGACTAGTGGCCAATCATATTACAGTATATGAGGCTTACCATCACATGGTTGCGTAGTATAAAACATCGGACCTATATAGAGAAAATACCAGAATAAAGCCACATAGGGCAATATCAAACAAGTCACATAGGACAATTATCAAAATAGGCCTCATAAGACAAGTATCAAAACCATGCGATAAAAGACCATCCTTGAAAATCATTGGACACAACAACCCTGGATGGTAGGCCCACATCAATGATCCATTTAGACCATCACTTAATAACCACTAAGTCGAAGGTCCATTTTAATCACAACCAGTCAGGTTACATCCCAAGTATGGGTGTACATTTATAAGTGGGGGTTTCTCACTAATGTACCAGTTTAAAGTCCATAAGCAATCCACAAATAATTCATGAATAAATATACAAGATGAACATTAAGCATGTAATATAGGAATTCAATTTCTACCAGCTAACACATGTGATTATAAGAGAGAGATATTAATTATAATTTTTTTATAAAAACTATAACTTAAGCTAATGAGAAGATGGAAAGCTCAAGGGGAAGAATCATCACCTTATACTTTGAATTGCTTTCAAATGTTGCTAAGTGCTGGCGCCCTTAGAATTGTATCCTACCAAAAATCATGAACTTGTACAATTAGGTCCAAGTTCAACGCACTACTTAGGTTTAAGATCATGGCCTAGGGTTTGAATTATATATCTTAGGGCTTTTAATGAAAAAATAGGACTTTCATCTTAAGGTTTAGTCTTAGATTTAGATTTTAGAATTTGGACTCTAGTTGATGTATTAGTTAAAATTAAATCTTAATAATTACAAGAATACTATTAGCGTTAGTGTTATAACTTATATTAGCTAATAGGTTAGTAATGATAGTTCGTAAGCTCACATCAAATATACCAATATTAGATTCTACACATAGATCCAAACCCAACACGCAAAGGTATTGACCTAGGGTTTAGATTACTTATCCTTAGGGTTTCGTTCTAGGTTTTGATTTAAAGTTTTGATTATGAAATTTGAATTCTACTTTGTGTGACCATTATTAAAGGGAACAATGAATGAATAGAAACAATCAAATAAATTAGTTATTAATATATATTTTATTAGGAATATTAATAATGGCTACTATCATATTAAATTATCCAACAACATCCCACGATGGATCATATTACTAATAATTCCAAAACAATTAGTAATATTAATGATATTCTTAACACTCAGCCAATGTGACTAATAGTCATTTTGATGAAATAAATAGTGTGTTTTAGCGTTAGTAATAATATTTCAAGAGTGGCAAGGAAATACATTAATATCTTAATAATGAAAATTTTTATATGAATCCATTACTACCCATATGAATAACTTTCTAATGGTCAATCATATCTAATTTTTATAATCCCAAAAATTGTAACAAAAATAACAAATTAAAATAAATTGAATTTGGATAGAAAAACATGGGCTCACCTAGTTGACTCAGTTCGAGTCGAGTTGACTCGGCTCAACACCTTTGCCCATCAACTCTCTTTCTCTCCATCTCTCTTTCTTTCTTCTCTTTCTTCCCTGGGATGAACCAGACCGTTCCAGGCTCAACTCGGTTTGGGTTCGACGGCGCGTGCAGCGGCCCGCTCTCCTTCTTCTTCCCTTTCTTCTCTTTTCTTCCTTCTCCTTTTTTTCCCCATTTCTTCCTGTGTCCAACACCTGGACTCAGCAAAACTCAACCCAAAAGGCATGCACTCAGCCTCCATCTCTCGGCCCTGGTCGTGAGTCATCAGCTGAGTCAACTCAGTGGTGAGTTGTATGCCTTGGGCCCAACTCGAATGGCAGCAAACTCAACTCACCCCCTCTCTCTTTTCCTTCTTCTTCTTCCCCTTCTCTTTTCTCCCCACTAGGGCTCACACGTCCAGTAGGGTTGCTGGACAAAACCAACCCAACTCACTGGACAGCAGCGGTGGCCCAGCCTGGTGCAGTCACACCACTCAAGCTCGCTCCCTCTCTCCATTCTTTCTTTCTTTCTTTCTTTCTTCTTATATTTTCTTTCTCTCTTTTTCCTTCATGCTTCTCCTTTCTCTCTCTCTCTCTATCTGGACTAAGATAGCTCGAACGTTCACACCAAACGTGCTAGCCGCGGTGGGGAAGACGACCGCTGTTAATGGCGGATTGAAAACGACAGCTTCTTCTCCTAATCTGGTCCTTTCAGAAGACTTGTATGGGTCCTAAGAAGCTCATGGAAGGGTTCTATCAAAGCTTCTGGGTGGTTTAGGTGATGGGTTCAAAGGTAGGAAGGAAACGACTAATTTTCTAAGGCTCTTGAAAGAATGGCGGTGGGGTTAGTTTTCTCTCTATCGCAGCATACCTTATATTGTTGCCCTAACACTTTTAAGCCCTTGGATCGATAGCAACAGTCTGGATCTCATCTGGCCGAAACCGCCTCCAAAACAGTGGGTGAAAATCGGTCGTCATTTCTGTTTAGCTATGGCAGAACATCTAACCCACGTGAAAGGCTGTTGAGTGGCTAGGATTGGGCCATGTGGATGGCCAAGATTAAAGGGAGGACCCCTCATGCGGATCGCTGAGCTGGCTAGGAGAGGGCAATTTCCATTTTAGGAAACATGGTTGTATGCAGCCCACTTGTGCCCGTAAATGTGCATCTGTAAGCGCACTACCCCATGTAAAAATTTCTTGGTTTTGGTTAGAGCCCTGCTCTGAATCTGATGGACAGTTCGAATTTCCAGAGTGGTTAGTGTAGGTGGGCCACACACCGAAATCATGGACATCAGTCTGTCCACTGTCGAGAAATAGAGAGAGGGAGATTTCCTCTCATTTGCGGGAAGGCTCGGTCAAAATCTCATTTGACTGAGCTTTCGGTTTGGTGTTTTGCAGGAAATGCACCACACACTGAACACACGCCATGAATGCGGGGTCCACTGGGGTGTGTGATCCAATCCACTCCATCCATTGGGTTCAATCGGTCCTATTAAGCCATTTGGCCAATGGTGAGATGGGTCCAAGGTTTTGGTGGCCCATACAAATAAATTTCTAGTCCTAATGGTGGATTGCAGTTGATCTAATGGTCGGATCTTCCCGAGATCGAATGCTAACAGCTAAAATGGTCCTCGAGATTTATCAGATGACTGGTTACACCTATATTTGATCTTCGGATATTAATTGTCATTTTTAGAATAAGTTTTAATATTTTCTATTATTATTATTTTTATCATTATTAATTCCATGTGTGTGCACCATCAATCATGTTGTGGGTCCTGCTCCATTAGGACCACCAATCTCATGAGTTTACATTATTATTATTACTATACTCATGCTATTGATCCCATATTTATTAATATAAAATCCGTAATTTACAATATCATATTATACGTATGAATGATTTGAAGATTATACAATATCATGTTTAATTAAAATTATATTTGTATTTAATAATGTTGTTAAATAATATACAATTCTATTAAAGTATCTAATGATTTTTGATATATACTTATGAAAGGTATTTAGTGCTACATTGATATTTATAATTTAGTTTTACGTTGTGAAATCATTATTCATTATGTTCATTTAATATAATATTATTTTCATAATATCTTATATACATACCACTCCATTAGAATGCATTTTCATACGTTATTTATTTGATAAATAAATTATCAAGATACATCCATACTCCTTTTATCTATGTTTGTGTAAAACTTATAATATAAAAATAGATGAGATAGTATACTTAGTATATTTAATTTGACCACTGGGTGGTTTGGTATGTGGATAGGGATCACCTTCGATGGTTAGATTTAAACTAAGTTGTACGTGAATGATCACTAAGCTAGGTTTACGTTTATCCTAAATCTTGGTTATACGGTAACACCCGAGTACTGAAAAGTTTGGGGTGTTACAAGCACTTACCGATGAAAGTTGGATATTTGCTATCCAAGATGAGTTAAATCAATTTGTCAGAAATGATGTTTGGTACTTGGTTCCTAGACCTTCTGATAAACATGTAATTGGAACCAACTGGATCTTTAAGAACAAATCTGATGAAATGGGGAATATCATTAGAAACAAGGCATAACTGGTTATACAAGGATACACTCAAATAAAAGGTATTGATTATGATGCAACCTTTGCACCAGTTGCACGCCTTGAATCCATAAGATTATTTATTTCAATTGCATGTCATATGAATTCAAAATATATCGAATGGATGTTAAAAGTGTATTTTTTAAATGATGATTTATATGAGGAAGTATATGTCGAACAACCTAAGGATTTTGAGGACCCCAAACTTTCAAATCATGTATACCATCTTAAAAAGACACTTTATGATTTGAAACAAGCTCCCAGGGCATGGTATGAAAAACTGGCTAAATTCTTACTTAACCACAACTTTATCATGGGAAGCGTTGATAAAACCTTATTCGTCAAGAAATATAATCATCATATATTGATTGTTCATATCTATGTTGACAATATTATTTACAGATCTACATGCACTAACTTGTCTATTAAGTTTGCTGATCTAATGAAATCCAAGTTTAAAATGAGTATGGTTAGAGAACTAAATTACTTTCTTGGATTATAAGTAAAACAACATGAAGATGGTATATTCATCTCACAAACCAAGTATACCTTGAATCTTGTAAAGAGATTTGGATTTGAGAATGGAAAAAAGTTTGATACTCTTATGAGTACAACTCTCAAACTCTCTAAGGATGAATCAGGTGAAAGTATAGACTCATATCTATATCAGAGTATGATTGGTAGTCTTCTATACTTAATTATTAGTAGACCTGATAATAATTTTAGTGTTGGAATATGTGCTAGATATCAATCTAATCCTAAGGAATTACATCTGACCATTGTTAAATAGATAATCAGATATGTCGCAAGTATTGCTAACTTATGTCTATGGTATCCGCATGATACAACTGTAAAAATTACCGGATATTCTGATATAGACTGGGCATGAATATTGACGATAGAAAATCTACCAGTGGTGGATGTTTCTACATAGGGAACTGTTTAGTTTCCTGGCTCAGCAAGAAACAGAATTTTATATCTCTCTCAACAGCAGAAGCTGAATATATCGCAGCTGGTAATGCACCCACCCAACTGATATGGATGAAAAGAATGTTAGCCGATTATGGTATTGCGCAAGACACAATCACATTATACTATGATAACTAAAGCGTAATTAATATTTCAAAAAATCCTATTCAACATTCTCGTACGAAACATATTGATATTCGATACCATTATATTCGAGAATTAGTTGAGGATAAAAGTATTGCATTATAATATATTCAGGCTGAAAAGCAGCTTGCAAACATAATGACAAAACCGCTCGATAGGAATAGATTTTTCAAATTAAAGTATGATATTGGTTTGTGTACTTTTAATTAATTATTTATTTTATTTATGTATTTTTTTCTATATGTTTATAATGTTTAAATGCATAACATGTAGATAAAATTTAAATTTAAAATAAAAATATTTTTCATATTTTTTGCCTGCTCGTCCAGTCAAGTACATCCTCGACCAGTCGAGGAGCGTGGGTTTGGACAATAAAGGGAGAAAAATCACTTTTGTATTTCATTTCCCACCTTCTTCTTCAACTAGACGTGGCTACTCTCGACGAACCTATCTCCCAATCTTCGTTATAAGTGATCATTTTCCATTTTTCTTCTAGATTTGGGTTGATCTTTGCTAGCCTATCTTGTATTTGTGGTGTATTTATGATTTACAACCTTTTAATAGTGGGTTTTGAGCAAAAATTTGATCTAAATTCAACCCCTCTATTTTTCTTAATCTTCTCTTGTACAATCTCTAAATGGAGCATCGTACTAAGAGGAAGGCAACTCGCAAGGGCCATGGCGGCTCCTCCTCTAGGTCAACTCTCATTAGCGTGAGAACCTTAAGAAGCCCTGAAGAAGATTCAGAGCATGTTAGGGATTTTCGCACTAGAGAGATTATAATAGAAAGGACTGCAAATGTTGATCACGTTGCACCATTTCAGCTTGTGCCTATTCTTAAAAATATCAGTTGGGAAAATATTTTTTGTTGGGGCGGAACGGCTTATCGTTCCATTACACAAGCCATGTATGCGTCCATAAGCGACATGTCCCTTAAAAATCTTACCTTTACAATTAATTTTAGAGAAGGGCCAATCACTATTGATCGCCACTTGATTTCGGCATTGATTGATATATCCGTCAATGATGATGACATTCCCATTGTCAATCTCACCGATAGATTGACTCATACTAAGTAACGGACAATCACTCATAGACTATGTCGCTTTGACACTAAATGAAAATCTAGTAATGCTCTCCATGCTAACCAGATGATTCTCAAATATCGCGTCCTTCATTGAATTTTCACGTCCAATGTTTATCCAAGATTCGGGAATGAGTATGAACTTACTCCCTTCATGACCCGTGTCCTTCATTCTGTGGTTACTGGTGTTCTTATTTGTCTTCCTTCTTTAATGTGTTATTTGATCATTAAATTTCAAATTCATCCTGGTCATGGTTTGATTCCGTTCGCCTATCTCATAACCTGCCTTGCTCTTCATTGCAATGTCATCATTCCTTCAACCAAGGCACCGGAGTCTCAATTACCTTTCAATAATGCAAATTTGAACAAAATGAATCTAGAATTTCTTTCGGGCCAGCGAATGAAGATGAGGAGGAAGCGGCTGCACCAGAGGACACATCGATGGAAGATATATTTGCCGAGCTTGATGAGTCAGATGATCTAGCTGATTTAGACTATCAACCTTCTCAGGTTGATGATCGGCTCAAATCCTTAGAGGAAAAGGTTACTGAGTTGAAGCTTTCTCAAGACAATCTGGACCAAAATAAAAAATTTTTAATGAAATATATGCGAAAGTACTTTCATCGCATTGCTAGAAGTTTGCACCAGATTGATCCTTCTATGCCTCCTCCCTCTTCCTCTAGATCTGACTAAGTTTATTTCTACTATTGGTTTGTAAAACTTAATACTTTATGTGGTTACTTGATAACTATTTCTGCTCTACTAAACTCCTTGAATACTTATTATCCTTAACTTGACATTTACATATGCTTGCTTCCTAATCAATTCATATCTTTTTATCTTCTTCTACTTTCATGGTTATCAGAATGTCTTATTTTTCTAATAGTAATATATTCTTTCCCTTGTCAAATTGTGACAAAAGGGGGGAGAGGTTTGTTTTATTACTTGTAGATTACTTATAGAATGAAGAATGCATGATTATATGATTGATATGAATGATATATGTTTATATGAGAATGCTTTGGATTGGAAGAATGTATGTCATAATACAGGGGAAGCTCAAATTGAGGGGGAGTAGTAAATTTTTCGCTAGTTCATCAAAGCTTTAACAAACCTTTTACAACATGGGATCAACAATACAAGCCTTCATTCTAATTGTTGTAATAATAAGTGTTTTGTGACGAAATTGACAAAGGGGGGATTGTAAGTGCTATAATGTGTAATGCACACCTTGTTTGTCAAATTTCGTTTAGACAAAACAACTTATGAAGTGGCCTTCGAATGTGGATCAAGATGGAAAGTTCAAGTTCTAATTAGATCAAGATGGAAAGTTCAAGTTAAGTTCAAGTTCTACTAAAGTTCTAGTAAAAGATCAAGCTCCATCAAGAAATTTAATTTCTATTGAAGAATCTAATAGAAGATCAAGCTGTATAAAGTTTAAGCATTTAATTTACTTCAAAGTTTTGTCATTTTAGGTATAATGAACTTAGAAAGACTTTAGGTTTAAGTACTTTCAAAATATATTTTAAATGGGTTTTTATGCTTATAGTTGGCTAAGGTTCGACTAGTCTAAGTTGGGGCTCGACTAGTCTAAGAATTTTCAACTAGTCCTAGTTCAAATCTAAGAAAAAAATAGATTTTCTGTTACACCTTCGACTAGTCGAGGAGACTGCTTGACCAGTCGAAGGTGGGACTTCGACCAGTCGATCGTTGCTCGACTCGAAGTCCAGTAACTGAATCAGTTCAGATTTCGTGCACCCTTAACTAATCGAGCAGGGCCTTCGATCAATTAAAGATCTGTTTTATCTTATCGCGCTCAAATTTAAAAATTTGTTGGAACGGAATCCGATCCTTGGACGAGTCAAAACAACAACTTCTTTGTCTTTAAATTGAGGCCTTCTCTCAATACGAAAATATAATTCAAGCCCATCGAATCCTTCTACAAGAGAGAGAGAGAGAGAGAGAGAGAGAGAGAGAGAGGTCCCTGTTATACTTAAGCTATTTCACAGTATTTATTAAATATTTTTAATAACTTTTTGTTTATTTCTTTGATCTCTTATTTTGTTAATTTCATTTTATAAAGAGAGTAAATACTCTTCTTTTGAGATCTTAAAGGAATTCAAACAAGTAGCAATTGGTTTGAATCTATTTAAAATCAATCTAGAACCTTGAACCCTTATCTATATGACTGAACATTGAACAATCTATATTCAAGTGAAGTGGTTTTACGACTACATCGACAGATACGTCTTCAAAGGAGAAGATATGTGTGTGTGTGTGTGTGTGTGTGTGTGTGTGTGTGTGTGTGTGTGTGTGTATTTCTTTTATATTTTGGTTTTATTGAAATAACTAGAAAATCTCATTTGGTTTCCCTGAGATAGCCAGAAAATTTCAGTGAGGGTTTTTTTTTTTGTGATAGCCCTTTGAAATCATAACTATATTAGGTTTTAAGGTGTTCCTGTGAAAATATTATTTATAGTTAAAGCCAATATCACGTGGATAGTGATTACTGGGAGTGGAGTAGGTGTGGTTGTTTGAGAACAGTTGTTGACACACCAAACCACTATAATTCTTGGTGTTGTGGTGAATGCCTTTTATGTTTATGTGGTGAATGGTTGTAATATCTTTAAGTTAAAGTGGTGAATGCTTGTAATAATTTAGCTTTTATTGACACTTGCTTAGTTTGGAAATTTGATTATTACAAGTTTCATGAAATAAGTTTGTCCTGCCTAAACTTGTTTGGTGAAGGTTGTCCTATGAACCAGTTTGAATCAACGTTTCAATACAAGTGCAATTGAGACCTATGATTTATTTACTATTTCTGCACTTTACTAAATTATTTGTCATAGTCCTATTCACCCCCCTATAGGACTAGTTAAGCTTTCCTTTTCACAAGTGAAGGTCAATATTCCTCTACCGGATGTCATTAAATAAATCCCTTCATATGCCAAATTTCTAAAAGATCTACGCACTACCAAAAGATGACAAAACATACAAAAGAAAATCTTTTTGAAAGAAAAAGTGAGTGGCATCTTCAAGCAAGATGTGACATAAAAATATAAGGATCCCGGTAGCCCAACCATCACTTGTGTAATTGGGAACTATCGGATTGAACATGCACTTCTTGACTTGGGGGCGAGTGTAAATCTGATCTCTTACTCGGTTTACGAACAATTGGGCCTAAGTGAATTAAAACACACCCAAACCACTTTATAATTTGTTGATCGATCGGTTCGCGTATCGAGAGGGATGATTGAAGATGTGTTAGTTCAAGTTGATAAATTCTACTATCTAGTAGATTTTATTGTCCTAGATACTCAACCCATCATTGATGTGAGCACTCAAATAACTGTCATTCTTGGTTGCCCATTCCTTTCTACATCAAATGCCATCATTAATTGTAGGAATGAAATCATGAGTTTATCTTTTGAAAATATGACATTGGAGCTCACATCATTTTCAATATGAATAAACAGTCAGAGGATGACGACGATACCCATGATATTAACATGATTGATTCTTTCTTAGAAGATAGAGTACTTCTAACTCTATAATTTGACACTCTAGAGACGTGCTTGGCCCACTCCCTTGATTTAGATAATGACATGATTAGGGAGATGGATGCCTTACTTGATGCTACACCAGTGCTTGAAGTTAACAGGTGGAGGCTACAATTTGAAACCTTGCCCCAAACCGATGTAGTGCCTCTACCGTCTAACCTCAAAGCACCAAAGCTTGACCTAAAACCTTTGCCCGCTGATCTTAAATATGTACTTAGGTCAAGATGAGACATACCCGGTGGTGATTTCTTCCCACTTTGAGAAAGAATAGGAGAGAGTGCTTATTCCTACTCTCCTTGAGTATAAAGGATCCATTGGATGGTCGATTGCAGACCTCAAGGGAATTGACCATTTGATTTGTACTCACCGCATTCATCTTGAAGAAAATGCAAAAATCTCCCAGCAGCCACAATGTCGATTAAATCCAAACATGAAAGAAGTGGTTGAGCTTGACAACCATAATGTTAATTAAATCCAATCATGAAGGAAGTGGTTAAGGCTGAGGTACTTGAGTTGTTGGATGTGGGTATCATTTACCCTATATCTGACAGTCAATGGGTGAGTCTAACTTAGGTAGTTCCTAAGAAGTCTAGAATCACCATCATAGCAAATACCGACAATGAACTCGTGCCAACTAGAGTTACTACTAGTTGAAGAATGTGCATTGACTACAGAAAGTTGAATACAGTCACAAGAAAGGACCACTTTCCTTTGCCCTTCATTGTTCAAATTTTGGAAAGGCTAGCTCGTCAATCTTACTATTACTTTCTTAATGGGTATTTGGGCTACAATCAGATAGAGATAACCCTTGAAAATTAAGAAAATACAACATTCACATGTCCCTTTGGCACCTTTTCTTATCGATGGATGCCATTCGAACTATGTAATGCCCCTGCCACCTTTCAGCGATGCATGTTGAGTATATTTTCTAACATGGTGGGGTAATATTTAGAGGTCTTCATGGATGAATTCTCTGTCTATGGTCCATTCTTCGGCGAGTGTTTAGAAAATCTTTAAAATGTGATGAAGTGATGTGAATAAAAGAATTCGGTTTTGAATTAAGAATAATGTCATTTCATGGTTCCCAAGGTAATAGTGCTTGGAAACATAATTTCGTCTAAAGGAATTGAGGTAGATAAGCCAAAAATTGATCTTATCTCTAACCAACCTCTACCTAAGAGCATACGTGATGTGAAATCCTTCTTAAGACACGTCAGATTCTATAGATGATTCATAAAAGACTTTAGCCACCTCTCTCATTCTTTATGTAATCTCCTTCAAAAGGATATACCATACAAGTGGATTGAACAATGCCAAGAAGCTTTTTCTAAGCTCAAGGGCTGTTGAATACCGCTCATATCATGTAACCACCTAATTAGAGCATTCCTATTAAGATTATGTACAATGCGTCTGACCATGCTATTGAGGCGGTGTTAAGCTAGAGGAAGGAGAAGAAGCCCTGTGTGATTCACCATACAAGTAGAACTCTAAATTCTGCCCAAGTGAACTACTCTACTATGAAAAAGGAACTCTTAGCCACAGTGTTCGCTTTGGACAAATTTAGGTCATATTTGATCGAATCTAAGATTAGGGGTGTACACGAACCAAGCTAGCTCGGTTAGCTCGCTCGACTTAACTCGAAAAAGCTCGATTCGACTCGGTTCGAAGTTGAGTTCGAGCCGAGTCGAGCTGATTTTTTTAGCTCGAAAATGAGTTCGAGCTGGCCCCAAATTGACTCGACTCGGATCGAACCCAACTCGAATCGAACTCAGATCGAACCAGTTCGGTGACTCGGTTACTTTGATATTGATGTTGCTCACAAAGTGTTTGATGAAATGACTCAAAGAAGTATGGCTAGTGGCAAGGAAGGTATGTATATGAAACCAACACCTTTTTTTTCTTGATTTTTATGTTTCTTGGAGGTGTTTGATAAATACCTGTAAAACCATTGCTGTTATCTCAACTATAGTGAGATTTGAAAGATGTAGTCCAGGTGTTTGTGAAAATGCCTTAATGGCGAACTCGGCTCGATCTTGGCCTAAGGTGGCCCAAGCTGCTAACCAAACCAAGCCGAGCTAGCCAGTCAGGGTCGAGGAGCGAGCTGATCTGAGTTCGAGCTGAGGTCAGCTAGTGGCTAAGTCGAGTTGAGGCCAGCTCGACTCGGTTCAAATCGATGTATACCCCTATCCAAGATCATC
This sequence comes from Magnolia kwangsiensis, assembly GCA_037074715.1. Lineage (NCBI taxonomy): Eukaryota > Viridiplantae > Streptophyta > Magnoliopsida > Magnoliales > Magnoliaceae > Magnolia > Magnolia kwangsiensis. Next base: position 59,949,402 of record CM073584.1, on the reverse strand, counting down.
ATTTACACTGATCATGCAGTGCTGTAGTACCTTCTTTCTAAGAATAATGTTAAGCCCCTCTTGATAAGATGAATCCTTCTACTCCCAGAGTTTTATATCAAAATACGAGACAAAAAGGAGTAAAGAACATAGTTGTTGACTATCTCTCTAGGCTTGATCTTCCCGATCCCCTTGAGCCGACACCAAAAAATGACATGTTCCCTGATAAATAATTATTTAAACTTTCCCAATTACCTTGGTTTGCTGACATTGCGAATTATCTTGCCGCAGGGTTCACACCAACACATTGGACTGTGCAAGATAAGAGAAAATTCTTCGCCGAGGTACGTAAATTTTTCTGGGATGATCCTTATCTATTTAAATATTATCCAGACTAAATTTTTAGGAGATGTGTGCCAGACAATGAACATCAGAGTGTTATCTCCTATTGCCACTCTCAAGCCTATGGTGGTCACTTTTCTGCTAAAAAGACTACGACCAAAATTCTGCAGTACGACTTTTACTAGCCCACTATGTTCAAAGATACTTATGAGTTTTGTAAAGCTTGTGAGTGTTGTCAGAAATTGGAAGGAATGTCCCCTTGAAATATGATGTCACTAAACCCAATTCTTATCTTTGAAGCATTTGATTGTTGGGGCATTGATTTCATGGGACCATTCTCCCAATCATTTGGAAACATATACATATTGTTGGTAGTAGACTATGTCACTAAGTGGGTCAAAGTGATCCCGTGCCAGAATAATGATCATAAAACGGTCATTAAATTCTTGAAAGAAAACTTCCTTTCTCGGTTCGGAACGCCTCGAGCCATCAATAGTGATGGAGGGTTGCACTTTTATAATAGGCCATTCAAAAAATTAATGAAGAAATATGACATTTCTCATAAAATGAGCACTCCATACCACCTGCAGACAAGTGGGCAAGCTGAGATTTTCAACAGAAAAATTAAACAAATTATTAAAAAAACGGTTAACCTTGACTGTAAGGATTGGTCAATCCGCTTGACTAATAATTATGGGCTCACCATGCAACTTTTAAGACCCAATTGGAATGTTTTCCATTAGACTAGTCTATGGGAAAGCTTGCCACTTGCCTATAGAGTTGAAACATAGAGCCCACTGGGTTATCAAAAATCTAAATTTTAATTTGGACAACGCTGGCTCACTATGCAAACTTCAATTGAACGGACTTCAAGAAATTTGGAACGATGCATATGAGAACTTGAGAATTTGCAAGAACAGGATAAAGGTGTTTCATGAATGGAACATCCTTCGAAAATCATTTCTAATCGGTCAAAGAGTCCTTCTGTACAATTCTCGGCTACATCTTTTCCCGGGTAAGCTTCAATCCCGTTGGACTGGTCCTTTTGCTATTACGAACGTTTATCCTCATGGGGCCATTGAGATAAAGAATGCAACAAATGGTAATGTTTTCAGGGTAAACGAACATTGTATGAAGCCATTTGTTGATAAGTTTGATTCAGAGGACATGTTCATACCTCTGATTGATCCTGTGTACTAGGATTGACCTCCTAGTCTGATGGAGGTATAGTTAGGTTTATTGCTTTCATAGGATTTAGGATTATAATAGCTTGTTTTTCAATAAGTTTAGTCTTCATACTAACCCATCTACATGTTGAGAACTTCAAAAAATCCTCAATTCTCCTTCTTCATGTGGTACCTTTCCATCACTTCTCCTTTCTTTTCATTGTCTCATTTACATTGCATGCCCATACCTTTTACATTGAGGACAATGTAGATTTTAGGTTGGGGGTGTGGATTAGATAAACTAATCAGTATTTTCTTAGTCTTTCAGTAAATATTTTAAAAATTTTTAATTTTTCAAATTAAAAATTTGTTTGGAAAGCGACAGTTTGTGCACTTAAGAATGCTTTGAGTATAATGATAAGATAGAGATTGAATTTTGAATTGTTGGATTTAGATCAACTGAGTAGACTATTACTTAAGTTCTCTCATCTAATTGACTAAGAGGAAGTTTAAATATCATGTTGATCTAAATCATAAGACACATTCAATTTATTTTCTAGAAATTATGCTAGAATTTCTGATTGTTAGTATGTGAATCATTGATAGATGTTGAGAATTAACTCTAAAGAATTTTATCCACCTTAAAAATATGAAAAGAACCAGTTAAAAAATAGTGAGATCAACAAAAAGGTCATGCATGATGAAAAGACTGGAAAAGAACGAAAAGACTGAAAAGGATGAATAAATAAAAGTGACCATCAATATAAAATCAAAAAATGAAAAAAAAGAAGAAAATGGGGATAAGTTCGGAATCAGTACTTGATTATTCAATCAATCTTGAGGTGATGAGCATAGCTAACATTATGAAATGCTAGTATTTTTATGGAAAGTAAGTTGCAATGCATTGAGCACATTAGAAAAACTTGATATATGAACTTATGCTGCTAAGTGATTGATAAAGAACCTATTTGATTGATTGCTCATATGATTTGGTTCTAGGTTTTCAAATTCTCACTCTTACTTCTTTGAATTATATTCATTTATACTTGTTTGCACAAAAGATATTTTCTGAATGTGATTTGAACATTGAGAATCGAGAATTGTTTCATGCAAGTTTTGCTTGGGACTAGCAAAATGTTGGTTGGGGGTGTGTTGAGTATCAAATATTGCATATTTTTCCTTGTTCATATCTTAGTTTTATGAACATGATAATGCTTAAAGGGTATATTTTATACATGTTTGTATTGCAAAGTAAATCTGAGAGCTTGAATTGAAAAGAATGTTAAAAGCATGAATTTAATACTTAAGAATCACCAAAGAAAGGGATGGATCTTAGGATCCCAAGATTGAAGATTTCAAGACCTCAAGATTCAAGGAAACCAAGTAAAGATGAAAGGAAGTCGAAAGTGCAAATTGCAGAAATTCATGGAATCTGAACTTTATTGTCTATGTCATCAATTGTCAGTCGATGACATCGAAAAATTACAAGAAATCAAGTTTGGTTGCTGGACAACTTGGATGCAATTTCTATGACATCGAAGCCCTGTTTGATTGCTCGAAGACCTACTCGATGACTTCGAAGGCAGTTCAATGACATTGAGATTTTTATGGATTTTTAGAGTAACTCATTGGAACACTCCAGACACATTCTCAATTGATCGAACACCCTTCAAGGACATTAAAGGCAATTCGATGAAATTGAGATTTTTGCAAATTTTTTGAGCAACTCGATAGAACACTCTGGACACATTCTCGATTGATTGAACACCCTTCGATGACATCGAAGGATTGTTTGATGACATCGAAGATATGTTCGATGACATGAAGAGTTACGCAGTGTAACACCCGTGAAAAATCCGTACTTGGGTTCGAGTACCGATTTGACCCGAAATCGCGTAGGAATAATTTCCATAGAAATTAAACGTAAGTTAGCTAGCGCAACGCCAGAGTAGCTGGGAAATAGTCCCTGATCACTTTAAATACGTTCTACAAGACCCAAATCGAGTAGAACAGACAACTCTACAATACTCTATAACCTTGGATTAAACTCTAAGCAGGTTTGTCCTCTGGACCATATTGAACTTTTGTATTGGATTTAGACCGCGCGTCGAAGGTCCGATACCTCCTATCTTAGACCGTTAGAACCGCCCCGCTGGACTTGACAATCATCTCGAAAATCAAGTCAAACCGATAATCACAGAGTATTTCGTTGAACCCGGACTGAAGCGACCGCGAATAGGGACGAATTTGGAATTTCAAATCCAAATCTGGCACATGACTTGACGCGTCAGTATTAAGCGTTCTGACCGTCAAAATTCATCCAGATTACACCCTCGGATCAGGAAAAATTTCTATTTATTATCATGAGACTTTCAGCCCTGATCTATGTGCGGTGACCGCTGAACTGAAACTGGTCCGCTACGTGCGATCTGCGAACCCTGCCAGACTGAAAACTTAATACGAGCTACATCTGGTACCCATGAGCTTAAGTCTGATCGCAATCGACCAGGGGACCACCAGAAAGCAGTTTTTGGACCGAAACAGCCCCGAAATGGATAGGCATTAAGTAAACTTCGTCCCGGAGCCTATTTTCAGCGTTTTCAAGCTTATAAAAGGGGTTGAAACCCTCATTTCTCCTTCACATCCGAATTTCACTAAACCCTAGAAAAGAGAGAGAGAGTTTGAGAGAAAGGGAAGAGGAGATTTTTCCCGCTTCCGAGCCATCAACAGTTGCTGCATCAGCACTTCCTTCCAATCACCTGGCTGGTGATTTCTACACTTTTTCAGGTATGAAATAATCCCAAAAACTTGCTGATTTAGGGTTTGCTTAGATGCACAACATGTTAGCTAACGTAATCCATAAATCAGGTTCTCTTACAGCCGTAGACGAAGCGTACACGCTCCGTTCAAAATCCTGCGACCGTAAGAGACTAGGTGAGGATTTTAGACGCTTTGATTGACGGTTTACAACGCTTTCAATGTCGTTTAATAGTAGATTATCGACGGCATCGCTGTTTGACATGTACAACATGCTCTCCGTTTCCTGTTTCGTAAATTAACGAAGAATATGAGATTTAGGGCATTTTAGTCATTTGTAGGAAGTACGGTCTACATGCATATTTTGCTGACGTGATTGACATGGTTTGTCGCCGCATTAGAGAGTTAGGAATGCTTGCATAATCAGTTTGGCGAAGAGATTCGCCAAGTTGCGCACTTTGGGTCGACATACTATATGTGGACTTAAGTGTGTAGTGTATGTGTTTGTATAAATGCTTGTATTAGTATGTATTGAATTGAATGATGTTATGTAGTAGTTTGAGATTGATTTCATGATTAATATGCTGACCTAAATGATTTTCTACATGTTGACCTTATGCATGATTGCATTACATGCATAGAAATTATGCCTTGAAGATTTGCTTAAGTTGAATATGCATGGAAAGTATGCCTTGAAGATTTGCTTAAGTTGAATGTTATAACATGTGCTAACATGCTCACATGATGTATTTCAATTCCAATACCTTTGTATATAGTGTTAATGAAATTCCATAGATGTGTGGGACTTGACTTAGTCCAGGCAGTCGGTAACCGAGCGAATTCGTGGCTAACTGGTCATAGCCACGAACGACGCGTCGATGAATGTGATTCGTGTTGAGAGTTGGCGGCAGTGGTTAGGCCACGCGAAGTGTTTTACGCACTTCATGTCGTTCAATTCGAGATGCGATCGCACTAGTCGAGCCCGTCAAGTAACCCGACTGGCCGATGTTTGTTCACCTTGTATGTATCATAACTGCTTGAACCTAGGGTACTGAACTTACCATTGTAAACCCTATTAACCGTGGTACCTTGATCCACGAAGACTCATGAGCCGGGCATGGTGGTATGGGACACCGTGGTCGAGCTGTCGGCCTACGCTGGGGCCACAAACCTCCTCGTAGTGACCAGTGAGCACCTTGACTCGTGAGTAGATTATGGTGGTATGGGACACTATATTCTAGCTGTCGGCCTACACTGATCAGGCGACGAGCCCTTTGTAGTGACCGCGAGCGTATTCTGAGTCCACGGGAGGCGACGACCCTTCCGTGCAGTAGAGTACAGTAGGCCTGTATTGATAAGGTGATGGGGGAGCGGTGCAACGAGTGCGAGCAACAGCCCTGGCAGCCCTTGCAGTGACCTACGAAATATACATCGTATGAGATTACTAGGAGTGACGACCCTAGACAGGATCCGTGTTGGGATTGATACAAGGGAAGTACCTTAGTTTCCCAATCCTGCTGTTTGAATGGACTAATAACAACTTGGTAATCATATCACCATAGCATTGCATGTGCCTGGAAGATGTGGAGCACTCTAGGGAGTGTGGCATACCGCGGTCGTAAGATGTTGCCGCATGAGGGTGATCGTCGGTGAGGGCATACATCACGTCATATCATCTTGCATTAACAACAGTATTAGGATTTGTCTGATTTACTGCTTTACTATTATCGCGTGATTGAATTGTGAACATGCTAATCTTTGCTCTATGATTCCACTGAGTTGATCACTCATTCCCACGTTACGGGATGGTGTTTGCAACACCCACCAGACCCTGTTGTAGTTGCAGGTGAGGACAAGATCCAGGAGGTGGAGCCCGAGATCGACGAGGACCAGGATGAGTTCTCGTATATGCAGTATCATGACGGCTTCCCGTAGGTGACCTGGATCGAGGGGGCATCAGTGGGACTTTCTTTTTGAACATTATTCTTTTGATATGTATATGTACATGAGACTCAGAGATGTAGTCATACTTTGGAGACAGATGAGATTACTTTGTTTTTATACAGTGATATATACATTGTTTAGTCTTCCGCTTGCTTTTATCATTGGATCTGAAGTATGAATTGCAGTTTTGGTATACTTTTACTCATGTGAATGCTTTAAATCAGAAAACATTGAATCATAACCATTTTTGTTGCATAAGTGACGGTCTGGAACTCGGGAGTTGAGTTTATACACGACCCCCAATTTTCAGGGTGTTACAAGTTGGTATCAGAGCATGAATGAGAGTATACTGGGCCTGGGTTATGGTCTTGCGACGTACGCTGTCGCTTCCTTTGACTTAGGTGGGTGCGAGAAGGGTCTAGAAACACTTCTAGGATCGCAGATTCGCCGATAGGCGAAGTCTATTAGGATCGATCGCAAGATCGAATCTGTAACGTATCTCGGGTCGCGTAATGCAACCCGAATCACTTCTAAGCTGTAGGAAGTCGGGTTGAGACGTCCTATGAGCGGTTTTAAACCGCAAAAGTGAATCCTTGGGCCGTGGAATGACCACGACTCCAGTAATCAATCGCCAGGGCTTAAAAACCCCGTTTTGCCAAAAATTCTCAAAATTCCTCCTCTGAACACTTCAACCTTCAGTTTTTTTCTTATCCATTTCATGTTAGGCATTAAACCTAATGTGAAAATAACACAAATTAGTACATTCACCACATTTTACAGTGAATAGTAAAATTTCATGAAAAATGGCCATAAGGCCATTCTAACTTCACTTTCTTTAGCAACTAAGGATATAGATAGGTGTACTGACTCCTTCTACCCCAAATTCATATGCTGCATCATATGGTTTGGTATTCGGGATTGCAATGTGGACCCGGAAAGCCCCGAACACATGTTTGGGCTCATACAGACCAAAATACTATGAACCAGGGGGTGGGACCTAACTTTTTGGGACCCTGGGACCATGGGGGACCAGACCCATGGGGTCCCACCGGCCAACTTGAGAGTTGGCCGGCGATGCCATCGCCGGTCGGGCGATGCATCGCCGGCCGGCGATCTCCGATGGGGCCGTCCTTCGGGCGCACCCCCCTTAAATAGGGTCCACATCACCCCTATACACCTCCCACCTCACGAAAACCCCCAAATCCCACCTCTCCTTCACAAACAGCCCCCTACATAGCCCTAGATTCGATTTTCAGCAACCCATTCCAAACCCCGGCGTCCCAAACCACTCCTAAAACCTTCCTTGGCCAAAACTGACCACCACCCATCACTTATTGGGTGTTGGCAGCCTCTTTTCTTGAAGATCTCACCATTTGGAGCTCCAAAATCCCCCAAATAGAGCTGAAATCGTGAGGTGCTCCATCCCATCTTTTTGTTTGTATTTCTCTTTGAAACTACAGCCTTGGGAAGCTTGAAGCATCCCTCTACGACACCTAGATTTCCTTTTCTCAGATTGGACAACCATTTTTCCGCATTTTCGGCGTTTTTCATGGCTTTTGTGGAAGCCATTTTGGGCTTTTTGTCACTCTCATCCATCATATCTTTGATGGGTAAGAGGAAAACTGCGACAGACGAGGCTGGGCCGAGCCGCCCTGCTCGATCGAAAAGACCGCGGGGTGGTGCCGCAAGTTCAAGCGCCGCTGCAGGTCCAGCTGCAGTCCTGGAGTGCCGTACAAAGCGGGATTTGGATCCCCATGCACACCTTGGATGAACCATTCTATCAGAGATGCCTCATGGTGAATACACTGACTGTAGAGTGTTATTTGAGGCGGACGTAGATGGGCGATTGTTCGGCAAATATCTGTTGTTCGAACGCATTGAAGCTGCGCACTGGGGACCGATCTTTGAAGCTCGCGCTCGTGCTAATGTGAACACTGTTTGTGCCTTCTATGCTAGCATCCAGAGTCCTACCTTGGAGCCCTTGCAGTTCAAAATCCCTTTTGGTAGAGATCGGATGGCTACGATCGACGTCCGATTGATTGCGCGACTTCTCAACGTGCCTCTAGGTGATGTGCATCCAAGTGAGAAGAATTTGAGGACTAGACGTGAACGAGATCGCCGCACCAGGTTTCTGTGCTGTAAGTTGGTTCCATGGCAGCCCAATAATAGCCTCAAGGCGACGTACATGTCTGAGGATTTACGCCTGCTGCACCATATCTGCACGTTCAATGTCTATCCCAGGTCGACGAACCGCATTGAATGCACACGTCTTATGGTCGATTTCTTATTTCTGGTGGCCCAGGGAGAGAACGTATGTATGGCCAGTTTCATCTTACGGCAGATAGTTCTCATAGCCAGGTCGAGAAGAACATTCGAATCGCTTCCCTTTGGCCGACTCATTTGTAAGATTGCACTTGAGTTTGCCTATAGACTTGGACCCGAATTGCCGGTATCGATTCACACCATCGATGAGTCGACAATGGTTAAGATGAAGATTGGGTCGCAATATCGTGAAAATCAACTTAAAAGGGATAGTGGGGATGACTTTGATGAAGAGGAAGATCAAAGCGAAGAAGAACCTAGAGCAGAGGTTCAGGAAGAAGCTCAGGAAGAAGCAGAAGAGGAGGCTCAGGATACTGATGAGAGCCCTCCTCCTTCTGCGCAGACTTCTATCGACGACCGCATTGCTCGGATGGAGGAGAGTCGGACCGCTTTGCGAAGGGAAGTCCAAGAACTTCGAGCAGAGGTCGCTGATGCCAAGGCCGTTACGAAGAAGAAATTTGGCAAGGTGACTCGCACCTTGAAGGCAATCCTGTGTTGCTTACAGGATAAGGGTGCTCCTCCTCCGTCACCAGATTCCGACTAGCGATGCGATCTTTGATGTTGTTATTAGTAGTTAGCCATTTCCTGTTTTATGTGTGTAAAGCCTATTAGGGCTAGTGCTTTGCTTATGTTGCTGTTGCTTAACTGTCTTAATTTCCATGTCATTCTAGTCATGATGCTTGTAAGGATATATCCCTTGTATTGTGACAATTTTGATTAATTGAAATGCATGGAATGCCTTTGACTCTTTAGTGAATGATTGTGGTGTATTTGTGTAATTGAGACTGACAAGGTTGCGCCCTATTTTGAATATAGGGAATGCCACCTAAGACTACGAGGAGCGCGGTTCGGCTTTCATTGTCAGAGCAGATGGATCAGACTCCCTCTCAGTCTGGCACTCGTCCGGACCCTGCTGTGGGCCCGATTCCTGAGACGGTTCGGTCGTCTCAGCCTGCTGTTGGTCCTACAGGTGGACCACCGCCATTTACACCATCTTTTAGAGAGCCACAGCGGGCATCTACTTCCGCACCTCGTCCGCCACAGCCTGCTCCACCCCCTGATAGATTCGAGCAGATGATGGCTATGATGCTACAGCAGCAGCAGCTTCTGACCACCATAGTTGGGACTTTAGCCCAGGGTGGGGGTGCGACTACATCTACTCCACCTGCACCACCTGCGCATCCAGCTGAGGATGCCTATACTTACGCCCAGGATGAGGGCATAGCACACCCTGCGCAGCCTGCTTTCCCTGCGGGGAATCCTGCCGACACACGGGGCCTTCTGGAGCGATTTCAGCGCTTGTGGCCTCCTACTTTCACGGGTTCTCACAGACCCGAGGAGGCTGAGTTCTGGCTCGACCGAGTGTCGAAGATTCTACGCATGTTGCACTGTACCGAGGCTGAGCAGGTAGAGCTGGCTACCTTCCTGTTTGAGAGAGAGGCCAGTATGTGGTGGGATAGCATATTGCGGACTGTTACCGCAGATTTCGTATGGATGTGGGCAGCATTCGAGTTCCGCTTCCATGAGAAGTATTATCCCCAGACCTACAGGCACGAGAGGGAGAATGAGTTTCTCCGTCTCAGGCAGGCAGCGATGACAGTTACCGAGTATGAGCATCGGTTCACAGAGTTGGGCAGGTACGTCCCGACGATTCTAGCTAATGAGCAGATGCGCATACGACGCTTTTTGGAGGGCTTGCGACCGGATATTCGGTCGAAGATGTGCTGTGTCAGTTTTCCTTCTTATGCGGAGTTGGTTCACATGTCCATGCGGGCAGAGCAGGACGTGGATCGACTTGAGCTATCTCGAGGCCCAACTACTTCTAGGCCGCGACCGGATTTGCCAGACAGGCCCTTCGCGGGCAAGAAGCCTCGCATTGATCCTCCAACCAGGACCACGGCGCCTGTACGACCGTTTCGGCGCCCTGATTTATCATGCACATACTGTGGGAGGACGGGCCATTTAGCGCAGAGTTACTTTTTCAGGATGCGGGACAGTGGGTTCTCGCCGCCGCAGAAGATTGATCGTGTACGTCCGCAGGCGATATCAGCACCGCCTATACGGTCAGCTCCTGCGCATCCTTCGTTCAGACCTACGGTATCGCAGATTCGACAGCCTCCACGGCCCTTGACACAGCGGCCGAACCGGCCACAGTAGGCACGAGTTCATGCACTGACCGCTGAGGCAGCTACGACGCCGACTTTCCAGCATTCAGCCTTCGAGGTCACGGGTCATATCGGAGGTACTCCCGTTCTTGTCATGGTGGACACTGGTTCCACGATTTCTTTGATATCGCGTGCCGTAGTCAGACGTCTTGGGTTGCAGACTATCACTATGGATAGCGTGCGAGTCTTTGCAGCTCATGGAGATTTTTTGGATGTCATCCAGATGTGTGAGGGTTGTTTGATTGATCTGGGAGGCAGGACGATGACTCTTGATCTGGTCGTCGATCCCTCGCTCGTTTATCTCAACGTCATTCTTGGCATGGATTGGTTGACTGCAGCGAGAGCCGAGATTGACTGCGAGACTCGTATAGTCACAGCGTACGAGCCTGAGGGTGCATCCTTCACATTTTCAGTGCGGGTAAATCTTCCTTTCCGCATTCTTAGCTACGCCACTCTATTGCGCGACGCTGGTGCCCAGGTACTTGAGCAGACGCCAGTTGTTTCTGAGTTCGGGGATCTGTTCAGGAAGATCCCTGATTTGCCGCCCCGACGTGAGATCGATTTCACTATTGATCTGATTCCTGGTTCTACACCCGTCTCACTGCCGACGTATCGCATGGCACCATGTGAGATGGAGGAGTTGAGGACGCAGATTGATGGCCTGTTAGAGCTTGGCTTTATACGGCCTAGCGTGTCTCCTTGGGGAGCACCGGTCTTGTTCGTGAAGAAGAAGGATGGTTCGCTGCGATTGTGTATTGATTATCGCAGGCTGAACCAGCTCACGGTGAAGAACAAGTACCCTTTGCCCAGGATCGATGACTTGTTTGATCAGTTGAGAGGAGCACAGTACTTCTCGAAGATTGATCTTCAGTCAGGATATCATCAGCTGCGCATCAGAGATGAGGACGTGCAGAAGACAGCATTCAGGACCAGTTTTGGCCACTACGAGTTCCTCGTGATGTCGTTCGGTCTCACGAACGCACCGGCCGTGTTCATGGATCTGATGAACCGGGTGTTTCGGCCTTTCCTCTATCGATTCATCGTTGTCTTCATCGACGACATTTTGGTATACTCTATGAGCCGAGAAGAGCATGAGGAGCACTTACGTTTGGTCCTTGATACGCTCAGACGACATCAGTTGTTCGCACAGTACAAGAAGTGCGACTTTTGGAAGCAGGAGGTGAAGTTTCTGGGACACGTGGTGTCCAAGGATGGCATGGCAGTTGACCTGTCTAAGGTAACTGCGGTGCAGGACTGGGAGCAGCCTGGTTCTGTCACTGAGGTGAGGAGTTTCTTGGGTCTCGCTGGCTACTATCGGCGCTTCATTCAGGATTTCTCGAAGATCGCGAGACCCTTATCTCAGTTGACACGGAAGGACGTGAAGTTCGCCTGGAATGATAAGGCGGAGTCAGCTTTTCAGGAGCTGAAGGACAGACTTACGTCCGCCCCTGTGCTAGTATTGCCAGAGCAGGGGGTTAGATACACTATACACACTGACGCGTCTAGCGTTGGTTTGGGTTGTGTCTTTATGCAGAGGGACAGGGTAATTTCGTATGCCTCGAGACAGTTAAGGAAGCACGAGGAGAATTACCCTACACACGACCTGGAGTTGGCAGCCGTTATATTCGCACTGAGACTCTGGAGACATTACCTCTACGGAGAGGATTCGAGCTCTTTTGCGACCACAAGAGCCTCAAGTACATATTCACGCAGCGAGACTTGAATATGAGGCAGCGACGATGGATGGAGACGCTGAAGGACTTCAAGTTTGAAGTCTCTTACCATCCTGGGAAGGCGAACCTTGTGGCTGATGCGTTGAGCCGCAAGAAGGCGATAGAGTTTGCGGCTCCGCTGATGGTTGCCGAGTGGGATATGGTGGAGTTTTTGCGAGACTTTGAGCAGAAACTCACCGTAGAGGAGCCGTTTGAGTTCATCGCACATGTACAGGTGCGATCTCAGATCGATGACCGAGTCATCGAGGCGCAGAGGGACGACGCGCATCTTACTGAGCTTCGAGAGCAGGCCAGTGATGATGCTGACGCCGACTGGCGAGTCGGTATGGATGGGGGCTTACGTTACCGTGGCCGCCTATGCATCCCAGATGTCCCTGACTTGAGACGAGAGATTCTCGAGGCTGCGCATTCTACTAGACTCGCGATGCATCCAGGCAGCACGAAGATGTATCGTGACGTGAAGAGGACGTATTGGTGGGAAGGTATGAAGACCCACATAGCTGAGTTCGTGTCCCGTTGTCTCACTTGTCAGCAGGTGAAGGCAGAGCATCGCCGACCACCTGGACTTTTGCAGCCTATGCCGATTGCAGAGTGGAAGTGGGATTTCATTTCCATGGATTTCATTTCTGGGTTGCCGAAGACGAGGAAGGGGCATGATTCCATTTGGGTGATCGTCGACCGATTGACGAAGTCGGCGCACTTCCTACCGATCAGAGTTACGAACTCTGCAGACGAGCTGGCTAGATTGTACATTCGAGAGATTGTGCGTCTGCATGGAGTTCCGTTGGAGATCGTGTCGGACAGAGACACGCGGTTCACTTCTATTTTCTGGACTCGCATTCAGGAGGCTATGGGTGTGAAGTTGAAGTTCAGTACTGCCTTCCACCCACAGACGGACGGACAGACGGAGCGAGTGAACCAGATCCTGGAGGACATGTTGCGGGCTTGCGCATTGGACTTCAAGGACAGTTGGGATGACTGTCTTGCATATGCGGAGTTTGCGTACAACAATAGCTTCCAGACGAGTATCGGCATGGCACCTTATGAGGCGCTGTATGGGAGACCTTGTCGCGCACCACATTGCTGGTTAGAGGTCGGTGAGCGCAGCTTGATTAGCCCAGAGTTGGTGCAGGCGACGTCAGAGAAGATTGATATTATTCGACGTCGGCTTCTTACAGCACAGAGCAGACAGAAGAGCTACGCCGATACGAGACGGAGACCACTAGAGTTCACAGTCGGGGATCATGTGTTTTTGCGAGTTTCCCCTATGAAGGGAGTCCTTCAGTTCGGGAAGAAGGGGAAGCTGGCACCACGATTCATTGGTCCATTTCAGATCCTCGATCGTGTGGGAGCAGTGGCTTACCGATTGGCTTTACCCACGCCCCTCGCGAGCGTCCACAACGTATTTCATGTTTCTATGCTGAAGAAGTACGTTGCTGATCCTTCCCATATTATCAGATGGGAGCAGGTGCAGTTAGGAGAGGATGTTACTTATATTCTGCGACCGACACGCATCTTAGACCGGAAGGAGCAGGTACTGCGTAGTAAGGTGATTCCCCTTGTGAAGGTACTATGGACGCATCATACTGAGGAGGAGGCTACTTGGGAGACAGAAGCCGAGATCAGAAAGAACTACCCACAGCTTCTCGAGGAGTACGAATAGGTACAAATTTCGAGGACGAAATTATTTGTTAAGGGGGGTAGATTGTAACGCCCGTGAAAAATCCGTACTTGGGTTCGAGTACCGATTTGACCCGAAATCGCGTAGGAATAATTTCCATAGAAATTAAACGTAAGTTAGCTAGCGCAACGCTAGAGTAGCTGGAAAATAGTCCCTGATCACTTTAAATACGTTCTACAAGACCCAAATCGAGTAGAACAGACAACTCTACAATACTCTATAACCTTGGATTAAACTCTAAGCAGGTTTGTCCTCTAGACCATATTGAACTTTTGTATTGAATTTAGACCGCGCGTCGAAGGTCCGATACCTCCTATCTTAGACCGTTAGAACCGCCCCGCTGGACTTGACAATCATCTCGAAAATCAAGTCAAACCGATAATCACAGAGTATTTCGTTGAACCCGGACTGAAGCGACCGCGAATAGGGACGAATTTGGAATTTCAAATCCAAATCTGGCACATGACTTGACGCGTCAGTATTAAGCGTTCTGACCGTCAAAATTCATCCAGATTACACCCTCGGATCAGGAAAAATTTCTATTTATTATCATGAGACTTTCAGCCCTGATCTATGTGCGGTGACCGCTGAACTGAAACTGGTCCGCTACGTGCGATCTGCGAACCCTGCCAGACTGAAAACTTAATACGAGCTACATCTGGTACCCATGAGCTTAAGTCTGATCGCAATCGACCAGGAGACCACCAGAAAGCAGTTTTTGGACCGAAACAGCCCCGAAATGGATAGGCATTAAGTAAACTTCATCCCGGAGCCTATTTTCGGCGTTTTCAAGCTTATAAAAGGGGTTGAAACCCTCATTTCTCCTTCACATCCGAATTTCACTAAACCTTAGAAAAGAGAGAGAGAGTTTGAGAGAAAGGGAAGAGGAGATTTTTCCCGCTTCCGAGCCATCAACGGTTGCTGCATCAGCACTTCCTTCCAATCACCTGGCTGGTGATTTCTACACTTTTTCAGGTATGAAATAATCCCAAAAACTTGCTGATTTAGGGTTTGCTTAGATGCACAACATGTTAGCTAACGTAATCCATAAATCAGGTTCTCTTACAGCCGTAGACGAAGCGTACACGCTCCGTTCAAAATCCTGCGACCGTAAGAGACTAGGTGAGGATTTTAGACGCTTTGATTGACGGTTTACAACGCTTTCAATGTCGTTTAATAGTAGATTATCGACGGCATCGCCGTTTGACATGTACAACATGCTCTTCGTTTCCTGTTTCGTAAATTAACGAAGAATATGAGATTTAGGGCATTTTAGTCATTTGTAGGAAGTACGGTCTACATGCATATTTTGCTGACGTGATTGACATGGTTTGTCGCCGCATTAGAGAGTTAGGAATGCTTGCATAATCAGTTTGGCGAAGAGATTCGCCAAGTTGCGCACTTTGGGTCGACATACTATATGTGGACTTAAGTGTGTAGTGTATGTGTTTGTATAAATGCTTGTATTAGTATGTATTGAATTGAATGATGTTATGTAGTAGTTTGAGATTGATTTCATGATTAATATGCTGACCTAAATGATTTCCTACATGTTGACCTTATGCATGATTACATTACATGCATAGAAATTATGCCTTGAAGATTTGCTTAAGTTGAATATGCATGGAAAGTATGCCTTGAAGATTTGCTTAAGTTGAATGTTATAACATGTGCTAACATGCTCACATGATGTATTTCAATTCCAATACCTTTGTATATAGTGTTAATGAAATTCCATAGATGTGTGGGACTTGACTTAGTCCAGGCAGTCGGTAACTGAGCGAATTCGTGGCTGACTGGTCATAGCCACGAACGACGCGTCGATGAATGTGATTCGTGTTGAGAGTTGGCGGCAGTGGTTAGGCCCCGCGAAGTGTTTTACGCACTTCATGTCGTTCAATTCGAGATGCGATCGCACTAGTCGAGCCCGTCAAGTAACCCGACTGGCCGATGTTTGTTCACCTTGTATGTATCATAACTGCTTGAACCTAGGGTACTGAACTTACCATTGTAAACCCTATTAACCGTGGTACCTTGATCCACGAAGACTCATGAGCCGGGCATGGTGGTATGGGACACCGTGGTCGAGCTGTCGGCCTACGCTGGGGCCACAAACCTCCCCGTAGTGACCAGTGAGCACCTTGACTCGTGAGCAGATTATGGTGGTATGGGACACTATATTCTAGCTGTCGGCCTACACTGATCAGGCGACGAGCCCTTTGTAGTGACCGCGAGCGTATTCTGAGTCCACGGGAGGCGACGACCCTTCCGTGCAGTAGAGTACAGTAGGCCTGTATTGATAAGGTGATGGGGGAGCGGTGCAACGAGTGCGAGCAACAGCCCTGGCAGCCCTTGCAGTGACCTACGAAATATACATCGTATGAGATTACTAGGAGTGACGACCCTAGACAGGATCCGTGTTGGGATTGATACAAGGGAAGTACCTTAGTTTCCCAATCCTGCTGTTTGAATGGACTAATAACAACTTGGTAATCATATCACCATAGCATTGCATGTGCCTGGAAGATGTGGAGCACTCTAGGGAGTGTGGCATGCCGCGGTCGTAAGATGTTGCCGCATGAGGGTGATCGTCGGTGAGGGCATACATCACGTCATATCATCTTGCATTAACAACAGTATTAGGATTTGTCTGATTTACTGCTTTACTATTATCGCGTGATTGAATTGTGAACATGCTAATCTTTGATCTATAATTCCACTGAGTTGATCACTCATTCCCACGTTACGGGATGGTGTTTGCAACACCCACCAGACCCTGTTGTAGTTGCAGGTGAGGACGAGATCCAGGAGGTGGAGCCCGAGATCGACGAGGACCAGGATGAGTTCTCGTATATGCAGTATCATGACGGCTTCCCGTAGGTGACCTGGATCGAGGGGGCATCAGTGGGACTTTCTTTTTGAACATTATTCTTTTGATATGTATATGTACATGAGACTCAGAGATGTAGTCATACTTTTGAGACAGATGAGATTACTTTGTTTTTATACAGTGATATATACATTGTTTAGTCTTCCGCTTGCTTTTATCACTGGATCTGAAGTATGAATTGCAGTTTTGGTATACTTTTACTCATGTGAATGCTTTAAATCAGACAACATTGAATCATAACCATTTTTGTTGCATAAGTGACGGTCTGGAACTCGGGAGTTGAGTTTATACACGACCCCCAATTTTCAGGGTGTTACACGCAGTGCGAAAAGGTGCAACTTCTGGATTCAAGTTACATTTGATGACATCGAAGGCGTTACGCAGAGTGTGTAAATTTAAGGTAATTTTCAAATACGGTCGGACAAAGGCTATAAATATGGGTTCTTTGAGGAGTTCTAAACATGAATTAGGTTTTAAGAAGCAGAGCTGAAGGTGGAGCAACCTCCCAAGAGTTTTTCTTCCTTATTTATTTTTAGTGCTTTCTTTTAAGGTTTTAAATCCAATCATGTCTATGGTTGGCTAAACCTCTTAGCTAGGGCTAAGAGGTGAAGCTTGTAGCATGTTGGGATGATTTGCTTACTTTGATTTTTATTCTTGTTGAACCTCTTTGATTTCTAGTTTGGCATTAGAGGAATATTTTTATTTTTCTATGATTTATTATGACTCAAATTACAATAGATATTGTGATAGCTTTAGATATCCTCTTTTCCTGTTTTGAGATTGTGAGATTGATAAATCTTATTGTTCACCATCATTTCCTGGGATGGTAGGATGATGGAATCCCTTCCAATCACCACAATACTCCTTCATTGAGGACTAGATCAATGAAAAGTTCAGATGTTTGATTTAATTGCTTTATCTTCCAATTGGATAAGATAGGACTCCAATTCCAATTGTGTTTCTTGAATCAAGTAAGGTAGCATCCTGATAGCTACAAGCGGATCCTTGGCACCCTATTTCTCACCTTTTAATTGATAGTTTTAATCAACACCATTCACAATTACTCTCTTTTATTCTAGATTTAGATTTAGATCTTCTTCTAGTTCTAGTTATTTTCAGAATACGTACAAGTTTAGTCCCTGTGGATTCGACCTCGCTCTCACCGAGTTATTACTACGTCGCGACCCTATACTTAGAGTTTTGAACAATTATAAATAATACAACTAGCTATTGAATATATAGAAGTAGGCCTATTATAAATGAAAAAGGGTTAAGCAGAGGAACTACCTCCAAGCCCTCCACAGTTAGTAGAAAAGAAGAAGAACAAGAGAGAATTTTAAGGGAATAAGAAGAACAAAATTATAAAGAGATCATAAAAGAAAGCTTGAAAATGACATCCATGACCAGAAAATAATATATACCCCTTCCAAGACAATATGATGCCGAAGCAAGCATGAGTAAATCATCAAAGTTTCTTAAAAGTCTTGCAGCATTTTATGAGCAGTTGGGAATCCCGTTCAAATCGGATCATAAAAAGTGCCTGAAAAAACTTGTTCAATCTATGAATGAGGACGATGGGAAGACATCTCCACCATCCAATTCATCAAAGGTGAATGACCATCTTTTGGACACCTCCAACTCAGAGTTGACCTAGAGTTCAAGTGCAGTTGAATCCGTAAAAAGAGAACCGAAGGATGATTCTAGCAATGAAGGTGGAGGTGGAGGAGGGGGTTACTATTATGGACAAAGTTCATCTAGTTACACACCACAAAGGCATTCATCATACAGAAGTTATTGAATGTATAAAAGTTTTATTGGTCTGTATGTGCATGTTAGGTTTATTTACTTTTGATTATGGACAAAGTTTATTTACTTTGTTCATTTTATGGACGTAGTTTATTTACTTTTGAAGTTGGATCTGTGATATTTTAACAGTTGAATGACCTAGCTAAATGGTCCAATGTATTAATATCGTGTGTCTCACCATGGATGATGCTTCATGAAATCTCCCAAATTGAAAGATTTTACCTTGGCTCTCCCAAATAACAGTTGAATTACCCATTGCGTGCTAACTGCCAAGTGTGCAGGCGTGTGATGGTTTTAGTTAAAGCTCTCTATTTTTATGCCTGTACCACTATTAATTTCCAAGTGCCCAATTCGACCTCAATAAGAGTATATATGACCCAACTTGGCAATCCGATCCAACATTTCTAACCCTTACCCCACCTAAATTCCTTTTTGTTAAACCCACTATAAGATTTAAGCACTTGTTATTTCATTCATTGTTTAATTGATTTTATTTCTCTCAAATATATTTTAAATATGTAAAATTAGTTATTTATTAACTTCAAAAAGTTACCCTTAATTTCTTCTTCTTTTTACAATTTTTTGAAAAATTTCCATATTTTTATATTTTTTAAAAAAATATTTAAAACAAAAGACTCGATCCGAATCATGCCCAACTCGATCCAACTCGGTTTCCCTGACCGAGTCGGACTCGATTCGGGTCAGGCCAGCTAGGAATCGGTTTGGATCGAGTCAGCTCTGCTGGACTCGGTCCTGATTTGGATTGAATTGAGGTCAGGTAGTTGGCAAAACCAAATCGAGTCGAGTTGGACCTAACTCGGTCCGACTCAACTCGATGCCCACCTCTATTTACATGGATGCGGTGGTAGTAGGAAATCCCACCACATCGTCATGTAGGTGTACACGAGTTGAACTAAGTCAAGCTTGGCACAACTCAACTTAGCTCGGCCACTAGCAGACCCCAGCTCGAACTCAGCTCAACTTGGTCCTCGACCCTGATTGGCCAGCTCTGCTCGGTTCGGTCAACAGCTTGGACCAGTTTGAGCTGAGTTCTAGCCAAGATCGAGCGTCTGCAGCGTTTTCTCATACACATGTAGTGCACCTTCAAATTTTCACGAAAATGTAAAGCATCAACATCGGTTTACAGGTATTTCATCAAACACTCAGTAAGTAACATAAAAAATCAAGATATAAGGGTATTTGTTTCATATCCATACCTTCCTTGCCACCAACCGACACTTGGTTGAGTCATTTCATCAAACACTTATTGAGCAACATTAATATCAAAATAACCAAGTCACCGAACTGGTTCGATTCGAGTTGGGGTTCAATCCGAGTTGAGTCGAGCTCGGGGAACCTCGAACTTGGCTATGACCTGGGGATCAACTATTAAGTGAAAATGTGTCATATCTTAGCAATTTGATATATCTTGCCTTTGTTTATGTTAGCATTAACTTGATAGTTTGATATACATTGTTGATTCATAAGCATCTATTTTATGCATGCATGACACATCATGAAATTGGGGCCCTCATATTAGTCCATATACTTGAATGAGATCCATAGATGTACTATATTTGGGCCCTCGTGTTGGTCAATATACCTGGATGAGATCCTATTGAGACTCAAATATTGCATATTTTTCTCCAGTTATATCTTGGTTTTATAAAAATGATACTGCTTAATGTTATATTCTATACATGTTTGTGTCGCGAGGTGAATTTGAGAGCTTGGATTGAAAAGAATGTTAAAAGTATGGATTTAATGCTTAAGAATCACCAAGGCAAGGGATGAATCTTAAAAGACCAAGATTGAAGATTTCAAGACCTCAATATCCAAGGAAACCAAGTGAGGAATGAAGAGAATCGAAGATTTGAAGTGAATTTGTGTGATCTTCGACTTGTCCAAGGTCTGCTTCGACTAGTCTAAGCTTCGACTCGTCTAAACTCCTGCTCGACTAGTCGAAAGAAATTTTGACTTGAACCCAAACAACATGATCTTTTTAATTCATGCGATCTTCGATCAGTCGAAGGTGATCCTCGACTAGTTGATGTCGAAAGTGGTCCTTGACCAGTCGAGGGTTACGCAGATTTTATGCGGAGTGCGTAAATTTGAGGCGGTTTTGCGATTTTGCAGACGAAAAACTATAATAGGGGTTTCCATGATATTTTTAGGATATTTAAGGTTTCAACAAGCTGAGCCAAGGGGTGGATAAGACTTCCAAGAGTTTTTCTTCTTTCCTAGTTTATTTTTAATACTTTATTTTAGGTTTTGATTCCAATCATGTCTGTGGTTGGCTAGATCCTCTAGCTAGGTCTAAAGGGTGAAGCTTGTAGCGTAAATGGGATGTTTTCTTTGCTTTGATTCATATTTTTATTGTACCTCGTGGATTCTATGTAACGTCTCGAAAAAATCTGTACAAAGATCTGAGTACCACCTCAAGTAGAAATCTCTAAAAAACAGTATACTGTGGAAATTAGATAGAAATTAATTTAGTACTAAACTAAATTAATTGGTGGATTAGCTTGAACCACTATTTATACAAACTACAAACCCAAAACCATTAAAATCGCTAGCTGAACATTACTTGAAAACCTTGGGAAAATCCTGAAACCCATTTGATCTCGGAAGCACATTGAACTCCGTATCGGACCTAGACCACGCGTCGAAAGTCCGATGACTGCGAAACTATAGGGATACGACCATCTTATTGGGCTTGACAACCATCACAGGAATTGAGCCCAAATAGCATCCAAAAACACACAACTTGAGCCTTAAGTGAAATGTGTGAGAAACACGAATATCTTTAGAAAATGAACCCAAACTTAAGTGAATTGGACCATTCGCTTGTGGGCAAAATTGAAGACTTCGAACCGTTAGATTCTGACTGTACTTGTGGCCCTGATCGAGTGATGACGACCATTGATCTGATATAGGTCCTTCACGACCGATCCGTTTGTCAGATCGTACCATAAACACAGTCCTGGCATAGATCCATTGTCAGGAACTTGCCCTTTGACGTAGGTGAGTAATGGACCTCCAGATGAGTCCCGCTTACCCTGGGGCCATTTGAATCAGTTCTAGGCCTATATATAGCCCTTAAACCACCCCTCTCTTATTCCACACGAATTTGCTCCAAACCCTAGGAGAGAGAAGAGAGAAAGCTTAGGAGATCGTGGTGGTGTTTCTATCCCATGACTACACACACTAGATCGCCTCTCTATTACACTACACGACCTATTCTGACAAGGATTTGGGTAAGAAATCTTAATCCTAATCTTGTTTTAAAAATTCAAATAGAGTTATCAGTGAAATAGCTAATTTATTTCATGATTCAGGTACCCGTTGTTCTATTTTCGGTAACATAGGATTCGAACCGCGTCCAAATCAAGTATTCTAACGAAAGGTGCAGACTATAAATGTTTAGGTTATGGTTTTTAAGGCTTTCAATGTCAGCTAATGATTTATGTCTGACTTGATTGTTGTCATATGATCTTAGTTACGACATTTTTGATAAATCATGTTGTGTGAACTGTGTTGAATATAAAATGCATTCCATGTGCTTGTTGAAATGTTTGAATGAGTACAAAATTCTAATTTATACTTTCCATAAGTTCTAACTTAAGATTCATGTTTGTCATACGCTTTATAACTTAATTTATGTAAGGAATTGATATAGTTCATGTCGTAACTAATCTAGTCTATATACTTGGAAATGTGTAGTCTAAGTGTTTGTTAAAATGTCTGAATGAAAATTTGTTGATGAATTATATTTATTAAGTGTATTAAGATAGGATTCTTAATTTCCTTAATCATATGAATAGCTTCTTTCATGGAATCATATCGCCGCTATGCGATTTATGGATTAAATGCAAGTGCTTAGCAACATGTTCAATGTGTTTGGTAAAATGCTCAAATGAGATATTGATTTGGAATTGTTTGTCAAATGCCGATATGATCTTCACATGTATTTACGTGCTACATCTGAGTAAGATTGGGACTACAACATAGTCCAGGAAATCGATAATAATTCCTGTTTGAGTGGTGGAATTAGTCTTGCGACATTTGATACGTTCGGTGAATCTGAGTCGTACGATGTTTGTTGGTAGCGGTTAGGTCACAGGGAGTGCTCACGTACTCTATGTCGATTAATTCTATGTGCGCTCATACCAATCGAACTTGTCTAATAACTCGATTAGCCTATTGTGTGTTTACCATGTATGGACATCACTGCTTGAATTTAAGATACCACTTACCAATGTAAGACCCATTTCAACTATGGTACTTTGATCCACTAAGACTCATGAGCTGGGCATGGTCGTATGGGACATCGTGGTTGAGCTGTCACCTACACCGGGGTGACGAGTCGTCCCATAGTGACCAGTGAGTAACTCAAACTCGTGAATTGAATACGGCGATATGAGACACTGTATTCGAGCTTTCGGCCTGCGCTGAGGTGACGAGCCTCCCCGTAGTGATCTCGAGTATAAAATCTTGAACTTTCTCATCCACTGTTCTTCATTAGGGTGATGCCCCGCAAGTTTCCTATCGTATGTGGTTAACTCGGATTGATGACCCTAGATGGATCCTTTATTTGGGTAAATGATATAAAAGGAGGTACCTTAGCTTCTCAAACCTGTTATATGAATAAGCTTAATAAAGTACTAGGCTAACACGACCATGCACTGCATTGCATACGGCCTTTATAGAGGAAGGGCATGATGAGGACGTTTTGTCATGCACGAATGGCTAATGTTGTCGTTTGTGAGGGATCTTTATGCGAGTGCATGTATCATTACTGCACTTCATTCCTGCATTAACCAGAGTATTTAGGAAGTGATTGTTGTATTGCTTTATCATTACTGCTTGATTGAATTGATGATATGTTAAACTTTGCCTTATAGTACCACTGAATTAATCACTCACTCCCACTCTGGGATGGTGTTTTAAAATACCAACCAAACTCTATTGTAGATGTAGGTGATGGCAGAGTCTATACATCTGAGATAGACTTCTTTGACGAAGAGGAGGATTCTCCTATGTACAGCTATCAGGCAAGTCTATGTAGACCATGCGTTGATCAACGGGATCATAGGGATTATATGAGTAGTCAAACATTTACATTTTGACATTTTGTATATTTTGATACAACACTTGTATATATTCAGCCCGATAACACAATCATGCTCTAAAGGTTATGAAACACGTTTATACTTTATATATTTATCTCAATCTTTTGCTTGCTTAATTACATTAACTCTGGAGTTTGATATGCTGATTTGGTATAATCTCTCTCATGTTTAATGCACTAATATAGTCAACATTAAAACATCATTATCTATGTTGCATAAGTGATGTGCTAGATCTCAAGAGTATAGCTTTGCTCGACCCTCGAAATATGGGGTATTACAAGTCGGTATCAGAGCATGATTTGGATTAAACTGGACCTGGGTTATGGTAACACGATGCAATCTTACGCACTTTGACTTAGAAGAGGGCGATAAAATATAGAAATGATCATATGATCCCAATTTTTGCCAACATGCGAGATTGACCGTTGTAAAGTAGCCCATACACGTCCGAGATCATGTGAAATGATCTCAGTCCCTTTTTAGATCATCAATCGACGGGTTTGAATGATAATTCGGTGAATCCCAAAGTTGAAACAAATCAAAAAAGCATGAATATGCATGAGTTAGACCCAGAAAACACCTCACAGGGGCGTAGGGGTCCAAAACCCAAATTCCGATGGGACTCAGGGGGTCCCAACACCCTGGGAGGGGGTGGCCACCATCGAAAGTCTAGGGGGACAGTGGTGGCACTGCCCGGTCTGCGGCACGTCACCGTCCGACCGATTAGGTGGGCCTGTCCCACGTGTAGGTCCCCTCTAGTTTACCCCTAGCCCCCTTTATACCCTCATTTCATATTTTCAACCCTCCAAATACTCCCAAACCCTCCAAAACTTCCATTCCTTCTTAATCCCTTCTTTCATATATTCAAAACCTTCAAATCTTCTATCTTATTCAACTTTACCTCACTATCCCTCATCTTCATCTCTTCACCTCCCCTATTTCCATTTAATTGAGCACAAAGGCCCTCTTTTGTGTCTCATAATCTCTAAAACCCACAAACCAATCTCACCCTTCAAGTGTCTTCACTTCCATGGCTCTTTTTGTGCTAGTTACCACTATTTTCTCCATCTTCACACTTCTTTCCCTCATGAGAAAGAAAAGAGCGGCCTCAGATGAGGCCGAGCCAAGCCAACCAAGCCGCACTATGAAGAAGGTGGGCACTGAAGCTAGTACGAGTGTCGAGCGAGAACGAAGATCTAAGCGGGACCTTGATCCTCAAATCCCATTGGAAAGATCGCTACCGGCAGGCGCCAATCTCGGTAGGTTTTGAAACTGCAAGGTGGTGTTCGAAGCGCATGTTGATGAGAAGATGTTTGGATTGTGTCCATCCATCGACTTTCTCCTGGAAAATGGGTGTGGTCCCATATTCGAGGGAACCACTCATGCAAGTGAAGGCACAGTGAGAGCCTTCTACGCCCACATACGGAACCCACTACTAGAGCCTCTGCAGTTTTCTATCCCCTTAGGAAGAGAGGAGGCCATAGTAAATGTGGACATGTTAGCCCGTATTATGGGGGTAGAACGTGGAGTAGTATATGCAAGTGAGAAGAATATCTCTAGTGAGTGAGAAAGGAATCGTCGCACATGGTTCCTATGCAGCCGACTTGTGCGGTGGAGACGAGGAAATAACCTTGCAGCGACTAAGATGATAAATGACTTCTGTCTACTCCATCACATATGCACGTACAATGTATATCCTAGGTGGAGTAATTGCACGGAATGTACTCGACTCATAGTAGACTTTTTGTATAGAGTTGGACAAGCGGATAAGGTATGCCTACCTACTTTCATTTTGTCTCAGATTATCAGCACTGCATGGTCTACTAGAGAAGATTCCTCACTACCTTTCGGCTGACTTATTTATAAGATTGCCCGAAACTTCAACTTCAGACTCCATATGGAGAATGTCGCCCCGATCTACATTATCAGTGAGAATATGCTCAACAACATGGGCATTGGCCCTAGGTAACGCCAAGCCCGATTCGATGAGGATAATGATGAAATAGAAGAAGAAAGTGAAGAGGAAGAAGAAGAGGGGGGTGATGAAGAAAGTGGTGATGAAGAAGGCAGTGAGGAAGAAGAGGGTGAGGAAGGAGAGGAGGCTCAGGACTCAGATAGGGGACCTCCTACTACAGATGAAGACCGCCATGATCGGGCCACCCTGGAAGCTGGCATGGCCAGGATTGAGGAGAATCAGGCCTATTTGAGATGAAAATTTAAGAAGATGTCCTGCACTTTGAAGACCCTCCTATGTTGTATGTAGGATAAGGGTGCTCCTCACCTTCGCCAGAGTCAGTGGACTACGTGTAGGCTGCGGTTGTCATCTATTTATTTTTGTTTCTTGCTTTTCTATGTAACAGCCTTAGTTGGCTTAGTTTGGTGTTAGGATAGTCAGTGTTAAAGCTTTTGTTAAGTTTAGCTCACATGCATCTTCTGTCATGATTCATGTAATACTACACCTCATGTATTGTGACAATTTTGGTTAAATGAAATGGATGAAGCTTCTTTTAAAATGAGATGTGTCGAATGTTTAGAAATGAGGATGATATTATCCTAATCTCACACATGTTACACTCTATGTTGTATATAGGGAACGTCTCTTGAAAGCGCTCGGAACATAGCATGTCTCGCACTTGGCGAATCGATTGACGAGGCACCTCCCCTGAGCGATAGCCATACGGACCCCAGTTTAGGCCCAGATAGTGACACAATACCGGAGTCACAGTCAGCCATTGGCCCCACCAATGGGCCAATACCTTCTGCACCACTGGTTCTAAAACAGAACCGTGCGTCTACATCGACGCCACACATGCCTCAGGCGGCTCCTACCCCTGATAGGTTGGAGCAGATGATGCTCCTAACGCAACAACAACAGCAAGTTTCGACCACTATTGCGAGGGTTAGTGCCCAAAACATGAGTATGGTCCCGTCTGCACCACCTGTGCAACTTGCTTAAAATTTGAATACAACGATCTATTTGAATGCTTTCAGCATTTCCGTCCTCCTACCTTTGCAGGCACTCATAGGCCCGAGTAAGCCGAATACAAGCCATTGCACTGCACTGACGCAGAGCAAGTTGAGCTGGTCACCTATATGTTCGAGAAGGAGGCTAGTCTATGGTGGGACAACATCTTACGAACAGTTCCCACAGGACATGTGTGGACATGGGACGCTTTTGAGACTCACTTCCATGGAAAGTATTTCCCTCTCACTTACTGTAATAAAAAGGAGGCTGAGTTTCTCTGCCACCGTCAGGGAGGAATGACCATGTTAGAATATGAGAACAGATTCACGGAGCTGGCCAGATATGTTCCACTGATCCTAGTAGATAAGCCAATGAGAATGCAGCGACTTTCAGAGGGTCTGTGGCCCGATATCCACACGAAGATGTGTTGCGTTAGCATTTCCAATTATGTTGAGCTAGTGAACATGTCCTTGTGAGTCGAGCAGGATGGAAATAAACTGTCTCGGATACATATGCCCATGGGCCCGAGGCCTCGACCTGATTTTCTAAACCGACCGTTCCTCGGCAAGAGGCCAGGTGCAGAATCGCCTCCCAGGCTTATGGTTCCACCAACCCAGCTGAGGTGATCAGATCTATGGTGCAACTACTGTAAGAAGATGGGCCATGTAGACACCTATTATTTTACTAAGATGAAGGACAATGGCTTTATGCCTCCTCAGAAGATGATCCGCCAGCCATCACAAGCTATTTCAGCCTCATCTCTATAATCTGTACCACCAGTACAACCCTTCTACAGACCACCTGTACCTTGGAATAGGTCGCCTCAGTGACCAATGGCAGTGTAACCTAATCGTTCTCAGCAAGCGTGTGTACATGCACTTGCAGCTGAAGCATCTGAGTTAGGAACTGCAGTGCCTTTAGACTTTGAAGTCACTGCCCACATTCAAGGTACACCTGTATTCCTATTGGTGGACACCCAGTCCACTATTTTGATAGTATCATGCTCTATAGTCAGGCGTTTGGGGTTAAACACCATCCCTATGGTTGGGGTGAGAGTCCTTATCGTGATACGGACTTTCTCCGACGCTACTAAGTTTTCTAAAGATTGCCCGATAGACTTAGGGGCAGAACGGTGCACATTGACCTGATTGTCAACCTGTTGCATCATTACGACATCATTCTCGGCATGGAATGACTCACCGAAATGAAGGCAGAGATCGACTGTGGTACCAGATTGGTGACAGCCCGTGGACCTGAGGGCATGACCTTTACTTTTCCAGTTCAGGACAGTTGGCCCTATCGTATAAGTTGTTATGCTTCCTTATTAGAAAATGTTGATGGTCCGACACTTGAGGATACCCCTAGAGTCCAAGATTTCATGGACGTGTTCAGAATAATACCTGGACTACCTCCTCGGTGCGAGATTAACCTTACTATCGACCGAGTGCCTGGTGCGACACCCATTTCCTTACCAACATACCGCATGCCTCCTTGTGAAATAGAGGAATTGAGGAGACAGATAGATGATCTACTGGAATCAGGTTTTATATGACCGAGCATATTTCTTTGGGGAGCACCTGTGTTGTTTGTAAAGAAGAAGGATGGTTCGCTGCGATTGTGTATTGATTATCGCAGGCTGAATCACATCACAGTCAAGAACAAGTATCTCTGCCTAGGATAGAAGACCTGTTTGACCAATTAAAAGGGGCGCAACATGTCTCAAAGATTGACCTGTAGTCCAGGTATCATTAGTTGCGTGTCAGGGATGAAGACGTGCAGAAAACAGCATTCAGAACCAGTTTTGGGCACTATGAGTTCCTCATGATGTCGTTCGAACTTATGAATGCACCGGCCGTATTCATGGACCTCATGAATTGGGTGTTTCGGTCATATCTGTATCGATTCGTCATTGTGTTTATAGATGACATTTTGATAAACTCTAGGAGTTGGAAAGATCATGAAGAACACCTGCGAGCTATCTTCGATACTCTCAGGACGAATCAATTGTTTGCACAATACTGAAAATGTGACTTCTGGAAAGAGGAAGTTAAGTTTCTGGGGCATGTGGTTTCCATGCAAGGAATTGTCGTGGCCAAGGTGACCGCGGTTTAGGACTGGGAGTAGCCCAGTTCAGTTACAGAAGTGAGGAGTTTCCTCGGACTTGCAAGCTACTATCACAGGTTTATCAAATATTTTTCCAAGATAGCCAGACCGTTGTCTTAACTCACTCAGAAGGATCTTAAGTTTGCTTAGAAGGAGGAAGCAGAAGCAACCTTTTAGGAATTAAAGGACAAGCTAATGTCCACACTCATGCTAGTATTGCCAGAGCAGGGGGTTAAGTACATTATCTACACTGATGCTTCTCATGTTGGTTCGGGTTGTGTTCTTATGCAGAAGGACAGAGTGATCACCTATACCTAGCTACCGTTGAGGAAACATGAAGAAAACTACCCCATGTATGACCTGAAATTGGCAGCGGTCATCTTTGCATTAAAGCTCTGGAGACATTACCTCTATGGAGAGGAGTTCGAGCTCTTTTACGACCATAAGAGCCTCAAGTACATATTCACGCAGAGACACCTGAATATGAGGCAGCGGCGATGGATGGAAACCTTGAAAGACTTCAAGTTTGAGGTTTCCTACTATCCTGACAAGGCAAACCTTATGTCCGATGTATTGTGCCGCAAGAAGACAATAGAATTTGCAGCCCCACTAATGATAGAAGAATGGAATATGGTAGATTTTGTATGAGACTTCGAACAGAAGCTTATAGTAGAGGAGTCATTCAAAAGCGTCGCACACATCCATGTACAACTACTTATTGATGACCAAATCATTATGGCTCAGAAAGAAGACGAACTATTGGTGAAGATGAGAGGACAAGAAAGTGACAGTAAAGTATCTAAATGGAGGTTTGAGATATCGCGGCCGTCGATGCGTCCTGAATCTCCATGACTTGAGAAAGGAAGTCCTGGACGCCACTTACAATTCAAGGGTGACAATGCATCCGGGCAGTACGAAGATGTATAGTGACATGAAGCGTTCATACTAGTGGGACAACATGAAGGCCCACATAGCAGATTATGTATCATGTTATCTCACGTGCCAGCAGGTCAAGGCTGAGCATTGCCGACCTCCTAGTTTACTTCAGCCCATGCCCATAACTGAATAGAAATGGGACTTCATATCTATGGATTTCATTTCCAGGTTACCGAAGACAAGGAAAGGACATGACACCATTTGAGTGATTGTGAACGGATTGACGAAATCGGCTCATTTCCTCCCAATTAGAGTTTTGAACTCAATGGATGATTTAGTCAGGCTGTACATCAAGGAGATTGTATGAATGCATGGAGTTCCTATGGAGATTGTGTCGAATCAAGACACGTGATTCACGTCCATTTTCTAGACTCGAATCTAAGAAGAAATGGGAGTGCAACTGAAGTTCAGTATCGCGTTCCACCCATAGACAGGTGGGGAAATGGAACGGATAAATCAGGTACTTGAAGATATGTTGCGAGCATGTGTGCTTGGTTTCAAGGACAGTTGGGATGACTGTCTCCCCTATGTCGAGTTGCTTATAACAATAGCTTCTAAGCGAGCATTAACATGACTCCCTACGATGCATTGTATAGGCGCCCATGTCGAGCACCATGTTGTTGGGCAAAAGTTGGCGAGAAGAACCTGATTGGCCCAGATTTGGTTCAGGCGACCTCAAAAAAGATCGATATTATCAAGCATCAAGTTCTTACAGCCCAGAGCAGATGAAGAGTTATGCTGATCCATGACGACGGTAGTTGGAATTTGAAGTTGGGGAACATGTGTTTCTTAAGATTTTTCCCATGAAGGGAGTACTCCTTTTTGGCAAAAAAGGGAAGCTTACGTCGAGATTCATTAGCCCATTCCAGATTCTAAATCGAGTGGGTGTGGTAGCATATCGTCTCACCTTGCCCACACCACTCGCCGGTGTGCACAACGTATTTCATGTGTTCATGCTAAAGAAATACATTCCTGATCCCACTCACATTATCAAGTGGGAGCAGGTACAGCTAAGTGAAGATGCTACCTATGTACTGCGACCAACATGTATTTTGAATAGGAAGGACAGGTGCTACGCAATAAAGTTATCCCACTTGTGAAAGTATTGTGGACTCACCATACTGAGGAAGAGGCTACTTGGAAAACAGAAGCTGAAGTCCGTAAGAAGTACCCTCGGATCCTCAAGGAGTACGAAAAGGTACTAATTTCGGTGACAAATTTTTTCTTTAAGGGAGGTATATTGTAACGTCTCAAAAAAATCTGTACAAAGACCCAAGTACCACCTCATGTAGAAATCCCTAAAAACAGTATACTACGAAAATTAGATGAAAATTAATTTAGTACTAAACTAAATTAATCAGTGGATTAGCTTGAACCATTATCTATACAGACTGCAAACCCAAAATCATTAAAATCTCT
This sequence comes from Magnolia kwangsiensis, assembly GCA_037074715.1. Classification (NCBI taxonomy): domain Eukaryota; kingdom Viridiplantae; phylum Streptophyta; class Magnoliopsida; order Magnoliales; family Magnoliaceae; genus Magnolia; species Magnolia kwangsiensis. Next base: position 59,918,062 of record CM073584.1, on the reverse strand, counting down.
AGCTCAACATTACTTGAAAACCTCAGAGAAATCCTAAAACCCAGTTGATCTCAGAAGTACATTGAAACTTCGTATCAGACCTGGACCGCGCGTCGAAAGTCCGATGATCGCGAAACTATAGGGTTATGACCGTTTTATTGGGCTTGACAACCATTACGGGAATTGAGCCCAAATAGCATCCAGAAATGTACAACTTGAGCCTTGAGCGAAGTGTGTGAGAAACGCGAATATCTTTAGAAAATGAACCCAAACTTAAGTGAATTGGACAATTCGCTTGCGGGCAAAATTGAAGACTTTAGACCGCCAGATTCTAACCCAACTTCACCTATGGATCAGGAAAATTTCCCTACACATATCTGTATACTTGTGGCCTTGATCGAGTGATGACGACGGTTGATCTGATACAGGTCCTTCACGGCCGATCCGTTTGTCAGATTGTACCATAAACACAGTCCTGGCATAGATCCATTGTCAGGGAACTTGCCCTATGACATAGGTGAGTAATGGACCTCCAGATGAGTCCCGATTGTCCGAAACAGACACCCTTTGGGTATAACTTAAGTATACCATTGCCATGGGGCCATTTGAATCAGTTTTGGGCCTATATAGAGCTCTTAAACCATCCATCTCTCATTCCACACGAATTTGCTCCAAACCCTAGTAGAGAAAAGAGACAAAAGAAGAGAAAAGAGTGAGGAGAAGAGAGAAAGCTTTGGAGATTGTGGCGGTGTTTCTCTCCCACGACTACACACACTTGATCGCCTCTCGATTACGCTACACAACTCGTTCTGATGATGATTTGGGTAAGGAATCCTAACCCTAATCTTGCTTAAGAAATCTAGATAGAGTAATCAGTGAAATAGCTAACCTATTTCATGATTTAGGTACCCGTTGTTCCGTTTTCGGTTCAAGTATTCTAACGAAAGGTGCGGACTATAAACGTTTAGGTTATGGTTTTCAAGGCTTTTAATGTCAGTTAATGATTTATATCTGACTTGATTGCTGCCATATGATCTTAGTTACGACGTTTTCGATAAATCATGCATATGTGAACTATGTTGAATATAAAATGCATTCCATGTGTTTGTTGAAATGTTTAAACGAGTATGAAATTCTGATTTATACTTTCCATGAGTTCTAACTTAAGATTCATATTTTTCATACGCTTTATAACCTAATTTGTGTAAGGAATTGCTATAGTTCATATCGTAACTAATCTAGTCTATATACTTGAAAATATGTAGTCTAAGTGTTTGTTAAAATGTCTGAATGAAAATTTGTTGATGGATTGTATTTATTATGTATACTAAGATAGGATTCTTGATTTCCTTAATCATATGAATAGCTTCTTTCATGGAATCATATCGTCACTACGCGATTTATGGATTAAAAGCAAGTGCTTGACGACATGTTCAACATGTTTAGTAAAATGCTCAAATGAGATATTTATTTGGAATTGTTTGTTAAATGCTGATATGATCTTCACATGTATTTACGTGCTACATTTGAGTAAGATTGGGACTACAACATAGTCCAAGCATTCGATAATAATTTTTGTTTGAGTGGTGGAATTATTTTTGTCACATTTAATACGTTCGGTGAATTTGAGTCGTACGACATTTGTCGACAGTGGTTAGGCCACAGGGAGTGCTCACGCACTCTATGTAGATTAATTCTGCGTGCGCTCGTACCAATAGAACTTGTTTAATAATCTGATTGGCGTATTATGTGTTTACCATGTATGAACATCACTGCTTGAATCTAAGGTACCACTTACCAATGTAAGACCTGTTTCAACCATGGTACTTTAATCCGCTAAGACTCATGAGCCAGACATGGTGGTATGGGACACCGTGGTCGAGCTGTCAACCTACGCTCAGGTGACGAGCCTCCCCATAGTGACCAGTGAAAAACCCAAACTCGTGATCCGAATACGGTGGTATGGGATAATATATTCAAGTTGTCGGCTTGCGCTGAGGTGACGAGCCTCTCCGTAGTGACCTCGAGTATAAACTCTTGAACTTTCTCATCCACTGTTCTTCATTAGGGTGATGCCCTACAACTTGCCTATCGTATGTGGTTAACTAGGATTGACGAACCTAGATAGATCCTTTATTTGGATAAATGATTTAAAGGGAGGTACCTTGCCTTCCCAAACTTGCTATATGAATAAGCCTAATTAATTACCAGGCTAACACGACCATGCACCGCATTGCATACAGCCTTTGTAGAGGAAGGGCATGATGAGAAAGTTTTGTCATGTGTGAATGGTTGATGTTGTCACTTGTGAGGGGGCTTTGTGCGAGTGCACGCATCGTTACTACACTTCATTCCTGCATTAACCAGAGTATTTAGGAAGTAATTGTGTATTGCTTTATCATTACTACTCGATTGAATTGATGACATGTTATACTTTGTCTTATAGTACCATTGAGTTGATCACTCACTCCTACTCTGGGCCGATGTTTTAAAACACCAACTAGACTTTATTGTAGATGCAGGTGATGACGGAGTCTATACATCTGAGATAGACTTCTTTGACAAGGAGGAGTGGTTCTCCTACGTACGGCTATCAGGCGGGTCTATATACACCATGCGTTGATCGACGGGATTACAGGGATTATATGGATTAGTCGGACATTCCCATTTTGACATTTTGTATATTTTGAAACAACACTTGTATATATTGAGCCCAGTAGCACAATCATACTCTGGAGGTTATGAAACACGCTTATACTTTATATATTTATCTCAATCTTCCGCTTACTTATTTACATTAGCTCTAGAGTATAATATGCTGATTTGGTATAATCCCTCTCATGTTTAATGCACTAATATGATCAACATTCAAACATCATTATCTATGTTGCATGAGTGATGTACTGGATCTCGGGAGTAGAGCCTTACTCGACCCTCAAAATTCAGGGCGTTATATTGTAGTTCTTTACTAAGGACTACTTTTAGTTTGTAATGGTTTTTTATGACTTAAATTACAATAGATCTGCGATAGCTTTGAGCATCTTCTTTACCTATTTTTTGAGATTTTGAAATTAGGAGATCTTATTCTTCACCATCGTCTCATGGGCATGGTTGAGTTATAGAATCCTTCCTAATCTTCTTAATTCTCTTATGTTTGGTTGTGAGATTGGTATATCCTATTGTTTATTATTGTCTCATGGGCATGGTTAGGTGATGGAATCACTTCCAAACCTCATAACTCTCATTCGTTAAGACTAGATTTATGATATGTTCAGAGATTTGATTTTCTCTCTTTTCCAATTGAATAGGATAGGATAAGACTCCAATTCCAATTGTGATCTTTGAATCAAGCAAGGTAGAATCCTGAGAACCTACAAGTGGATCCTTGGCACCCTAGTTCCCACTTTGAATTGATAGTTTTCACAATCTCTTACAGTCACTCTCTTTAATCTTTCATATTTAATTTTAGATCTTATTCTACTTCTAATTCTAATTACTTTTAGAATACACAAAAGAATAGTCCCTGTGGATTCGACCTCGGTCTCACCAAGATTATTACTACATCGTGACCCTACACTTAGGGTTGTGAGTAGATCCACAAATGTTCTATGTTTGGGCCCTCCTATTGGTTCTTATGCCTTAATGAAATTCAGAGGATTCGGGATATGTGTATGACATTATTAGTATATGATGCATTATGTTGGGTGTTTGTATGTTAGTGTTTGGGCCCTCATGTTTGTCCTTATTTTTGAATGAAATCCAGAGGATTTGGAGCTGTTTGTACAATGGGCACATGGTGGCTAGTATGATTTTGTGATTGATGGTGTGGTTTATATGGTAGCCACGTGATGGCTAGTTGGGTGAGATGGTTTGTGTTGAGGCCTTTTGATGGCTAGTTCAGTGAGATGGTTAGTGTTGAGGCCTTGCGATGGTAAGTTCAGTGAGATGGTCTGTGTTGAGGCCTTGTGATGGCCAAGTTGTTGATATTATTTGGAAGGTTTTTATAATGGTACATCATTATTACCCCGGGCTTATATCCTAATATTAAATATGCCTATTCTCTAACGAACCTACAAAGATTAGCCAATCGAACCATCTTTCATCATGTGTTAAGTGAGAGTGAGCACAATGGGATATTTGCAAGAGTCAGTTCCACTACCGGGACCTGGAAGGAAAGATGTGTGACGAGCCTACCTACTGTCAAGTGCTGGGTCGAGGTGGGTGGTATTCCAACTGCTGAGGTCATGTAAGGTGAAATAAACCAGGGTCCCCCCCATTGCTAAGCCAATGGCTAGATGGGTAGGGTTTGACGCACTCAAGACTTTGCTTTTTAGAAATGCATCCCACACTTGAGTGGATATGTGGCATTATACTTGTGCAGCATATTATAATTCTTGTGGAGATGTAAGAGGTGTGTCATTGGATGTAACACCCCGGATTTTTGCCGACCTAGGATTAGACGTCCTTAGGCAATGGGTCAACCAAAACACCTTGGTAACCGCTCAGAACCCAATTCCAAAGCCAAAGAAATCACTTAGGATAAATTCCTTTAGAAATTAAGCGTAAGTTAGCTAGTGCTACGCTAGAGTAGCTGTGAAATTGTCCCTGATCGCTTTAAATACGTTCTACAAGACCCAAAACTTGTAGAATCGTTGATGCTACGATACCCTAAAATTCAGAATCAAACTCTAAACTGGTTTGTTCTTTGAACCCTTTGAAACTTTGTATTGGATCTAGACCGCGTGTCGAAAGTCCGCTATCTACAATCTTATACTGTTATGACCGCTTGGCTGGACTTGACAATCGTTTTGAAAATCAAGCCCAACCGATGTACGGAGGCTATTTCATTGATCCTGGAGTGAAGAGAGTGAGAAATGGGTTAGATTTGAAAATTTTAATCCAAATCTGGCACGTGACTTGGCGCGTTATCATTAATCGTTCTGACCGTCAAAATTCAGCCAAATTACACCCTCGGATCAGGAAAAATTTCTCTTTCATATCATGAGACTTGTAAACCTGATCTAGGTGCGATGACCGCTGAACTGAAATTAGACCGCCTTGTGTGATCTGGGAACTCTGTCGGACTGAAAACTCGATGTGTACTAGATCCAGTGACCATGAGCTTAAGTCCGACCGCATTCGGCCAGGAGACCTCCCGAAACACTCTTTTGGACCAGAATAGACCCGATTTGGTTATACCTCAAGTGAACTTTGTTCCCAAGCCTAATTTGGGAAGGTTTTAACCTATATAAGGGCTTTAAACCCTCTCACAACCCTCCCATCCGAATTTTCCTGAAACCCTAGGAAAAGAGAGAGAGAAAGTGAGAGATTGTGAGAGAGTGTGGGAGAGATCTTCCCGCCACTTGCTGCAGCTGCTACACTGTCTAAGCACCGCATCCCAATCACTTTGTTGGTGATTCCGACGCATTTCTAAGTAAAGAAAACCCTAACTACTTGCTGATTTAGCATTCCGTCGATTCAAATAGCAAGGTAGCTTATACATCTTGTGCATTAGGTCGCCGCTACGCCGTTGACGAAGCGTATACGTTCCGTTCGAAACAATACATGTCTAAGGCAAAAGGTGCAGATCTTAGACGCTTTAATTGACTGATTTCAAAGCTTTCAATGTCGTTTAATAGTAGATTATCGACGGTAACGCCGTTTGACATGTACAACATGCTGTCCGTTTTCCGTTTCGTAAACGTACGGTAAATATGATATTTAGGGTATTTTAGGCATTTATAGAAAATACTGTATACGTCCGTATTTTGCAAAAATGATTGTCATGTTTATTGGTCGTATTATGATATTAGAAATGCGTGCATGATCTGTTTGGCGAAGAGATTCGCCCTTATGCGCATTTTGAGTCGACATACGCTATGTAGGCTAAAGTGTGTAGACTAAGTGTTTGTATAAATGTTTGTATTATTATGTATTAAGTAAATGGTGTTGTGAATTAGTTTTGAGATTGAATTCTCAATCAATATGCTGACGTATATGATACCACCATGTTGGCTATATGAATTGATTTCCTTATATGTATAGAATACATGTGTTGGTTGATTTGCTTAGTTTGTATGTTATACCATGTGTTAACATGCTTGTATGGTTGTATTTCATTTCTGTTGCTCTCATGTGATTAGTGATATGGATTACAAATGCTTGGGGCTATAACTTAGTCCAGGCAGTCGGTAACGGATCAAATTCGTGGTTGGTTTCTATTTGCCACGAAGGACGCGTCGATGAACGCGAGTCGTATTTTGGGTTGGCGGCAGTGGTTAGGCCATGCGAAGTGTTTTATGCACTTCATGTCGCTCAGCTTGAAATGCGATCGTACTAGTCGAGCCCGTCAAGTAACCCGACTGGTCATTGTATGTTCACCATGTATGAGTCATAACTGCTTGAACTTAGGATACTAAACTTACCATTGAAAACCCTGTTAACCATGGTACCTTGATCCATAAAGACTCATGATCCGGGCATGGTGGTATGGGACACCGTGGTCGAGCTGTCGGCCTACGCTGGGGCCACAAACCTCCCCGTAGTGACCAGTGAGCACCCTACTCTGAGCAGATTATGGTGGTATGGGACACTATATTCTTACTGTCGGCCTACACTGATCAGGTGACGAGCCCTTTGTAGTGACCTTGAGTTTATCCTGATACCGCATGGGGGCGACGAGTCCTGATGCAGTCTTAAGGATAATTAGGCCTGTATTGATAAGGTGATGGGGGAGAGGTGCAAGGAGTGCGAGCAACAGCCCTGACAGCCCTTGCAGCGACCTATAAATATGACATCGTATGAGATTACTAGGAGTGACGACCCTAGACAGGATCTGTGATGGGATTGATATAAGCAAAGTACCTTAGTTTTCCAATACTGCTGTATGAAAAGGAATAATAACAACTTGGTAATCATATCACATCACATTGCATGTGCCTGGAAGATGTGGGCACTGAGCGGAATGCAAGCATGCCGTGGGCGTAAGATGGTGCCGTATGAGGGAGAATGTCGGTGAGGGCATCCATCATGTCATCTCATCCTTGCATTAACAACAGTATCTAGGAATGTTTGACTGTTTGCTTTACTATTAACGCGTGATTGATTTGATAACATGTTAATCTTTGCTCTATGATTCCACTGAGTTAATTACTCACTCCCACGTTACGGGACGGTGTTCCGGACACCCACCAGACCCTTTTGTAATTACAGATGATGACGCGGCCTGCGAGGCGGAGCCAGACTTGATGATGATGAGGAGGATCCCTCCTTTATGCGTGTTCTGATCGACGAGATTATAGGAAGGTTGATTAGACGCCTTGACACTTGTCATTTTATATTTTTGAAGCACTCATGTATATTCTTTTCTTTCCATTTTTGGAGTATACATGTATTTAATTAACCTGGTAACATGTTCACACTCTGGAGACGTACAATTACTTATTTATTTTATGTATTTATCACAGTCTTCCGCTTGCTAATTTAACTGTCTCTGGAGTATGATATGCTGTTTTGGCTTAGTCTCAATCTTGTTTAATGTCATTCTACAGACAACATGCATTTATCATTATCTATGTTACATAAGTGACGTTCTGAAACTCAGGAGTTGGGTTTCTACTCGACCCCCGACTTTCGGGGTGTTACATTGGAGATGAGGGATGTTTGACATTTAAATCATGAATCCATTCATACACAATTTCACTCGGGTTGGTGAGTGCGCAACTAGACCCTTATGTGCTCACTTGTATAGCTAAGATTTCGATTGGGTATGAGACAAACTTGAGATTAGGAATTTACTCCCATTGAGTCTAGCTATCCAAATCAGGTATGGGACTAGTTTGGATGTAAGTCATTTGTGATGGATCTCATGGCTTGAAAAACTGCGTACTATCATCCTGATTATACCACACTCCAACTTTGACATTCCTTTTCTATAGCATGCCTTATAGTAGAATATAGAATTTAATTAGCTTATACATGACGATTGGCTACTTTCATGATTCATGCTTTACTTATTTGATTAGTATGCCTAACATTGATGAAATATTTATGATAACTTTTTTAGCTATAATAACATGCTTGATCGATAACATGCTCACCTATGATAACATGCTTGGTTGATAACATGCCTATGTTTGTTTTGGATGTCTTTACCTAAGTACCCTGATAAGCCGTGTTTTACTCTCGGCACGTCATAGACTCACGAGTTGCGGTTTGCTCATACAAATAATTTACATTTTATCAGGATGCGTTTAGTAGCAACGTGTGTGCAAGAGTTGTTGAAGCTTGTGATTGTTTCCTTTATTGTTATTAAGATGATTATACTTATATATATATATACTATAGAATGATGTATATGGTTATATTGGGTGACTGTCTTTTGAAGGATAGGTCTGTCTCTTGGATGTATGCGTTAATACCATATATATGAAGTGTAACCACCTAATCAGGTTCACCATTCAATAAGGAAAAAAATTCCTCTGCCACATGAGCTAGATTTGGTGTTCAAGAAATTCGGTAACTGTTCATCAAGTCTAGTAAGTGGCGAGGAATTTGCCTCTGATCCAAGTTTGAGACTTGGGAAGTAGTACTGCCCGGGTTTCGAATTTGGGGCGTGACAATTGACTACCAGAAATTGAACGTACAAAGAGTTATTTCCATAGATATACCAATAAAAAAACATAATTTATAAAACTTTATAAGTCATGGATTTACAAATTACAAGTCACATACTAATAGGGGATAAAAGGGTGCATATAAACATTAAAATATAGAGCGTGCTTATTAATCATTCAAATGATATACTAATCAAATTATGAATGAGAAATGATAGTCTAAGCAAAAAAAATGTGATATTAAAATTCAATAACTTTAAAGCTTAAATTATCAGTACAAATGAAGTTATAATCCATGAATTTACCAATAAAACACAAGATGAGACTAGAATCCTTAGATTTTTCTATCATGCTCACTAAAGAGGCTTAATCCTCTGATTTAACTATAGAGTACCAAGATGAAGTTGAAATCCTCTGATTTTTCAATTTAGCCAAGGACCTTCTAAGGTCACATATCTAAGGTGTTATGGTCTCCCATATCTATAAGAAAGGACACCATAATAGAGTTCATTAAGACACATAAGTGGCTAAGGTCGTTATCACTAGACGAGTCTCCCGAATTGGATTTAGACTCCTCTGTATCATTATATATTGTCACCATAGCCTTGCCTTTGGATCTTGTTTTACTAGGGCAATCGGTGGCAAGATGTCCATAACCCTCACATTTATATCATTGGATTGGCTAAGTTGTTTAATAATTTTTCCCTTTCATTTCTCAACTGTCTTGTCCCTCTTGTCATAACTCTTCCATCTACTCAATTTAAGGAATTTCTTGAATTTTCTTCTGAAATCCTCATTCTCATCCTCAACATCACTATCACTTTAAGATTTATAGCTTTGAGCATATGTGAATGCCTATACGATATTTTTAAGGCATCTAGTTTTTTTACTCTAGAGGGGGCCTTAAGGTGTAGTTCATATGTTTGTAGGGAACTTAAGAGTTCTTCTACTTTCATATCATCTATGTTTCTACACTCTTTTATCGAGGTTATCTTGGGAGTTAACCTATCCGGTAGGGATTTAAGTATTTTCCTGCATATACGCCCTTTCAGGATCCTTTCTCATAAACACTACTTGGAATTACAAATATCATTCAATTTAGAGTAGAATTTCATGAAAGTTTCATACTCTTTCGCTTTAATATCTTCAAAATAGATAATTAAGAGTTGAAGCTTCAATCTTTCAACTGTGCTAGTTCCTGGGAGAATTCCAATATGTATCATGATTCCTTCCTGGTTTCACATGTGCAAATACATTTAAATTCATCAGGAGAAACTGCATAGTAAATAACATTGAGAGCTTTAGCATCATATGTATACCACGCTTTCTCATTGCACTCCATTTGGATTTATCTTTAGGAGCGCTAATGGTTCCACCATTAACCACAACTTGTTCCATAGGCATCGTCCATCCTTATTCAATAATTGCTCAAACCATAGGGTCAATGGATCTTAGAAAGACCATTATCCTAGCCTTCCAATAGGCGTAGTTAGACCCCTCAAAATATTACGGTCGTGTGATGGCACATCCCTCTTGAGTAAACATCATTCTTAAGCCCATTGAATCAACTCAAGATGGTTAAGCCCTTCAACAGCTACCCGCTTTGATCCCAATTAAATTGCATGTGGTGTAGGATACCATAACTACGTGTGAAAGCTTGACAGAGCTAAGGAATGAAGGTTATGTCTTAGAGAGGGGTGATTAGGACCAAATAAAATTATGACTTTTAAAATAAAATTACATAAGCTAAGCTAATATACATTTAAGCTAAGTAAGGTGATTAACTCTAAAGCTTCCAAGCCAATAGAGGGTCCAATCACATATACTACAAATCATATTCCTATAACCCAACTAGTCTATATAAGATAGTGTATATGTGCATGTGAGATGTGCTAACTATCAACACATGGTATTTATCTAATCATGCATACATGTAATTCATCTAAATGATCACATAAGCATAATAAAACAAGTGCTCAAAAGACAATCCCAAACACAAGCACATAAAGTGATTCAATTTTCCTACTCCACTCCTGGTAACGCACTCAACCCATGAGTGTACTGAATTTCACTATCGAAGGTTTTAAATCAAGTTCACCTCTAAACTTTATAGCCCTACACAAGGACTCTAACATACACTTCCGTTGGAGGCTCCCACAAGACACTTAAGTTGGTTTTCTATCGACTAACCAACAACTTTGGTCCTGATCTAAGGACCTACGTTTACTCCTGTCAGAGGCTCTCTCGAAGACTAACATGTATACGCTCATGTTTGGTAGCTTAAATAAAGATTTTGATTTAGGTCCTATATATGAACCAAGGTCCTGCACAAGAACCAAATCAAGTTTGCCGATTCAAACTCTACACTCAATCTTACACAAGAAAAGAGTGTACATGGACTCTTACAAATGATAACTTGTTGGATTGAGCGCAGTTGATGCGTGGTCTTAAGTTGCTTGATCAATATTCTCCCGTGCTTCAGTCAACTCTCATTTGCTCCTTCGATCATGATGTCGATGCTTTGCCAAGGCTTCAGCTCCAAGATCAAAAACATTGCATGTAGTGCTACTCTGAGGTAACCAAGGTGATGAGAGGTGGGTACAATCTCCTATAACTAATGAAAAGTTAAATTTCTAGGAGATTTTACTTGATAGACACTCTAAAGGTTAATAAACACTAGAATTTATCAATAGAAATGGTGTCTAAACTCTAATGAATGCTTAAGATCATGATCTTCATATATAGGAGCTTGGAATGCTCATTAGAGTGAAGAATCACTAAGAAGAGAGCATGACTCTCGTTGGGATTGAGTTTAAGAGGTTTGGTAGAGCTTAAGATGCATTAGGGTCTCTAAATGATAAAATCTATCATTTGCCCAAATATTTGAATGCAATATTTATAACGAAAAGGCTCCAGTGGATCTCTAACGGCTAGTCTTCAGACTGAAAATAAGGTCGGTCTGACCGAAATTGGCAGTGCAGGGTCAATTTGACCAAACCTGTTAGGACGTAATCATTTCTAAAAACTATAGGTTAGAGCTTAGGATGGACCGAAGTTGTCTTCGGTCACACCGAAGCCAACCAAATGATTCTTTAGATTGAGCTAAATTATACGAATTTTAGGACTTTGTTGTTTTCATGTTTTATAAACTCTAGGTGGGGCCGATGGGAGGTTTTGTGGGACCGAAGGTAGCTTGAAATTCTTTTAAAGCTTAGTTAAACATGTTCAAATGAATTCCTAAGGCTTTGGATGATCAAACAAGGTTTTCCTATTAGGAATGGATCATCTAGAGGTATGTTGTTTTGGACCTAAATGGGTCTAAGATTAGGAAACACTAAGGTACCTCATGTTTACCTATTTCTTCACTCCTTGATGCTCCATATCTTCATATGTATTTGGTCTTCCTTATTTTCCAATGGAGGCTCAATCGACTCACTAACACATAAACCCATGTGATTGACAAACAAGGGTATAAATAAGTGCACCAACACTTTTTGTTGGGTGGTGATGCCTTTTGGACTAAAAAATGTGGGGGCTACCTATCAAAGGGCTATGAATACAATCTTCCACGATATGCTCAGTCACTTCATGAAATTATGTATCGATGATGTAGTGGTTAATTTGGATAATATAGCCGAACACTTAAGCTCACTTATGTAAATCATTTGAGTGAATGAGGATCCACAAACTAAAGTTAAACCCCCTCAAATGTGCTTTTGGGCCTCAACTAGGAATATTTTGGGATTTTTGGTGCATTAGATAGGAATTGAGATAGACTAAAACAAAGCTAGAGCAATAATAGATGCTCAACTGCCGAGAAATAAAACAGAGTTACAACATTTTCTCGGCTAGGTTAATTTTATGCGTAGATTCATTTCCAATTGTCCAAAAAGACTAACGTATTTTCTCCATTGTTGAAGCTGAAATAAAGAGATGAAGTTAAGTGAAAAACTAAACATCAGATGACTTTCAAAAAGAGCAAGGAATATTTGATAAAGATTGATATTAATGTCGTCGGTCAAAGGTCAACCACTTAAGTTGTATGTCATGGCTATTATAGAGTCGATTGGTGCCTTGTTAGCACAAAATAATGATTATAACTAGGAAAGAACAAGTTATCTACTAGCTAAGCCAGACCTAGTTAGAGACCGAGAGACAGTATTTTGTCATCGAAAATTATGCCTATCATTGTACTTTGCGGCTACAAAATTACGTCTTATTTGTTGGCCTAATCAGTCGATGTAATCTTTATTACTGATCTAATAAAAAATATGTTGAATTTGCCGAATTGGTAAATGGATTTAGCATTATCCAAATTCAATCTCAGGTATGTACCTTAGAGAGCGGTTAAAGGGAAGGCCATAGAAAATTTCTTGGCCGATCATCCCTCTGATCTTGAAAACCAATTTCCTCTAGAAGTGATGGATTTGTACACAATATATTTAACTCCATAAAAGTTGATATTTGACAATTCTAGGATTGACAAATCGTCAAGTGCATGAATTATGCTAATTAACCCAGATGGAAAAAGTCAAGAGTATGCATTTCGGTTTGAATTTGAATACACTAATAATTAGGCCGAGTATGAAGCTTTGATAATCAGTTTAGAAATGTTACTAGAATTGGGCACACAAAGCATATTGGTAACATTTGATTCGCAATTGCTAATAAACTAAGTGGCAGGTTTGTTCAAATGTATTAGTACTGTATTATTGCCATATATGCCTTAGCAATCCAGTTAATGGATAACTTCGACGAGGTCAAATTAAGGCATGTGATAAGGAAAAACAATGTTAACGCCAATGAAATGGTATAACTAGCAACAAGACTCAAAATCATCTAGGGATCGACTGAAAAAATGATAGCTATTCAAAGGGAATCTGTCTTCAGTCTTTCAAAGAGAACCAGTCTTAGAAAGTTTTTAAGCTGAAACAAATGAAGATGATTGGAGATTACCAATCATGAAATATCTTCACTCTCCTCAGAACATGATGAGTCTAGATATTAGGAGATCAACTGTAAATTATGTTATGGTCAAGAATGATTTATATAGAAGGGAGTTGATGGTGTGTCATTGCACTATTTAAGTAAAAGTGAAGCCATGTTAGCAATGGGCGAAGTACATGAAGGAATATGTGAAGCACACCAAGTTAGAAGATAAATGAGACTTACGCTTCGCTGCTATGGATATTTCTGGTCAAAGATGACAGTCAATTGTATCAAATATAGTAAATGGTGTGAAGCATGTCAAAAACACAAGTCGGTACAACATGTGCCCACGATCAAATTACATCATATTGTTAAACCTTGGCCTTTTCGTGAGTGAACCATTAATTTAATACACCAAATCTGTCCATCTTCATCATGAATGGAAAGTTTCATTATTATAGCTGCTGATTATTTCACTAAATGGGTAGAAGCACGACTTATGAAAGGAGTCGGCCACAATGAAATTATTGAATTCATTGAAACACACATTTTTATCGGTTTGAAATTCCTAAATCAGTGAAGATAGACCGAGGAGCAGCTTTTTCATCCAAATAATTAAAGGTCACGGCCTAGCAATACAAAATCAAACTGTTTCATTCAACACCTTAATATGCATAGGCTAATGATGAGGTTGAGGCTACTAATAAGGTCATCAAGAATATTTTGAGAAAAGTGATTGATGTCAATCCTCGAAAATGGAATATAAAATTGTATGATGCACTATGGGCTTATTGGAACTCACCTCAAACAAGTACTAGAATGAGTCCATTTGCACTCACTTATGGCCATGATACAATTTTATCCTTAGAAGTTATCATGTCATCCTTGAGAGTTGCATACCAAAACAACTTGGCTCCAGCCGAGTTCACTGAAGCTTACTAGTCGAATTAGAAGAATTAGATGAAATGTGACTGAAAGCCTTGGACTCAATAGTAGCCAACAAGACTAAAGTCGCTTGAGCGTACAATAAAAAATGAAAAAAAAAAAAAAAAACTTTGGGGAATGTGATATGTCGGAAATGTTAAGTTACCTTTAAATTTCAAGGATTTTGTGTATCGCATACGGTCACCCACTTGGGATGAACCATTTACATTTGTAAAAGTCCACTAAGGAGGACCTTATATTCTTCGCATCATGCGAGGAAAAGTTGTAAAAAAATCCTATCAATGGCCGATTTTTAAAAGTTAATCATCTCAGTCTATGGGAGTTAATCAGAAGCTTGGTCAAATAATAGATTCAGTTATTATTATCATTGAAAACCAACTAAGATCAGTCACATTTGAGCTAGAGATAAAGAAAAGGAATTTTCATTGATAAAGACCCTTGGTTGATTACACACACATGCACACATGCACACACACACGCATATATAAGAGAAAAAAACAACAAAGAGAAAATATAGAGGGCCCAGCCAAAGGATAATTCCACAATAATCCATGGCAATCGCCTTAAATTCCTTGAGTGCGTGCAACATGATATTTTTATATTGACATATCTTTTATTTCCCAAGATGTGCCTTCATTCACAGGGTGATCGAGGACATGAAAAACATCATCCATATGACGTCCAAGAGTTTTAGCTTTAAGTTCTGCCTCTCTCTTCCTAGCACTACTTTCTTATGATCGATCTTGAAAGGTAGTAATTTGAGACTTAATAAAAGTCAAAAGCTCCTGTGGATGCAAAAGGTTGGGACTACCATAGGCTTGCTCACTTTCTTTAATATCATTCTCTATTTCTCCTTGAGCATGGATTTTTAGTCAAGGGACATCACTCGTGGTCTCCTCGCAATCTAAGACATTATCATTCTCTGACGAAGTTTTAGGTCTCGTCAATTGCAGAGACAATGTGGACTGCTTCGGGTTGTGAGGATTATTTTTTGACGGTCAAAAGTTCTCTAGTCACTGCATAAATGGATGATATCAAAAAGGTGAAAAGTTACCAAGCGGTTGAGATATGCAAGCAACAAAAGAAGACACATCCACTTAAATTGGAACAAGCAACAATGGCAGAGTATCGATCAATTAATGGCTGAATTTTCAAAAAATCACTAGTAGGGATTACAAGAAGCCGAGCAAAAGAAGGAAAAGGTGGAGGATTTGGGCAGTAAGGGGTGAGAAAGTGGTCGAAAGGAAAGTTGGGATCATTTAACATTTCCATCCCCCCTTGTCGTTTATTCTAGGCTTGATTGAAATGAGCCTCTTTATGTGTTTTATAAGCCTCGTTGATCTCCCAAGAATACTTCAAAGGTGATAATCACCAAAACTTTTATAATAATTTTTTAAAAACGGAAATAGCCTCAGTCATAAAAGGGATACCTAAAATCTTCACCACAACTTGACCGACTTTATTGGTTGGAGGCTTTATTGGTGCGGCCGATACAATAAGAGGAAGGAGAGGTTTAGGGATTGGACTTAGAAGAGGTTTTTTCTTCAAAACAAGTGGATTTTTCGACGCTAGTGATGATTGAACCAAGGAAACTGCTCGGATTGGGTTGCAGCCAACACTTTTATACGGTCCTCTTCTTATTTCCCACGATCATCGATTTTTTCTCTACCTGAGGTTTCTTTATTCTTGAAGATGATGGAAAGAGTCGAGCGATAATAAGTTTGATCAAATCAGTGACCAATTTATTATAATAGTTTGCCAACCAATTACAAAAAGTCAACATCTAACGAGGCAACTAAAAAAAAAAAATAGGAGGGTCCAAAGCTGTGCATATGGATTCAAAGCTAGTAGCAAGAGTATGGAACGTATTGACCGAGTCGATCAATGCTTGCTTGTAAGGAGGTTGATTGATGGTCCTATAAGTAAAGGGACAAGGAATGCAAAGCACAAGACCAAATTGATCGGCTGGGAAATTTGGGCAGTATTGCTTTACCCCTGTCTTAATATTAACACATGTTTACACAACACCACCATATCGGAGATCTCTACAAAGAATTTAACTTTTCTAGGCGACCTCAAAGCCCGACCATCTCCACATTGGTCATCTCATAATCTTCAATAAAAAAAACCATGTCAAATTCTTTATTGTGAAATGGGCATAAAGATTTGTTGGGTTTATCAATATTAAGGGCAAGGAAAAACTGTATATAATCGGCAAAAGAATGAGAAGCTCTAGGATAACAAATATTATGATGACTGAAAAAAGTAAATGAACTTGGAGTAGGAATAGGATTAACAAGAGAAAAATGAAAATACTCATATAACCACATCTAGAGAAGCCAGAGAGGTCCTCCGTTATGGTAGAAACCCTTGGTGGCCACGTCATGCATGCTACGATATAAGTGGTCGAGCATGACTAGAGCAAAGGCTAGCTATTAACCTTTAGCCGGTGCATCGGCCGGATAAACATTTTTCATCATTATCTGGATGACATTCACACAAAGTAAGTAAAGACAAATCCACATCAATAGAAGTTTCACGTGTTACTGATCATCGAAACAACATTTTACGTTGATTGGACAAAAAGGTCAAATATACCTGTCCACTCTTATATGGGAGATCAAAGAATTGTTCTTTATTTTGGACAAAGTTGGGGTAGACCAAATCTCCAAATGGAAAAAGATGTTTGAATGCATAGATATGCATAACTGTGAGGCCCATCGTACCACATCCAAAATGAAAGTTATTGGTCGATTGACTCCAAAACATTGTGGTTGCAGAAAGAAGAGATGTATTTGTTATATACTCATGCAGGGATAAACTGATATAGTTATAAATACTAGTTCATCTCTATATTTCACCGTGTTGTTTTTCAACTCGAATGAGCATCTTTGACCATCCTTTCATAGATCTCCCCCAAAGCTTGATGTCTTTAGGGCATTAGCTGGATTAGGAAAAGAAATCATATTGAAGTAAAAGGTTTTTACCCAAATAGTTGGGGAATAATGGATCTGTACATTGAATTTGTTTTGGAGTAACTTGGGGATGAAAGGTTGGGCAAAGCGTAATGAATGATCTATCATCATCAAAGTTTTAAAAAGGACATCCTCGAAAATCATCTCTAAAGGGGAAACATCAAACGATTGCATAAAATAGTAGTAAGTTAGTACAAAAGATGAAGAAGCAACCATAGCAATTTATAAAGATTTCGCTTGAGGAATAGGTTCGAACAAAGGAAAGGAAGAAGCGTAAAGTGAACGATTTGCAAATGATCCACCAATTTTAAATACAGGAGTATATATTGGTCAGAATTATGCGCATTGATGAAAAGGAAATCATAACTTCTCATACAATACGATTGTATGCTACATTTCATAACGACAAGCAAGACAAAGGCAAAACCGCTATCCGTTTTTCATCTCGACTGAGCAGAATCAATAGGAAACTAACACGTGGAAAGGAGGTCGATCGCATTGATTGTATTGGACAATGGAGCAATGTTGCATTCACCTTTTACCCAAAGGTGAAGCAAGGGGGGCATTATTGTACCATATTTCTGGCCATTCCTGGAATAGCCGATGAGTAAAGGGCACATGTTGTTCCATAAAGAGAATATAACACAAAAAGATCTTCAAAGATATCTAGAAAACTTTTTACGGAAGCATAGTTAGCACTGAGTTGGCGGTACACGTCATTTGATGACGAGGCACGGTTGAGAAGCTCAAGGGTCAGAAAGCAGTCAAGAGAAGTGGAATAGTTAGAAGAATACAAAGAGACAAAATGACCTGAAAGACTGAGGTGACAACGATTCAGTTGTCGTAACGGTTGAAGTAAAGAGGAGAAACAAATGTAGAGTATTTGCATAGCTGAAAAGCTTATAAATAGAAGGGGAAATCAATAGAACATGTAAGACTCGAAACTTCGTGAGACCTATCGTACACTTCTACTTAAAACAACGGCATGTTCTAGGTGAACCAGATCGATGGGTTTTGATCATTACCTTATTTTATACCGTGATACTCCAAGACTTGTACCCTAGTGACCGCACATACGATACGATTCAAACGCCACGTGACATGCCCCATTTCTACCCCTAGTTAGAAGTTATACTTTTGGAACAATCCGATGTGGGCCGCGCAATGTACGCGGGCCTTGCTTGCACAAATGTAACACCCCAAACTTTTCAATACCCGAATATTCAAAGTCCTCGAGTGTTACCATGAATTTAACCTATTATGTACACATTTATGGTACCAATCTAGCTAACCTAACCCTACATCCATCCTCCAACATGAATCTGACCAATTAAGAATGATCTTCATCCATAAATCAAGTCATCCAACTGTTGATCATGTGGTCTGATGTATGTACCTTCCCTTTGACTAAATTGGTGAATAAATCTTTAACCATAATGATTTAGATGTAAGTTCTTTTATAAGAATTATTTAGAAATGTGCATAGAACCATGTAAAACCATTAGATTTCACAAAACACCTACATCAGTAATAATTACAAAAATGTCATTAATCTAGACTCCTGAATTCTAGATCATATGGTTTCCACGATCTGCTTGATGAGAAATTTTATATCATGCCTATTTATTATAAATTAACCATACACATAGAATTTCAGCCCTTAAATCATTGTAAAAGTGGCCCAATTGACAAATCAGCCCATAACCGTTAATTTTGGTGTCCATCGAGTGAAGAAACCTCATGGGTAGTCGTAATATAATATTTTTCTTCATATGAACGACTTGAATTGTTCATAATATGGACCAAGTGTGAAATATAAAGACTCCAATTTGGTAGGTTGTTCCTTAAGCGCGAAGTTATCCTTTCCTAGCTTATTACTTGTGAAAACCTAGATCTTCAAATCTAACCACTTCCTCTCGTCCATCGCAACTCGAATTTAGATCACACCTTGACCTCACTTGACTACGACATCATATAAAATTCGGACCCCGATATATGATCCTACACCATTGAACGCTAAAGCCAGCTCCTTCCTGTTAACGCAAAAGGTGATATTTCATATCTAGCTTTTTTCCACCATCAATCAACCACTAAGTTTTGTCTAATTGTCTGCCTATCTTGACTACACATTTCCTCCAAATTTGGAACCTGATCCTCAAGCATGGACCGTTAAGTTAGATCAAGTCTATTTTGCAACCCCGCTAGGAGACCTTTCAAGATACGCTCATGTAGGGCTCGGATCTACTTTATATTTGGGTTCATGGGCCAACATGACCTGACTAGAGTAACGAATGAAATGGATTCCCAAAGAATTCATCATAGTGGGTCCCATTGATTTCGTACAACCAAACTAAAGTTAAACGAATTTCACATCCGAGATACGTGTGCTTGTGAGAAATTTACGTAAGTCCTTAGTGTAATTGCCACCCAAACTTTCACAACATGTGGCCCACTTACATAGGACTTAAATCAGGCCCATATTTGAGACCATAACCGAAGGTAACATTGCAAATGTAATGAACGAGATGGATCTCACAAAAGTTATCAAAAGTGGGTCCCACCAACCCCACAACAACCCATTTACGCATCCAAGCTACCCTCACGTAAGGTACGTATTTGAATGAAACTCCTCTCCCTAAATTCCTAATTTCGGAAGAATCACTTCAATCTTCAACTACTTCAAATCGTGTGGTCCACCTGATTAATGGATCTACCTCATTTTTAACCCTATGTCCTAATATGATATGGAGAAACAGATGGATGAAGTGGATCTTTCAAAACCCACCACGTGTGGACCCCACATTCTAACAGCGCGTGTGCACGGGACATGAGCATCCGAAGTGCACTGATCCACACGACTCGATCAAACACACTTTGACCGAGAAAATCTCCGAAAAGAGAGATTTCCTCTTTGTTTACGTCTTCCCGTCGGCGAAGATTCAAATGGACATCATCCGTTTGCGGCCGTTGCGGCCCACCACCATCAATTACATGGATGATCTGAGCCGTTCATCACGGTGGGGAGCTCGATCTGAATGGAATTGTTCTCCCATGTGCATACATGCACATAAACGTACTCGCAGCAACAACAAATGCATCACACCATTGACCGATGGTGCAGCCCACTTGGAGCTCGGAATCACCTCTCGATTTGGCCCATGACCTAAAATCATCCTACAAAACTAATGGAGGGAACGGATACTATGAAAACCATGATAGTGGACCCCACCAAGTCACAGAAATCAACCCGTAAGCGGAAGTTCAGCCGCAGTAACAGAGGGCGATGAAACTGGTTTAAAAGAGGATGTTACGAGACTGGAAATTCTCAAGTTTGAGGAGATCTGGGCCGTCCAATCCACGCCTGAGGGAAAACTGACTCCCTCCACATCGTTTAAAGGTCCTGGTCGAACAAAGAATGGTGGGAACGAGATCCGCCATTAAAAACGGATTATGTCTCCTCAACCGAGCATTGAACTGTGATTGTTGTCCCTTGCTGCTTTGGCGAATCAACCGTTGATCTGATGATCCCAAGACAGACCATGACCTGCAGAAAACATACGCCTAAGAAGTTCACACAAATTCGATGATAATAACGAGGACCCACCTTGCACAAGATGTGATCACCGGCCAAGCGAAATAGTTTTCGCAAGGAACTAACGCACAAAGGTCGGCTAAGCAACCCGACTACGCATGTTTATGCAGGAATATTCTAGAGTTATGTAAGTTATAAAAGGGCCTCCTCCAAAAAAAATAACTGAATAGCTGAATGCGTGCTGAGTCGTGACCTTATTAGATACTAAATAACTGAATGTGATGGTTTTATCTTGTCTTAACATGCTTTCATATTATTTCTACTTTTCCCTAACATGCCTTTGTGTTACTTTGAATTCTTCCTGCAATTAAATGTTTTAATATCAATTATTGGCCTTTGAGATTATAGTATAATGTTACTTACAAAGTGATCTTTCTGAATTTATGTGGGGCGATGCATGCAAGCCTTGCCCTTGCCCTTGCCATACCAAATTTATTGAGTTGGCCTTGCCACTCTCCTTATTAAAGAATCGGCTGTTGTCACTTTTCTATTTATTGAGTTGGCCATTACCACTCTCTTTATTATGGAATTGGCCGTTGCCGCTCTCCTATTTTGTTATGTTGCCCATTGCCACTGTTTGAGTTGACCATCATCACTTTTCTTTTTTTTGGCCTTATGCTATATATCTTTAAAGGGCTTAGGCATGTGTCTTGATATTCCAGAACCTTCATTATTTAGTTGGTATTCTTTGTAAGTGTAAGTATTATATTGAGAATCCCTCTTCTGGCAATTGAATAAGTATCGTGGACGTAATGCATTTTTGGTAGCGGCCCCTAGGGTAACACGTAATTCTATGTTTCATGGGTAGTGGTGCACAAATCGATGTAAGTAATTTGTAATGCGTGTTACATCACTTACAGGATTGGTGTCGCAAATAGTCGCTCCATGAAGAAATCGTATCACGTAATTCATCCATTCATGTGTTGTGTTTATCTTGGAGTAACCGCACAAATCCATGTTAAACATGGGACACGCCAGCGAATCTCTATAGTATAGGATGCAGTGTGAGTCAAATGACTATAATCGTATTCCACATTGTGGTGATTGCTAAGTGTGATTAACCGCATATACTTTGCTAGGCATGCATCTCATATAAATTTCTTGTGCATTGATACATCTTGTAGTTGTGGAGTACAGGACATATCAGAACTTTTACATTGCTTTTATGAATCGCTTGAATTACTATCAATCTTAAAGGATAACCATCACTATGAGTAGGGCGTTGACCCTCTCCCAAGCATACAGATGATGCACAGATTGCAGATCTAGAGGATAATCTCTCTATAGAAGACTATACTGAAAGAATGCGAAGATAGTTTTATTATATAATTTTATACTTCCACTGCGGACTCTGACATTGTAATCAAGCTTCCCTTGGGAAGGCATTTGATTATTTACTACTCTGATGAAATAATCAATACAGTTGATTTTACTTTTATGAATGTTACCTTCATGAATGCAGCTGGATGAGATCCAAATGAAAAAAAAAAAAAAAAAGGTGCGATTTCTAAAGTATCTAAGTTTTACATTATTAATACTCGATTTTCTTGGACACAAGTTTAAACTCTAGCCCTGAAAATTCAGAATGTTACAATAATCCACATGTTGTCAAATTAATCTATCCATCAATTAAGCTATCAATAAACACATCCATCACTTATGTCACTCTCTCTCCATTAGTCAAACAAGCACATGCCTTTCTCATGCAACCCATACCCCTACCTATGCTAGCCATTATTGTTTCCTTCTTTTATTCCCATTTTAGCACTCTTTTCATAATTCTCAATCTACCCAAAATCTATACTATAAAAACTCCCCAACTGCCTCTCATTTCTATCATTTTCTAACAAAAGTAGAGAAAGATTAAGAGAGAATGAGAGAAAAGAAAGAAAGATTAAGGAGATATTAAGAGAGAAAGATATAAAAGAAATAAAGATTAGGGAGAAATTAAGAGAAAAGAGTGAGCTTGATGGAGGATTAGGAAGGATCAAGAGAGAAAGAGAAAAGAGAAAAGAGTAATTAGAGAAGGTTAGGGGTGGAGAGGAGCTTGGTGAACCGTCCGATAGTTGATCCGAGTCAATCCAACCGTCCATCCTTCTAAGTGAGTGCATGAGATAGTCAAAACCCTCCATTTCTTTGTGAATTTTTCATTTTGGTGGGCCCACATGGGTGCGACCCACCTTGATCATGTATGGTGTACCCCATAGTGGTGGGGGTCCACCCTGATGGCCGGATCCTTCCCTTGTCTATTTTTTTTCATTTGTTTCTCTTTTTCCTTACTTCTGCTAAGATTATAATATTGTAGGGCCCATAAATGGGTCATGCTGTTGGAGAGCTTGCCTTTGTAACGTCCTAGATTTTTGTTGTTTTAGATTTTTAAAAATCCTTGACTTTTTTTATTTATATAATTAACTTATATTATCACTTACTGACCATTAATACTCGATGTTAGTTTATACATGGGTGGTACCAGTAAAGAACTATACAAATTCAATAAATCAACCATAGAAAGTCGATGAACCCGCCTGATCAATAAGTATCTAGTTTAGCCTCGTGATTTGTTCACATAGGGCCCTAATCTACGAACCAACCACTGATTAAAAATAGCCCTTGGACTGCAGTACATGCATTATACTCAACTTAGAGATGAAACGGATACATTAAGGCGGACCCACGAGGTCCCACAGAGCGAAACCACAACCCCAAGGGAGTGACCACCGCCGAATGGTGGCGCACCGTCTAAGGCTCCAACGGAGCACGGCGGCGCGCCGCCGCCGGCCCAACCATGTGGGTCCCTCCCACATGCGAGGGTTCCCTCTACACGACCCTTTTACCCTTTTTTAACTCATTTTCACTTCTCCAAATCCCTCATAAACCCTCCTCCACTCTCAGATCTACCCGAAGCCAAGTCAGATAAGGCCCAGATCTTGACTAATAGACCAAATCAACCCCGTTACTCTTTTAGCTTAAAATCGATAGTTTAGAGTAATCATGACCAAATCTCCACTTTCACTAATTATAAATAGGTCACACTATGAACATAGTTAATCCAAACCCTAATTGTTGCCCACGAGAAATCTCGATACCTAATTCATTTGAGAAATGCACCGATTTTCCAAACAAGCTATAGACCGCTCGTTAGTGGGCCACTAGTTCCGAAATTATAGATTAATGCTCGTCTCACTCAGCTTGATGCTCATCGCAGGAGTCAGATCTGGGTAGTGTCCAAGACCGCTTAACTTGAATCGAGGGACGAGTGTATGAGAAGTGCAAATACCCTAAAGGAAGAAGTTGAAACTTAAGTGAATTGGGTTGTCCACTCTTACGCAAAGTTGAGAATTTGAGACCGTCGTTTTATGACTAAACTTCACACGTAGAGTAAGGATATTTCTCCACACGTATCTGTATACCCGCGGCCCCGATCGACCATCGATGACCGTTGAACAGACTTCTGATCATACTAGCAGATCAGCGCATCCAAATGGTGGGCTGATCATATCCATACCTAGATCATCATTAGGGCTAACTATCTTACAGTGTATATCGACATGTACACCCCATAATGGGCCCTAGAGGTTAGAAAAACCCTCCTATAGGGATAGTATAGTAAAAACTCAGCCATTGGGGGCCATTTACACCAAATCCGCCACTGTATAAGGGACTCTTTTGGGCACCCCCTTCTCCCATACGAATTTCATACCCGAGCTTGAGTGAGGGAGAAGAGAAAGAGAAAGAGAGAGATGAAGAGAAAGGAAAGAGAAAGAGAATGGAGGGTGTGTGTGTTTGAGTGATGAAAATCTTGATGCTTGTAGGGTTAGTACTTCTTCAACCAAATATTTGGCTACTACCAAACCTCCACCAAATCCACCCATGCCAAGAATCAGAGGTAAAAATTATATCTTACCCTTTGATTAAGCAACCTAGTGTAGATTTCTAGTCATTAATTGTGTCTTCTTAATTTTGATTTAGGAATTGATGACTTTTCTCCAAATCCTTAACCAAGGAGCTCAAAACTGGATATTCCTTCTTAAGGTGCGGACTATTATTTCTAGGTTTCCATTTATCGACCCTTTAAAGTCTCAGTTAATAATTAAATGATTGTAGATAAATCTATGCATGCTAATATGTTGACATTTTAATTTTTCTATAATATATGTTATTGGTTGCATATGGATACTTATGTGTTTGATAAAATGTTTAGGTGATTGAATATATGTTTCACGGATGCTCATATGTTTGATTAAATGCCCAATTGAATGTGTTATTTTCTTGATGCCCACATGTTTGATAAAATGCCTAAGTAGATGTGTTGTTCTATCGATGTCACATGTTTGATGAAATGCATGAGTAATTGTGTAGTAGAACCTATGCTATAATTGTGTGATGTAATGTTTAGTCCGTAGTGATACTTAGGATTTCTAAGATGTTAGGTCAGTTGGCTAACTGCCTGAACTAAAGGAGTGGCCCGAGTTGGGGTGGCCACCCAAGGCTTGTTCGATCGACCCGAGTTGAATACGGACGACCGATAGTAGTTGGACTACACGGGATGCTTGCACCTAATGCCGGTAGCGTCGTGGTTCTCCCAAGTTAATAAAATTAGGCCACTATCCGACTGATCATGTACGTTCACAACGTATGATAGGACTAAATAAAATCTAGGATGCTACATTCCCAATAGATGTGTCCATTCATAACCGTTAGTGCGATACGATCCCATAAAGACTCATGAACCGGGCACAGTGGTATGACACACCGTGTCTGAGCTATTAGCCTACACAGGAGTGATGAGACTCTCCATAGTGACTAGTAACTAAGACTCATGAGCCGGGCATGGTGGTATAGGACACCGTGTCTGAGCTGTCGGCCTATGCTAGGGTGATGAGCCTCCCCATAGTGACCAGTGTGTATTGATGGAGGTGATAGACCAATGTTCGAATAGCCCACGTTAAATTATCCAGCTGATGGTTGCGTGCTAGAGTACCGTTCGAACGACACGCACGTAAATGAAATTAGGTGACGAGTCATTTCCTTACAATAACTTAGTTTTATGTGACAATCCCTCACCTCGGAACTGAGTGATCATACTTGGTTTGGGTGACAATCCATACTGGGTTGATCCTCATACATTTAGGTATCACACCGTACCTTTAGAATTGTGATTTGTAAGATAAATGGGTGACACCTAAATTTGGAGCAAGGGACATTGGTAAGGAGCCACTACGTGTAAGACCCGTATCCTCGACCGTACCATTGCGTAGACTTCCGCGATACTTATCGTCAAATTTTGGTGACCCGCGATTTGCTATTAGCATTTACGATCGATCCTGTGTCATGCCCATATATCAGAGTCAGCTTGATTCGAAACTTGTATCCATGCGACCACGTCATTACCGCGGTTCCGACATCGCATCTCGCGCGCCGAGGAGATACCCAGGCCAGGAGATGTGGGCCTGCATTCAGTTCGAGAAAAATTTACGCATTACGAATTTCAAGAGAATCTCAACGACATGTCCCATCAATCACATCAATCATAAGTCAAGTACATCCCATCACAAGCCATCACTCACCCGTACCTCTCTCTTCACCAAGTCAACAACGCTCATACCTAACCATTTCCTTCTTACCAAAAGTCAAAAGAAACCATACCCTCCATCCCATCTCCCTTACAACAACCCATTCTCTCTTTCATTTCTCACTCCATCCCAAGCACCAAAAGAGAGCCAACGTCCAAGCCTCCTATGAGAGAGTCAAGTGTGGCCCACTCCTTACCACTTACTACCTCTCATCTCCACCATCCAAAGTCCATCTCAACTGTTGAATCTCACCCCTTGAAGCTCAAGATCACATTAACGGAAGAAGGTAGAAGAGATCAAAGGAGGGTGATCATGATGCTAGATCTTGATTTTTGATTTAAGGCCCACATTTAATGGGACCCATTTGACATATACATGGTAAGAAAGGGAGGGCCCATAGTAGCGGGGTCCCTCCCATCCATCACATTTCTCCCTCTCTCTTTCATTTTTATGGTATTGATGGGGTGTATGGCCCACCTAATGGGTTCAATCGAAATCCAGGCCATCCAGATTTTTTGGGGCATCCAATTAGTGGAGCCCACCTCACTGTCCATTAATGGACAGGTCTGGATGAATGAAACCACAAAAATCAGCTTTACCCAAAGCTGGTGGGCCCCACACGTGTAGACCACTTTAATGTACGTGTGACATGCACACCGTTCATCCATCTTGCTATCCAGATGGTGGAAACCCACCGTGATATATATATATATATATATATATATATATATATATATATATATATATATATATATATATATATATATATATATATATATATATATATATATATATTTTCATGCACACTGTGCATCCATGGAACCCAACGTGATGTATATATTTTATACTTTTTCATGCATACTGTGCATCCAGGGAACTCAACGTGATGTGTATATTTTATACATTACAATTTCCACACACACATGGATCTGACTTTGATGTACGTATCCGATCCACACCGCCCACCCTTTTCCCAGCTCAGTTTAGGTGGTGAGCTGAAAAATGAAGCCAATTCGAATCTCTTATAGGCCATAATATAGAAAATAGTGGTTTTAGGTGATTTAAACTGTTAAGGCCCGCTAAGATGTTTCTATACGTTGAAAAATACAGTATATTGGACTCGTTAGATCTGCTACGAGTCAGGGGGACCAATAGTCAGTGTCGATTTTACTAATGTGGGCCCCACCTATGAAATAATTCTAGAAATTTTTTATTTTTTTTAAAAAAGAGGGAAGCAAGATGCTGACGCTGTTGCTGTCAGTGTCTAAAGGACACAGCAGCAAGAAGCGTCTAGTGTCATAGCAGGATGGGACGGTGGGCCCCACTACAGGCCCCATTGTGATGTATGTTGAATATCCACACCCTGCATTTGATGGGTCACCTTTGATCAGCGAGCCACCCCAAAAATCAGCCGTTCACGGTGCTTAGGTGGCCCACACCATCTTTAATCATGTGAAGACATGCTTAACATAAAAGGCACTTGTTATGAGGGCCACTGTGACATTTGGGTCTTGTCCACACCGTCCAGATGGCTGGACGGTGGGACCCACCATTGATGTATTTATTCTATATCCACGCTGTCTATCAAGTGGACCACTGCAGAAATCAGTGGAGTTTAAACGTCCACCATTGAAACCCTTTTTGGGCCATAGAAGTTTTGGGCTGGTATGAAATTTGTTTTTTCTCTTTATTCAAGTCCTTGTGACCTTGTGAGTAGATTGGATGGAAAATAAATGTTATGATGGGCCCCACATGGGACCCACATGTGAAACGAATTGGCTGGTGTAGGTAAACACCAGCTAATATAACTGTTGTGTTGACATCCCAAGTTCAGTGGGTTTAATCATGAGTATGTTTTATCTCACTATCCATTCATTTCTTGTGGGTCCCACACGTGTGGAGCCATCATATATATGTTTCATCCAGGCCATCTAACGTGGCCCACCTTATGTATTTATTCTATATCCACTCCGCCCATCTGTCCTGGGACGTGGGACCCACCTACTGTGGGCAGATTGATTAGTGTACCTCACTTCAGCTATGTAGCTATTGTGCCCCGTCAGCAAGTTCTATGGGTCCCATTTGTTGTATGTTATCCTCAAGTCGTCCACCTGTTTTGCCATGTGGCCACACTATAATATATTTGTTTCATCCAACAGTCCAAGTGTTTGGACAGTGCTAATGAGCTGAATAATGTTTGGATAGTGCTGATTTACCTAGGCAATATTTTTTTACCATCATTAGTGGCCATGTGCCCTATAAAATGATAGTATATTGTGATGCACATGTTACACCTACAACTATTGAAATGATTTTTGATATGGTCCAACCCATTTGAGGCCCATTAGTGCGGCCTGTCCATGAGGCCCATCATGATGTACTTTTGGCCCATGAGCAGGGCCCACCAATTTTTATTTTGGCCCATGTGATAGGGCTCACCTGCCTCATGTTTAAGGTCCATATGATGGACCCACCTACTTGAATCTTGGGCCTATGGGTAAGGCCCATTGCGATATGTATTAGGCCCATGATGTGTTGTATTCGCACTGTCTGTCCATTCGATGGACATGTGGTCCACCTTGATATATGATTTCATCCACGCCTTCTAAGGAAGGGGGACCACCATGATGTATGCCTTATCCACACTGTCTGTGGGACGTGTGACCCACCTGATGTATGCATTCTATATCCACGCCGACCATCTAGTGGGGCCCATTTGTTACACGTGCAGGGCCCACCTATTGAGCATTAGTGTGGCCCATTGAGCGGTCCATTGTGATATATGTTAGGCCCATTAAGTGGCCCATTGTGATATTTATTAGGCCCATTGGTGCGGCCATTGATGCGGCCCAACTGATGTATATTGAGGCCCATGGGTCGTAGCCCATTGTGATGTATATTTGAGGCCCGGATATGAGGCCTATTATGATGGAATTGTGACCCATTGATGAGGCCTAGTATAATGTATCTAAGACTCATTTGGTAAGGCCCAATGAGATGTATTTCTAACCCATAAGATGCAGCCCATTGTGATGGATATAAGCCTAGGTATGTGGCCCGTTGTAAAGTATTTGTGGCCCAATTGGTGAGGCCTGATGTGGTGTATATGTGGCCCTTGTATGAGGCTCATTCGATGTATATTAGGCCTTTGTGTGAGATCACGGGCCCACTATACTTTTGGCTCTATGTGGGCCACTCTTTGGGAACAATGTTAATTAAATGTCCACATTGATGGATAGTGATGGTTAAATGTCCACATTGTGACCTTCCTTTAGGCCTGGTTAGGCCCATTTTCATCATCCTCTAGTGGGTTACCCCAAATGAATGGGCCCCATTGATATTACTTGAACCATCATCAGCCATCCATCTATGAACCCACCCTGAGGCTGATTTCGATTGACGTGGCTGATTTGGTGATTCTGATTATCAAGGTCGATTATCGATCAAGGTCGATTGTCATGGCTAATTACCGATTAGCAATCGAGGCCGATTATCATGACTGATTGCCGATTCCGATTATTATGACCGATTGCCGATTAGCGATTGAGGTCGATTAGCGATCGAGGTCGATTATGATGACCGATTGTCATAGCTGATTGCCGATTAGCGATCAAGGTCGATTTTAAATTATTGAGGCCGATCAAATAGGCCGATTTTGATTGTCGAGACCAAGTATTGAAGCCGATTCCGATTGTCGAGGCCGATTTCGATTTTCGAGGCTAATTGTCTAGACCTATATGATGTATATGTGACCCATAGTTGAGACCCATTGTGTTGTGTATTCGGCCTGTGTGATGTATATGCAGCCCGTGTTTAAGGCCTAAAGTGATGAATATAAGGTCAATGTGATGAGGCTCATTGTGATGCATTAGAGGGTCATGCGATGGAGTCCATTGTGACGAGGCCCATGTGAGGGGCCCATCGTGATGTGTATTAAGATCTTGAGTGAAGCTCATGGTGTTGCATATTAGGTCCTTGTGTGATGCCATGGGTCCCCTATATGTTAGGCTCTATGTGTGTCATTCCTTGGGGGGCAATGTTGGTTAAATGTCCACATTATCGAGGCCGATTGTCGATGTTAGTTATTGATATTGATCATGAGTATGTGACAGTATAACATCATGATACATGCCCATATGCACCATCTGCATGTTTGTTATGAGATGTGGTTAACCATTGCATATGTCATTGGACAAGTTGTTATGAGACTCCTTGATAGGCGGAGGTTATCTCACATGAGCTCACGGTATGCATAGGATTGGTGCATGACTGGATTGCGTGACTCATGCATCTTGCATTGTGATTATTGTACGCCCTAGTGACATCAGGGCCGTAGCCTCTACAGCATATCGTGGATGGCCAGATGGGACATTGAAAATCTATTCTAGCATCAGGCTGCCATAGATGGGCCTGGGTGAATATTCCTAAACCCTCTTGGTACCAGAGGATGCCCCAACATTGAGACTGAGTGGATACATAAGCGCCCGAGTGCCAAATACTAGGAGGCCACGTCTCCCATTGTGTCGTGGTCGGTTGGGAGGGGGTGTGGCCTTACCCCCCGAGGGTAGGGGACATAGCTAGGCTGAGTTTAACCAGCTTGTAAATGGGTCTGCTATCGATATGCCGGGTAGATATTGGCTGACTACTGGTCAGGTGGATAGTGAGGTCTCTTCCACTTGCATGGTCGCGTGTCAGTTGGTGGCGATTTACATGTAGAGTGTACTAGACCACGGTGATGATCCCAGAGAGGAACCGTACTTATATGTGGACTTATTAAGCAGGAGTTACATACTTATTCATTCAGTCATTCACTATCCACTCGGGCTGGTGGTGCGTAACTATTTGTTACGTGTACCTTCGCAATGGCTAGGATATCGGTTGGGGTGCACAACTAACCTGAGATCAGGAGTTTACCACATTGAGTCTGATTATCCAAATTTAGGTACGGGACTGGTTTGGATAGAAGTCCCTTATAATGGACCCCATAGCCCGAGATACTAAGTACTATCATCCCGACTTCACATCCCAGCATGGTCATTTCATTCGCACTGCATATTATATTGCATCCGCAATAGTTAGCATTTTGGGTTACTATGTTTCTACACTTATACAGCCTAGACGGACTTAGTAGGATTTACATATTGCATTATACCCTCGGCATCTGATATTTGGCTCTCTTTAACTCCTCATTTGTATATCTGATCTGTATTGTGTACTCTGATATTGTATGACTTGTGGACTTACCAGTATATTTCTGCTTACTCTGATATCGTATCTTGTTAGTATTTCCATTTATTCCATTATATGATTTATGGCATTGTATTACATACTTGGCACTTACCTTGTGCACACACTTTCACCACCCTTTAAGCTTTCTATAAGCTTATACATGATAGATGCGTGCAGGTGGCATCAGGTTGTAGCAGTGTTGAGCTTGGAGCATGTAGTAGATTTTTAGAGCTTTGATTTTTGGCATATGTATTTCCCTTTCAGCACTATATTCAAATATTTATATTAGTGGATATGTGATGATGATGTTACATTTATGATTTTGGTGAACTCGTGGGTATGCTTGTTATGAAACAAATATACGTTAAAAATCCTCCTTGCAGGATCCCAAGATCGAAATTTGACGTATGGATGTTGAAGCCGAGAATGGGGTACTGCAGAGACTATCAGCACCGAATTCGGTGATCGGGATTCCTGTGAATCCGATTTTCAAGTTTGGGGGGCGACACTACGTACTGCAACGAGCTACTACATGTGGCAACAAGCCACATGAATTGAACTTAATAATTACTTGACTAATATAATCATTCACCGCATTGCATTAGCTTAGAATGTGGCGAACAAGCATGGTTGTCGCGTGATGAGGAAGTGTTGTCATTTATGAAACAAGTAGTCGGAGTCGCATGTGAGAGAGTGTTATTTGGAAAGGGTATGCATCATGTCATATCTTCATATGCACATTTAACAAGAGTATTTAGAAATGTTTGATTTTTTTTATTTTATCATAACCAACGCTGATTGTCGATATCATCTGTAACTTAGAACTAATGAAACCACTGAGTTAGTTACTCACTCTCACTTAGGACGGTGTTTTAAAATACCGACTAGGCATATCATTGATGCAGGTACTAGTGAGACCTCAGACAGGTAGGCTTATATCGGATTGTGCCAACGTCGTCATATTTTGGAGAATTGGGAGTAAACTGAAAGCTTTACACTTTAATAATCTTGGGTATGTATATTGTGGCTTGTATAATCCCATTTTTGGATAATCATCACAATTGAAATTGTATTTTTTTTACTCTTAGCCCTATATTTTTGAATCTATTGTTACCTCTACCTTACTTTGGATCCGCCAATTCGAATTGTGCTACTTTAATTATCTGTATGTGAAATGAATTTGAATCTGAATAAGGACACGTACGTTTTCATTTGGTTAACACCTGGGAACTTGGGATTGGAGTCTATGTACTTAGGTACTGATTTTCAGGACGTTACAAGTTGGTATCAAAACAAAGTATTGAGATAACCTGGACCTTGGGAATGCAGACTATATAAACCACAATAACTGTAACGACTCAGAAAATTCCGTACCAAGACCCACGTATCACCTCGATCAGAAATCACTTAGGATTAATTCTCTTAGAAATTAAACCTAAGTTACCTAGCACTAAGTTAGACTGGCTATGAAATCTGTACAGTTCGCTTTAAATATGTTCTACAGGACTTAAAACTTGTAGAATCAATGATGCTATAATACCCTGAAATCTAGGATCCAACTCAAAACCCAGTTGTTCTAGAGAATATTTGGTAACTTTGTATTGATTCTAGACCGCGCATCGAGAGTCCGATATCTATAATCTTAGACCGTTATGACCACTTAGTTGGACTTGACCATCCTTTCAAAAATCAAGCCCAACTGATGTCCTAACACCATTTTACTGAGTCCGGAGTGAAGAGAGTGAGAAAAGGGAAAATATTTAGAAAATTTAATATATTATTATGAAATCTGGCACGGTTCACTTGCGCGTTATTTTTAAGCGTTTTGACCGTTGGAATTCGACCAAATTTTACCCTCGGGTCAGGAAAGTTGGCCCTTTCATGTCATAAAGCTTGTAGCCCTGATTTAGGTTTGGTGACTGTTGAATTGAAACTAGTCCACCACGGACAATCTAGGTATCCGATCGGACTGAAAACTTAACTTACTAAAGATCCGATGCTAGTGAGCTTAAGTCCGGCCGCATTTGTTCAGAGGACCTCCAGAAATGCTCCGTTGGATCAGAAAGATCCCGATTTGGGTATAACCTAAGTATACCTTGACTTAAAGTCTGTTTTTGTTATGTTTGGGCTTATAAAAGGGCCTTAAACCCTTAGATTTCTAATCCATACGAATTTTTCAAACCCTAGAGATTTGAGAGAAGGAAAAGAGAGAGAAAGTGTGGGAGAATCAGGTGAAACTCCGTAAGATTTTTTCCTAGCACATCTATACTTTGCACCGGCATTTCTGAATCGTTCTTCGGACGATTCTGATTCCATTTTTTTGGGCAAGTTGAGCTAACCCTAACCTATTTTGAAGCTTAGACTAGCTGAGGTAGAGTTCTAGCTAACCTGTTTCGTGCCATAGGTAGTGTATCCGCCGTTGACGAAGACACATCGTCCGAATCATCGTAAATACGACTTTTCTGGTTTAAGGTGCGGACTATATGCACTTAGGTTATGGTTTTCAACCCTTTTAATGATAGTTAATGATTTATTCATGTTGTGAATGCAATTACACCTGCCAAATGTGCTATCTGTTTTGTCTTCCGTATACATATTCCTTATATTGCAAATACCGTATTTCATGTAGATGTTAGAATACACGTATGCGTATGGAATCTGCTGATTTGCTTGCCATGATAAATTGTCATTGTGATATGCCTAATATGTATGCGACAACTCCTTGGTGAGAGGACTTGCCCTAATTTGCAACGGTGTCGACATACGTGATGTATGTTGAATAGTGTAAGCTAAGTGTTTGTTTAAATGTCTAAGTGAGTTAGTAGTTAATAGAGTATGATTGCTAGAGTGGTTGAGATATGGATCCCCATCACAATACTTGTGTGAATGATTTCCTTCATGAATCATGTGATTGCTAAATGAGTGTATGATTTCTTCCATGGATTGTGTACTTAGTTAAATCATGATAAATGTGTGCATTAATTCCTCCATGTACTGTTTACCTTCAAGTTATACTTCATGATTGCTCACATGGATGCAGAATATGAATCATATCCTAGTTATTAGCTTTGTTTGTGGATGGGGCTGTACTACAGTCTAGGCAATCAGAAAATGTTCCGTAAATCGTGGTTGAGGTTGCTTTCGCCACACAAGATGGGTTTAACGAATCTGAGTCGTGCTTGGGCTGTTCGGCAGTGGTTAGGCCACACGGAGTGCTTATGCATTCCATGTCGTTCAACTCAACGTACGCTTGGCCTAGTTGAGCTTATCAACTAACCCAATTGACCGATGCTTATTCACCATGTTTGGTCGCTACTGTTTGAATTTAAGACACTGAACTTACCAGTGAAACTCCCGTAACCATGGTACCAAGATCCCCTAAGACTCATGAGCCGGGTATGGTGGTATGGGACACCGTGGTCGTGCTGTCGGCCTACGCTGGGGCCACAAACCTCCCCGTAGTGACCAGTGAGCACCCTACTTTGAGCAGATTATGGTGGTATGGGACACTATATTCTTGTTGTCGGCCTACACTGATTGGTGACGAGCCCTCTGTAGTGACCTTGAGTTTATCCTAACACCGCATAGGGGCGACGAGTCCTGATGCAGTCTCAAGGATATAAATAGGTCTGAATTGATAAGGTGATGGGGGAGAGGAGCAACGATTGCGCGCAACAGCCCTGACAGCCCTTGCAGCGACCTAGAACCATAATATCGTATGAGATTCCTAGGACTGACGACCCTAGAAAAGATCATTGTTGGGAAATGATACAAGGGAGGTGTCTTAGCTTTCCAATCCTGCTGTATGAAAAGGACTAATAAGAACTTGGTAATCATATTCATAACACCGTATTGCATGTGCTAACGGTGTTGATGATAGAGCACTGAGGAAGTGAGTCATGTCGTGATCGTTAGATGTTGTCACAGAGGGGATTGTGGTGAGGGCATGCATCATTCTTCATATCATCCTTGCATTAACAAGAGAACTAGGACTTGTTTGATTGTACTGCCTTATCATTACTGCTTGATTGGATTGATAACATGTTAACCGTTGCTATATAGTACCACTGAGTTGATCACTCACTCTCACGGTCTAGGACGGTGTTTAAACACCAACCAAACCCTGACTTATTTGCAGGAGATGGCGATGCTTGCGAGGCGGAGCCAGACTTCGACGAGGACGAGGAGGCGTTCTCTTATATGCAGTTCTCAGGCGGGTTCATGTGAGCCTTGTCCTGATCAGCGGGGATCATTTTCTGGGATATGTATTGGATTAGTTTGATCAGTTCATGTATGTATTTTGAGACACAGTTGTATGTATATTGCCCTGGGCAGAGCACGCATCATTCGGAGATTTATTTTGAATTATATATGTATTTAAGTCTTCCGCTTGCATTTCCTTAATATCCCTGAATTGTGTCTGCTATCTGGCTTGATCTATTTCATGTTTTATGCATTCTTACAGTCAACATACAATTATCATCAAATATGTTGCATAAGTGATGTTTTGGAACTCGGGAGCTGAGTTATGCTCGACCCCCGAATTTTAGGGCGTTACAATAACTTGGGTTGAAACACTTAGGATTAGAAGTTGGTCCTATAGGGGATCTTCCTGATTTTAGGAGTATCTGTTAGTGTAGAAAATCTAATAAATTAGATATTACGAACCCTAGGACCAAACTCTCCTGTTTGCTATGGTTTAAAACTTGAAACTCAGAAATTGGAGTCTAGGATTTAACTCCTTATTGTGTTGATGGTTTTGAAGTTGAACTTAGAAATGATGAATTATAGGATCAAATTCCTGATTTTGTGATGCTTTCAAACTTTAACTTAGAAATTGGAAACTTAGGATCGCCCTGATTAATTTGTTAGTGTACAAAGTGTTTATGTATGTGTGATTCCGACTTGGAATGAATAAATACATAAGCCCTATCGGGAGTAAGATTTAGCGTAAGGGTTCAAGGACTCGGTAAGATGAGTGATTCGGGCTTAGCAGAAACTCCACCAACAAGTACAAATTTAAAGTTTTATACAATATGGACAGTGGAGCTCTGTTCCTCGAATTAATAGTTAAGAGTTGTTTGACACCATGGATTTGGAAGGATTTAAGGAGATTTCAATTCCCATGGTTGTTTGACACCATAAGGGGGCGCTTGGTGCAGGGTGTTAGATGGAATTAGGTGGGATGGAATTGCATTTGGTCCCATTCAAGATTTTCTTGATTTTGAAATTCATTACACATGTGGGTCCCACATTGATGCATGTGTTTATCCATGCCGTCCATCCACATAACCTGTTTACACATGACATTCTCGTTATACATATGTATAAGTGAATGACATTTGTTGTGAATTTGGTTCTCTGTTTAAAATTCCATGGTCCACCAAACATGATTTGGCTTAGTTCGGTGTTTTTCCTGTAACAAAATTTTTTATCCCAAGCATGGGATTAGATGGCTACTATAATATGGTATTTCTAGACATGCAATCATTATGCGATAATGATGTTAATCCCATCTATTATAATTCGATACCATTCAATTCTACTAACCAAACATGCCCTAAAGTAATTGGGAGTTTCAAATCTCTTCAAAGAGGAGGTTTGAAATCCTCAAGAATTGCATGTGTAATATGTGTGTCACTAGACTATTAAACTATTGGGCACATGGCCCACTAATGATATCCTAAAACAAGTGGATTATCAATTACATCACTATAATTACTTTAATATAATGATTAGTGCCATCCAAACATTGTCCATGTAAATCGACAGTTAAAAGTGGTTTGTTAGTCACTTGGACA
Organism: Magnolia kwangsiensis; assembly: GCA_037074715.1. Taxonomy (NCBI): domain Eukaryota; kingdom Viridiplantae; phylum Streptophyta; class Magnoliopsida; order Magnoliales; family Magnoliaceae; genus Magnolia; species Magnolia kwangsiensis. Next base: position 59,880,424 of record CM073584.1, on the reverse strand, counting down.
TGATCTTGTGCTTGTGGCCCATCCGATACTTGGAATTTCAGTATTTTCGAGCAAAGTATATATTTTAATGGGCTTATCACATCTATTAGGTCAAACATTACATACATTCACTAATTAGAGATATTAAAGTTGATTTAGTAATTAAATTTAAACCCTTTTAAATTTATCATGTATAACTACTTTTGGATTAAAGTTGATTCCAAATCAATGGTTTCATACACATTAGGAGAATTTCAAAACCATGAGGTTCCAAGTCTAGAGGGTTCCAAATCCACGCTCCTAAATGAGCCCATAGGAAAATGGAAGGTCTAAGAAGCAAAGAAAAGGAATGGGCGTAATGAAGTCTATCACCATCTTCCTTAAGAAGACAACTACTCTGAATCCATGGAGCTTCTCTAGGCTCCTCATAAAGATACCTCGAATCCCCAAGAGAAAATAAGAAAATAAAAATAAATTCTAGAAAAATTTAATAATGATATCAAACCTTATAAGAAGTTTCAGAATCAAACTCCAACCCATCTCCTTTAAAGATCTCACCTTCCACCACTTTATTCTTCAAATATTTCTAAGAACTTTCATGTTACACACAAATCCTAAAGCTCAAAGGATGAAGAGCTATAAATAAACAAAAATTTACTATAAATAGTAAGAATATAAATAAAATGTTCTTTTGACCATTAAAATTATGTAATTTCATAAAATAACTATGTTATTTGGATAGAACAACTTTTCCTACCCCAAGTTCATATATTGCATGTCGAATAACTCATTCTGGATTGAGAGATATACCAATTTTCAAATATCAAGTGGCAAAGCCACTATCAGACACCACAGAGGATGGCGGCGCCACCGCCAGATCGGCAGTATGCTGCTGCCAGATCCAGAGGAGTGCAGCAGCACCGCCATGACGGCCACACACCGCCTATGCACCAAATTTCGGCGGACCCCGCTAAAATTTTCTGCCATTTTCTGTCTTTTTTACCAAGTTCAAAAAGTCATATCTCTCTCAATATAACTCCGATTTAGGTGATTCAAAAGTCAGATTTAAGCTCACTAAGTTTAGTTTCATATAAAAAAAAATTAATATTGTTAAATTTAGGGTGATTTGACAACTGTCCATAAATTATCAGGCAGTGGTTACTTCTAGAATTGTAATAATTTATCTACAACTCCAAATAAGATGAAATTTTATAAGATGGTTTTAAACTTAATGATAAATCATTAAAAAAAATTATAAATAATTGAGTTACTAAAATTATAAGAAACGTTACAAGAATTAGAGACGTTTTAGTACCTTATAGAAAATCGTTAGATTCGAATAACTTATGCTTCTAAAATTTTTATAATTTTTATGGAACTTGAAATAGATTTAAATTTTGTATGAAAGGGGTCAACTTAATGATGAATTACTATAAAAATTATATAAAAAAAACTATCTAGTAATTAAAAGTAATAAATACATTATGAACAAAAGATGTTTTGAAATCGAAAGTTTCTACACCTAAAAGTTGTTGATGGATCAGATGTATCTTTTTCATCATAGAGTTTTTGGATTTGAAGTCTAATTAGGAATTAATTTTAAAATCCTAGGAATCATCCTGGGTGATTAAATTAAATTCTTATTTTTAGTATATTTACTATTTCAAATCATTTATAACTTAAACGAATTAGACTTCTTAAGTAGGGTTTCGTTTCATTGCTTAAGACTCTGTGAGTTCGTATTCGAAGTGGACTTTACTAAAATATTTTGAGTTCTTATTCTCTTATGGGTTCAAAGTTCATACCACTTTAAGGAGATAATATTCTTCCTTTTTCCTTTTCTGCGGCATTCCTTGTGTCACTATCACTCCAAACCTCTTAAATACCTTAAAACTTTCGATTCTTCCTTCCCTGTTAAAATTTATGAAACCAAAGCATGATTTGCTCATAACTCACTAACCGTAGGATTAAAATGGTAATGTCAAGAGGAACCTTAAATTCCTAAAAACCTTCTTAGGATAGTCGTTTAATCATAGGCACCGTGGGAGACTCACCACCCACTAAAATATTATAAATGTGAAACTTGAACTTTTAATAAATTTTGATATCTTCCAAATGTTAAGAATAATCGGACTATGAAATTACAGAACCATACATTTATAAAATATTCGCGGTTTAACCCAATTCTCGATCCTGGGTGACTACCAACGAACTCACTGCTTTGACCGAGCGGAAGACCAGGATCCACAAGAATTAAAAAGGGATACAACGATCTTTCTACCCTAGTCAGGTAGAGGATCGACGTATGGGATCAAAGCCTACTACAACTGTCTTTTCGTATTAGTCCAATCATAAAGAGTAGAATATATCGCCTTTAGGTAAAATTTATCATCAAACACTTAGTACGATAATAATGATTTTAACATTTATTTTTAAACCTCAAAAGTGAAAACTTAAGGGGGTAGACCACAATGAGCTAGGCTAATGTAGTTATTATATACCCTAAAATGTATATAAATCTGAAACCAACAAAACTTAAGCAAACGAAATAATGATATCTTTACTTGTTATCCTTAGGCAATTTCGAGGACGAAATTATTTTTAAGGGGTAGATTGTAATGTCCTAGATTTTTACTGTTTTAGATTTTCAAAAATCCTTAAATTTTTTTAATTTTATATAATTAACTTATATTGTCACTTACTGACCATTAATACTCAATGTTAGTTTATACACGGATGGTACCAGTAAAGAACTGCACAGATTCAATAAATCAACCATAGAAAGTCGATGAACCCGCTCGATCAATAAGTACCAAGTTTAGCCTCATGATTTGTTCATATAGGGCACAAATTTAACCGACCTATCACTAATTAAAACAGCCCATGGACCGCAGTACATGCACCGTACTCAACTTAGAGATGAAACAAATATATTTAGGGGGACCTAGGAGGTCCCACGGAGTGAAATCACAAATCCCAGGGGAGTGGCCACCGCTGAATGTCGGTGCACTGTCGAAGGCTCCAGAGGAGAGCGACGGCACCGCCACGACGGTGGCACGCCGCCGCTGGCCCGACCATGTGGGTCCCTCCCACGTGCGGGGGTCCCCTCTACACAACTCTTTTACCCCTTTCATACTCGTTTTCACTCCCCTAAAACCCTCATAAACCGTCCTTCACTCTCAAATCTACCTGAAGCCGAGTCAGATAAGGCTCGGGTCTTGACTAATAAACCAAATCAACCACGTTACTCTTTTAGCCTAAAACTGATAGTTTAGAGTAATCATGACTAAATCTTCATTTTCACTAATTATAAATAGGCCACACTATAAACAAAGTTAATCCAAACCCTAGTCATTGCCCACGAGAAATCTTGATACCTAATTCATTCCAAAAATACCTCGATTTTCCAAACAAGCTCTAGACCGCTCGTTAGTGGGCCACTATTTTCAAAACTATAGAATAATGTCCGTCTCACTTGTCTTGACACCCATCGTTGGAGTCGGACCTGGGTAGTGTCAAGGACCGCTCAACTTGAGCCGAGGGATGAGTGCATGAGAAGTGTAACTACCCTAAAGGAAGAAACTGAAACTTAAGTGAATTGGGTCGTCCACTCTTATGCAAAGTTGAGAATTTTGGACCGTCGTTTTACGACCAAACTTCATACATAGAGTAAGGATATTTCTCCACACGTATCCGTATAGCCGCGGCCTCGATCGACCATTGGTGACCATCGAACAGACTTCTGATCATACTCGTCGATCAGCACATCCAAATGGTGGGCCGATCATATCCATATGTAGATCATTATTAGAGCTAACTATCCTATGGTGTGTATCAACATGTACACCCCATAATGGGCCCTAGAGGTTAGAAAAACCCTTCCATAGGGCTAGTATAGTAAAAACTCAACCATTGGGGCCATTTACACCAAATCTGGCACTATATAAGGGACTCTTTTGGGCACCCCCCTCTCCCATACGAATTTCATACCCGAGCTTGGGTGAGGGAGAAGAGAAAGAGAAAGAGAGAGATGGAGAGAAAAGAAAGAGAAAGAGAATGGAGGGTGTGTGTGTTTGAGTGATAGAAATCTTAGTGCTTGTAGGGTTAGTACTTCTTCAACCAAACATTTAGCTACTACCAAACCTTCACCAAATCCACCCATGCCAAGAATCAGAGGTAAAAATTATATTTTACCCTTTGATTAAGCAACCTAGTGTAGATTTATAGTCATTAATTGTGTCTTCTTAATTTTGATTTAGGAATCGATGACTTTTCCCCAAATCCTTAACCGTAGGAGCTCAAAATTGGATATTCCTTCTTAAGGTGCGGACCATTATTTCTAGGTTTTCATTTATCAACCCTTGAAGGTCTTAGTTAATGATTAAATGATTGTAGATGAATCTGTGCATGCTAATATGTTGACATTTTGATTTTTTTATAATATATGTTATTGGTTGCATATGGATGTTTACTTGCTTGATCAAATGTGGTATGAGACACCATGTCCGAGTATGGTGGTATGAGACACTGTGTCCGAGCTGTCGGCCTATACTGGGGTGACGAACCTCCCCATAGTGACTAGTGAGCATTATGAAGGTGATAGATTATTGTTCGAATGGCCTCCGTTAAATTATTCGGCCAATGGTTGCGTGCTAGAGTATCATTTGAACGACACGGGCATGAATGGAATTGGGTGACGAGCCCTTTCCTAATGGTAATTTAGTTTTATGTGACAAGCCCTCACCTCGGAACTGAGTGATTGTACTCTATTTGGGTGACGATCCATAGTGGGTTGATCCTCATAGATTTAGGTATCATACCGTACCTTTAGAATTGTGATTTGTGAGATAAACGGGTGACACCTAAATTTGGATCAAGGGACACTGGTAAGGAGCCATTACGTGCAACAACAAGCCACCTGATCCGGATAAGGACTCATGATATAACTTCGGTATCCTAGCTTCGCCAATATACTGGATGAATTGAACTTAATAATTACTCGGCTAACATGATCATTCACCGCAATGCATTAGCTTAGAATGTGGCGAACAAGCGTAGTTGTCGTGTGATAAGGAAGTATTGTCATTTGTGAAACAGGTGATCGGAGTTGCGTGTGAGGGAGTGTTGTTTAGAAAGGGTACGCATCATGTCATGTATATTTAACAAGAGTATTTAGGAAATGTTTGGTTTTTTTATTTTATCATTACCTACGCTGATTGTGTTGATAACATGTGTAACTTAAAACTAATGGAACAACTGAGTTAGCTACTCACTCCCCACCTAAGACAGTTCTTTAAAACACCAACTAGGCATATCATTGATATAGGTACTAATGAGACCTCAGATAGGTAAGCTTATATCAGGTTGTGCCAACGGTGTCATGTTTTGGAGAATTAGGAGTAAATTGAAAGCTTCACACTTTAATAATCTTGGGTATTTATATTGTGGCTTGTATAATCCCATTTTGGGCGATCATCACAATTGAAATTGTATTTTTTTACTCTTAGCCCTATATTTCTGTATCTATTGTTATGTCTACCTCGCTTTGGATCCGCTAACTCAAATTTCTCTACTTTGATTATCTGTGTGTAAAATGAATTTGAAGCTGAATAAGGACACACATGCGTTTTCATTTGATTAACACTTGGGAACTCGGGATCGGAGTCTATGTACTCGGGTGCCGATTGTCGGGGCATTATAGCCTTGCATGTTATCACAGCATGAATCATCTTGTATGGCCCACTGTGATATTTATTTTCAATCCAACAATATTGATAGGTCTATGTAGATTTGGATGGTGGGATGGGCATCAAAATCAATTTAATCCAAAGCCCCATGGCGCACCATGAGTTTTCCAACTTGATGGAGGGTTTGGATCTCTCACATGTGTCCCACATATAAATAAAATGGATAAAAATAAAAAGATGTCCAGTGGCTGTTGTTGGTGTGCAAACAACATCCCTGGACTCTGCTACTACCAGCGTGTGCCTAACCATGAGAGCAAATGGGGTGGCTCCACTTGTGGGCCCCTCCATAATGTATATGTTCCATCCATGTTGTCTATCCATTTTATCACGTTATTTTGTCCGTAAAGCCCCAAAATTAGGCTGATCCAATCATAAGGTAGACCACACTAGAAGAGATGGTGGGCTGGAGCACTCTATGTCAAAACCATTCAAACATGGAGGGGGTGGCACACTCGTGAGCCCCATTTTGATGTATATATTAGATCCACCCCATCACATTTTTCTATAGATCATTTTCGATTATGAATCGAAAAATAAGATCGATCTGAGTCTCGAGCGGACCGCACTAAGGGAAACAAAATCCTATTGTTGAAACCTTCTAAGGCTCACTGTTGTGTGTGTGTGATGAAACCTGCCCAATCCTGGACTCCTTTGGTCCAAAGAGAGTTGACCGACAAGATGGATGGAGTGGATCATCCACTAGTGGACCCCACTCAGCATTAAACACAAAAAAAAGGAAAAAAAAGGGTTATGAGTGCTATTGACTAACGACGTGAGGGGTGGTGGCCTTCTTGGGTTACCCCACTCGTGAGTCCCACCATGATGTGTTTAATCCACCATCTCCTCCAGATAATTTTGGGCCATCGGCCAACACATGAGGCAGATCTGAGCCTCGACTGGGCCGTACTAAGGGAAATAATATTCATCTGTTTAAACCTTCTAAGTCCCACTTTGGAGTCCCTGATCATCCAAATCAGCCCAAAAACAGAGTCTGTTAGACCCTACTCGAGCTAGCCAAGACGGTGAACGAAGAAGATTATCTACTTGGGGGCCACCTTGATAGTGTATGCAAAACATAAAAAGATATATATATATATATATATATATATATATATATATATATATATATATAAAATCTGAGCCATCTACCAACTTCTCTAGGTCATTTTAGGTCATGGGGTAAAACATGAGGCAGATTCAAGATTCAGGTGGACTACACGGAGGGGAACAATTTTTGTATGTTAAAACCTTCCTAGGCCCACCTTGGGATCTGTGTTCATCCAAACCAGTCCCGGTCAGAGCCTATTGGCCCATTCTCAAGCTAGTCTACATGGTAAACGGAGTAGATTATGTAAGTGGGGCCCGCTTTGACGGTATGACCAAAACACACAAACAAAACAAAATAAAAAATATATATAACACAACATGCCACCAACGCCCAATGGGCGGGTGGATGCACACCTTGGGGCATGGAAGTTGGGTCCACATGTGGGACCCTACATGATGTATGTATCATATCTACTCCATTTATTTGTCTTGTCAGATCATGTTAGGATATGGGCCCAAACTCAGGCAGATCCAGATCTCAAATGGGCCATGAGCATAAGATCACATCCTAGTGACTAACTAATGATCTATAACTGTTAATTTACGTTAACAAATGATCAAATAGTGCAGATCATCATACTAAAGTAATTATAATGATGTCATTGATAATCTGATTATTTTGGGACAACATTAGTGGGCTGTGTGTCCAAATGGATTGGTAGCCCAGTGACACATATGTGGTACATGTGGGTGTCCATCCAGGTCACTCCTGGTGGACCCTGCCTTGTTATATGTATTTTATTCATACCTTACAGGCTACATGAGGAGCTGACGTTAGTCTAATGTGGGTCATACCACATAAACTTCTATATTTCTAGTGGGGCCAACCATTCCATTTTCACTCTATGTATATGATGTGCCAATTAAGGCCGATTATTATCTGATATATTTGATAACATGCTAGTGCACTTGTCCTGATTAGACACACTAAGAACATTCTTAGTTTAAAGATATCATGCCTAGTTATATGCTCATACGTATAATTTGTATGCATGTTATAGATAATGATCGATTATAGCATACGCCTTTGGTCTTGGGATACTTAGGGAACCCCATAAGATATAGGGTTACCCCACATGATTGTGCAATACACATATGTTTGATGCATGACTTGGATGGTATGACTCATGCATTTCACATTTTGTATGTCACGATCATTTTACGCCCTAGCGACATCAGAGTTATGGCCTCCACAGACATATCGTGGATGACCAGATTGAATATTATAAATATTTGTTTTAACATTAGGGGTGCTATGGATGTCCTTGGGTGAAAGTCCCTAAACCCTTGTGGTACTAGTAAGATACTTTAACATCGAAACTGAGTGGATAACATGAGTCCCGAGTGTCGAATACAAGTAGAACACGTCTCTCACTGTGTCTTGATCGGTTGAAAAGGGATGTGACCTTATCCGCCTGAGGGTAGGGGGCTGTAAGTTAGGTTGAGTTTGACTAGCTCGTAAATGTGTCCGCTATCGATGAGCCGAGTAGGCATTAGGATACTACTAGCAAGGCAGATAGTGAGGTCTCTTCTACTCACCTGGTTATGCACGCGATGAGGTGGCAACCAGTGTTGGAGTATACTAGACCTCAGTGATGTTTCCAGTGATGAACTGTTCTGATATGTGGACTAGTTGAGAATCAGCATGTTTGCATTGCTTATCTAGTTTATGATATTCAACCACGTAGGCCTTGCATTGCATAGCCGTGGTATGACTAACATCATTTATGGACTTGCCAGTTTAGCCTTCCATTATTTCTGCTTACTCTAACATTTGTATGCTTGACATATGCATTGCCTACACACACACACACTCTCCAAGCGTCATGATAAGCTCATGCACGTTTGTTATGTGTAGATTATGTTAGACTGTAGCAGCATTGAGGCAGGAGTATGTGCCCGATATTTCGAAGTTTTATTATATTATATATTTTCCTTTCAGCACTATACTCAAAGATTATATTAGTGGATATGTGGTGATGATGTTTTGTGACTTGGGTACAACACTTGTGGTTATGCTCTTTTACAAAAAAAAAAAAAAAATCACCATGAAAATCCTCCTTGTAGGGTCCTAGGATCGAAACCTGACGTATAGGAGTTGGGATCCGAAAATGAGATACTACGGAGGTTATCGGCACCGGATTCAGGGGCCAAAAAATTTGTGATCCCAATTCCTGAGTTTAAGGCATAATAAAATATATGGTTTCATACTAATCCAACAAATCTAGTCAAATTTATCTTATTTTAGCATAATCTTTTAAGCGTTAGCTCTATCTTAGGAGTAGCTGTAATCCAAGTCTACACCCATACGTTGGACTTTATCTATTCTCAATAAAAGCATTTCTTTGTTTAGAAAGGTTTCTTGTAGTTGTGTCTTGATCGACTGTGAGTATTTCTTTCTAATTTAATAACAACAAGGTATAAAAAGTCATTTCATACGGAAAGCAAAGCTGAACCCATATTCGGAGGAGGAACCCCACCCTTCGACTATCACTTGATTATTCTCTAAAATAATTTGCAAGTGGTTGAATAAGCAATTGATCTGCTTAGATCATGGTCATATACGGTCGCAATTATCGTATCTGCCTATATTGGCACCTGGGGTCAAGTTGTTCGGTTGGAATCAAGTTACAGAGTTGGTTTTGACATGCCTGATCGCACCACATATTACCATGAAAACCCAAACCGAAAAAATTGCCGAACAATAACCATTTCTTCAATCAATGTATGCAAGACATACCATTTTGTAAGGATAATTTCATCATTTTAAAAAATGAGCTAATTGGTTGTGACTCAACTTAGACTGAAAGTAATAAATTTAAAACAACCCTCAAAATGTAGCAGTGCACATGGGTCGGTTCGGTCCGGTTCTGAGGTGAAACCGGAGCTGAATTGTTCCCAACAGTTCTATAATTTTCGAAACCGGAACCGGACCGTTAGCACCTTAGAACTGAACCGAAACCAGACCGTGAAAAACGGTTTGGTTACGGATTGATTCCATGGTTCAGGGCTTTTAACAATATATACCAGTTTTGATTTATGAAAAGTGGAGCATGTATGGCGTGACATGAATTGGAGATACAAACTCCATGCATGTGTTGGCACCTTTTGTTTAGTCCGCCACTTTTTTAAGTGGCTTTAAGCCAACGGAGACTGAGAACGGTATCAGGGTTCTTAAGAGAAAATAGAGGATCCTTGACTTAGGGTTTGAACGGTATACAATGGTATTTTTAATTGTAAGGCCTATGTTTCAGAAGTTTAGATCACTTGTTTAAAATGTCCTCGACATGACAAAAGACAATACAACAACCACCCATAGTTAAAATGTGGATGCTAACGAGTAGAGAAAGGATCGTAAGTGGCTCTTTCTAATTATGCATAAGCGGGTGTCGTTTCGTAAAATTCTTAAAACAGAAATTCCGGTCAGTCCAACGTCAAAGTCCCTCGTCTGGCTATCATCATTCCCGGAAGAAGACATCTTTCTCTGTCATCTATCCCTCTCTTTCTCTGTCATCTATCCCTATCTCTATCCTTTAATGCTCGATCAATCGTCATGTATATAACAGCCTTGAGAGCTTCATCTTCTGCTAGGGTTAGATTCCCCTCATCACTCCTCTCTAGAGCTCCACCAACTTCTCCTGTGATAAATACCCGCTCTTTGGGCTTCTCCAGATCTGCTATTGCTGCCTTTCAATCTCCGCTTCTGCGATCGTCGTCGTCTTGGAAACACGGCTCTGATTGGCGGTCGCCGCTCAGCCTTCGCCCTCAGATCAGAAGCTTTGCTGCCGTGATCCAACGCTTCCAACGGAATATCTCTACAATGGGTATGGATGGATTTCTCTGTTCCAGCTTTTTCTATACCCAATCCATTGCAACTGTTGTAGTTGTTGTTGTCGTTTCTGCATCCCATCTTTTATATGATGGTATTGGGCCTATTGGCCCAGAGGCTGTTGCGGTGGGGCGTATCTATCCAGAATATGTTAGGAGTTCGATTTTGGATACACCGAGATATTAAAGATAAAATAAAAAATAAAATAAAATTGATCGGCTGAATCACGTATAAAATACGCTGTCCTTAAAGCGTGATTTGGCCCCTTATAAACTGCTGATGGGTTACAAGCGAATTGCTTCTAGGATAAGACAAGCCTTATCTGGATCTAGCGTGCAGCAATCACGATAGGTCCACTGTGGAACAATTTTAACGCAATAGATCTCTTCTGGCAGACTTGGACGGTAGAGATGATAACAATATTCTAAAATGGAGATATTTCGTGTATTTGATCTGATAGGAGAGAGGGGTGTGTTCAGTTGATAATTTCGGACTGGAATGGTCCAGTTTATATAGGCATCAGGTAGTGGACCGTTGCTAGGGTGCAATCAAAGGTCCAGAACATTTGAAAACGTTTCTGTCCGTTGTCCATTAATCACAGATGTTTCTGGTTGTCGGATCAAAGGATCTGACCGTTGGATCATCATGAGCCGTCCGTTTTCGGACCGTTTGGCTTTCAAGGCATAGAGCCGTTTTCTGAAACCGCTGAACGTTTCGGATTTAAGATCCGACCGTTTTCAGTCATCTATAAAAGCCCAGGCTCATTTCAGATTTCCACCGCCCTAAGGCACTAACCAGACCCATCGCACCGCGATCGCTCCGAGGTCGCACCGGTCCGCGTAAGGTCGCGAAGGAGCGACCACTCTGCGACACGATGCGCACGTGCGAAGTGCGCTACTACAGCCACACTGCCCACGCCCACGCCCACGCCCACGCCCTCGCCCGTGCCCGAGCTCGAGCCCGAGCGCGAGTGCGCGCGCGCGTGCATGTGTTCCAGTGCGTAGCACTGGAACACGCAACCTATATATCTCCTTCTCCAAAAGCTCCAAGTAAGAATACTCTACACCACATCTCATATAAACCATAAAAGTTTCTCAACCATTTCCGATGTGGGACAAAGCACACTCACTGTACTTTTAATTCAAAATATTTCAAAAAGCGTTTTGGGGGGGAAATCCCGAAATTTTGAAAAATTCGAATTTTCATTTTTATTTTTTCAAAAACCATTGATTTACAACAGAATAAGGACCATTCATTTGGTGGGCTCTGATATTTATTAGCCATTGCCACCAAAACATCTTCATCACTGGACGTTCTCAATTGTCTGATTGCTGGCCCTTCGACGGTCCATGCTCAGCAATGACAACTCTACCAATACCGCGTTTGTAGGATTTTTGGATAGGGAAGATTTTTGGGTTATGGCTCATTCTTGTGGGGTCCCCCTTTTCGTTTCCTTGCCCAGACTTTAGAGCCTGTTTGGTTGGCTGTAAATTCATAAAAACGGTGGTAAACAAGCAATTATGACAAGTGCTTTTTGTTTGGTTTAGATTGGGAATTTCACCTCGAAATTTGAGCAAAACTCAACCTTGTAATAGGTGGGCCCCACCAAGATGTATATGTTATATCCACATCATCCATTCGTTTTTTCAGATCATTTTAGGGCATGAGCCCAAAGATGAGGCAGGTCCAAAGCTCAAGTGGACCACACCATAGAAAAAAGGGGGGAATGAATGTCTACCATTGAAAACTTCTTGGGGGCTACAAAAGTTTTGGATCTGCCTTATTTTTTTTTTGGCACGTCCCAAAATGACCTAACCAAATCAATGGACGATCTGGATGAGACACATTCATCATGATGGGGCCCATAGAATATATGTGACACAATCAAGTCTCTTTTAAAAAATCATACCAGTCAACATCAACAAATACCAAAGTCATCGTTACCTATTTACTACTGTTTACATGCATCCAAATGGGCCCTTAGAAATGTCTTTCAAGAAATTGAAGGAAATGATAGGAAATGACCCCCTTTTTTATAAAGTGCCTCACATGGTAGTCACATGTGCCACTATCCATCTTTGAAGTGCCCTTCATGTGTCACCATACATCTTAAAGCGCTATAGGTGGCCTTTGTGCCATCACTCATCTTTTAATGACCCACATTTCAATGTGCTACACACCCCCATATGCCATGTTTAGCATGTGCCGCTCCCATCTTCAAACGCCCTACATGTGCTACATGTGCTATTAAGCCACATGTGCCACATGGCTGTTGTCTATCTTTAAGTGCTTCATATGCGTGACATGTGCTGTGCGGCAATGTGCAACATATGCAACATGTGCTATTGACCACGTTCAGGTGCCTCACATGTGCAAACGTCTCTTCAAGTGCCCCACGTGTGCCACTGTGCCATGATCTATCTTAAAGCACTATACATGTGCCAATGTGCGACATGTACAACCACCCACTTTCAAGTATCAATGTGTCGTGCGCCCTGTGCCACCCTCATCTTCAAGCACCCATATGTGGAAATGTACCACATGTGCTATTGTGACCTCCAAAAATTCGAGTCATGAACCCAATAGGAAAACCTAACAAGAACCTTCCCATTGCTATTATGCACCAAACCATCGATCCTCGGAAAACCTAGGTTGGCTAAGAGCAGCCATCCAAATTGGATTTTGTTAGAGCACGCGGCTCTAAGTATACGTGTAGAGCACCATACTAATGGTGTACACAATCTAATGTGTCCTTGATGATCACCATATTGATGTATATCTCTTAGTTATTATCCTTTAGTTATCTTTTAGATATCTTTTGATTATTCGATTTCTTTGTAAACGGAAGATATTTATCTAATTAGGAGTTTATAAATAAAGGATTCTAGAGGAGGAGAAAATAGATATTTTCTCTTCTTTTCACAATTTCGACATTGTATTAGAGACTATTGGTTGATTTATTATTATTATTATTTTTTGTTTCCTTTTTGAGAGTCTGCTGCCAGCCCTTCTCTCTTCTTAGACCCTGTAGATGACGGGGGACTAGATTTATACTTATCGTCATTATATAGGGTCTAACCCCCTTTTGATCTTTCAGCACCATCATGACTTCTAAATCATTAGAAGAGTACTTTGATTAAGATACCTCAGGCTTCTAGTTAGAGCTAGTGCCATTAAATCACTAGATTTGTTGTTGAATCATTAACGAGCCATCGAAAGAGCTAATGATTGAAATTCTAGCCACTAGATTTGCCATTAGATCTTTAATTGCATGGTCTTCCTAACTAGTTGGCACTCCTACATTGAATCGTGCTTTAGACTCCTACTCCCACTTGCACTTCCTACCCGTTTATACTTGTTTACATTTTGAAATATGTGCTTCCCCGCTCTCACACCTGAATATGTTGTTGCTTCGCTTCATGCTTCATGCAACTGTAGTTAGATCCTTTGACAACCATTGGACGTGCCATTGGTTCACATCTTAGGAGTTATAGAAAGTGCAATCCCCCTCTCTTGCTGCTCGCGGACTCATTGGCAAGCTGTGTGTCATGATATACATGCTCAAGCTTGAGGGCGAGTGTTAGAGTGCATAACTCTGTGTACATGTGGACTACCATAATGATGGTGCACCCAGTCTTATGTGTTCTTGATGAACGCCATATTGATGTTTATCTCTTAGCTATTATCCTTTAGGTATATTTGTGGTTATTTGATTTTTTTTATTATTTAAAATTATCTCTTTATAAACAAAAGATTATCTTTGTAATAAGAGATCATAAATAAAGGATTCTAGAGGAGAAAATGGATATCCTGTCTTTTTTCCTTTTCCCCATTCCTTCAACTTTGTGAGAATTTGGGGAGGTGGAGACCAATTGACTTCCAATACAGGCTTTGAAAATTGGTTAGGATACGACTGCATGCTTGTATCGATTGTAAAGTGACAATATCGACCCACCCCCTTATGTGATACGAGGGTGAACCAATTCATTAAAAAAAGGCTGTATCGGACTATATCAGCCGATGTACCATGCCTTGGCATCCAACAACTGATAGACCTCATATCAATACTAATACATCCGATACAGGTCGAGACGGCTATAAAGGTCCCGTTCCATTTTTTCTTTTCCAACTTTTCTCTAGTTTCTTAATAGTGTCTTTATTTCGCCCATGTAGGAAGGTTAAGAACTCATTTTATACTAGATCTAGGCATATTTTGCGGATCAAAACACAAGATTTGAGTGATATTTGATGAATTTAAGTTAATGAACCATTTTTAGAAAAAAAGGGGGAATTTATCATTTTTTCATATTTTTCATCTTCTTTTTATTGTATTTCACTGTAATGGGCCATAACCTATCAAAGCATGCTTGATCTGTTTTCGATTAGACTTATTTGGCTTACTTTTTCAGTAGGTCAAGTTGGTAGATATCATTCTAATGAAGAATGTGGTCTAATACACCATTGAATACATGTTAAAAGGTAAAAAAGATATGACTTTGATGTTCATTTTTTTTTTCCTATTTTCCTGATATATATATTTCAAATCTTTCTAGACAAAGAAAAGATTTTAGTAGATGTGAGCCCATGTTGTCGTATACGGGTCCTAGTACACCTTGTATCGTATTGTCTTTGGGCCCGACGCTGTTTGGTACCATTATTGAAAACCTCAGTCTGATCTAACTGGATGAGAACTACACAACAGGACCACCTTCCAATTGCAACATGTGTGAGGAAAACCCATCAAAACAGGGAATAGTCTTGCCCCCCACCCCCAAGATCCTACGATTGCATTCAATCCACAAGGCCCATAATGTTCCTTTCATGGCCCATTATCAACCACAGACTATGACCCATCAGGCCCCTTGCTCCAGCTAGCAATAGCCTTCATGAAAGATCTGGTAAACACCCAACAGATCTCAAACATGGACAAACACCCGACCAAACGTCCTGGGAAAACTCGCAATGGAGTAGCAAGTGATCCCCATCTCAACCGAAGCACAACAAAGAATGTACCTACTTGGTAGCTACTATTCTCTCTATCTCAAGTGATCCTCTATTAGGATTTTATCCAAACATGCCATCTAAACAAAGATCTTCGTCAGAAACAAAGTGGACTGAATCTTACTATTACTTGGCCTCTCTGAAGTCTGAACTGACATTGCAGTGAAGATAATTAACAATCAATTTCACAGTAAATGACCCGTCAGCTATTTTCCACTGAAAGGAATATAAACACCCGATAAAACCTTAAGTAGATGAGCCAAAGCAGGAATTCTCATCATCTTTGAGATTTCTGTGAAAGGCAGGGTTCCAAACTACGACCATGTGTTTGCTTCTGACCCATCATCTTTGCCAGCCGGAGTCATTTCACATTTTCTTTATTATTAGATTAGTTCACACTTGTTGAGTTCATTTAACACTATGAATTATAGTAAAGAAAAAAGGTTGTGTTTTTGGATTGGGTACATACAACTTTTGTTTGTTGTTGAAGAGTTTTTGTTTTTGCATTTTAGATTATAGTGTTATATAGTTTTGTCTCTAAATCTTAGAGAAGGAAAAGTTTGGATATATTGATTGAAATATGGATTGAGGTTTTGTTATCATTGAAGAAATTTGGGTTTGTGAGGATGCTTAAAATATCAACTAGAGCACGTATTGGCCTGCTCCATAACTGATATGTATTAGAAGATGCCCACCATGTATTTGACACAACCAAATTGAAAAGAAAAAGTTTCAGTCGGATACATATCTTTCTTGATGATCAAATCACAAAAACTTCCACAAAAATGATAACTTATCGCAAATGAGAGGTAAAACAATGGATGCTATGATAAAAACCTAAGTAATGAATGCTCTATGGATGGGAGTAGCGCATGCAACGAGTTCTTTTCTTTTCTTCTTCTTCTTCTTTTTCTTTTCTTTTCTTGGTAGGTAAGTTGGGCTGGAACCTAAGGCCTCAATGTTGAAACCAATGTTTTTAGTAAAGTTTCATGTAGTGTACCTCCCTCATAGCATATGCTATAGGGTGTCCAACATACACTACTAGTAGTTTTGTCGCTGAATTTTGGCCAATAGATGCAATCAATCGTGGAGATGCACTCATTGACGGACCTGCAAAGAACAAGGAAGATGTGGACAACAGGGGGTGCCGGTGGCCGACTGTGGACCCTTCGATGCCTAAGTTAGGCTAGCCAATTCTAATTGGAGGCTAGAGTTTGGGTTTTGAGTTTACCTCTTTTCATTTAGGATAATTGTATTTATAGGGTCCTTGGGTGGTTCTAAAACCATCATTTCTTAATGAGATACGCTGGAGTCCCTATTTAGATGGGAAACTGCTCCTAAAAATGTCGCTGAGCCCTCCTCGGTTGGCATAATCTTCGGCCGAGATCAGTTCGGGCCCTCCTTTTCTAGATCTGGGGCGTAATCCCCTCATGGTTACTCGCATCGCCTTGGTAGTGGTCGGTCGGGTCTGCTCGGAATGCGGGGGAGATCGGATCTTGAAACCAATGTTTTTAGTAAAGTTTCATGTAGTGTACCTCCCTCATAGCATATGCTATAGGGTGTCCAACATACACTACTAGTAGTTTTGTCGCTGAATTTTGGCCAATAGATGCAATCAATCGTGGAGATGCACTCATTGACGGACCTGCAAAGAACAAGGAAGATGTGGACAACAGGGGGTGCCGGTGGCCGACTGTGGACCCTTCGATGCCTAAGTTAGGCTAGCCAATTCTAATTGGAGGCTAGAGTTTGGGTTTTGAGTTTACCTCTTTTCATTTAGGATAATTGTATTTATAGGGTCCTTGGGTGGTTCTAAAACCATCATTTCTTAATGAGATACGCTGGAGTCCCTATTTAGATGGGAAACTGCTCCTAAAAATGTCGCTGAGCCCTCCTCGGTTGGCATAATCTTCGGCCGAGATCAGTTCGGGCCCTCCTTTTCTGGATCTGGGGCGTAATCCCCTCATGGTTACTCGCATCGCCTTGGTAGTGGTCGGTCGGGTCTGCTCGGAATGCGGGGGAGATCGGATCTTGAAACCAATGTTTTTAGTAAAGTTTCATGTAGTGTACCTCCCTCATAGCATATGCTATAGGGTGTCCAACATACACTACTAGTAGTTTTGTCGCTGAATTTTGGCCAATAGATGCAATCAATCGTGGAGATGCACTCATTGACGGACCTGCAAAGAACAAGGAAGATGTGGACAACAGGGGGTGCCGGTGGCCGACTGTGGACCCTTCGATGCCTAAGTTAGGCTAGCCAATTCTAATTGGAGGCTAGAGTTTGGGTTTTGAGTTTACCTCTTTTCATTTAGGATAATTGTATTTATAGGGTCCTTGGGTGGTTCTAAAACCATCATTTCTTAATGAGATACGCTGGAGTCCCTATTTAGATGGGAAACTGCTCCTAAAAATGTCGCTGAGCCCTCCTCGGTTGGCATAATCTTCGGCTGAGATCAGTTCGGGCCCTCCTTTTCTGGATCTGGGGCGTAATCCCCTCATGGTTACTGCATCGCCTTGGTAGTGGTCGGTCGGGTCTGCTCGGAATGCGGGGGAGATCGGATCTTGAAACCAATGTTTTTAGTAAAGTTTCATGTAGTGTACCTCCCTCATAGCATATGCTATAGGGTGTCCAACATACACTACTAGTAGTTTTGTCGCTGAATTTTGGCCAATAGATGCAATCAATCGTGGAGATGCACTCATTGACGGACCTGCAAAGAACAAGGAAGATGTGGACAACAGGGGGTGCCGGTGGCCGACTGTGGACCCTTCGATGCCTAAGTTAGGCTAGCCAATTCTAATTGGAGGCTAGAGTTTGGGTTTTGAGTTTACCTCTTTTCATTTAGGATAATTGTATTTATAGGGTCCTTGGGTGGTTCTAAAACCATCATTTCTTAATGAGATACGCTGGAGTCCCTATTTAGATGGGAAACTGCTCCTAAAAATGTCGCTGAGCCCTCCTCGGTTGGCATAATCTTCGGCTGAGATCAGTTCGGGCCCTCCTTTTCTGGATCTGGGGCGTAATCCCCTCATGGTTACTCGCATCGCCTTGGTAGTGGTCGGTCGGGTCTGCTCGGAATGCGGGGGAGATCGGATCTT
This sequence comes from Magnolia kwangsiensis, assembly GCA_037074715.1. Taxonomy (NCBI): domain Eukaryota; kingdom Viridiplantae; phylum Streptophyta; class Magnoliopsida; order Magnoliales; family Magnoliaceae; genus Magnolia; species Magnolia kwangsiensis. The sequence continues at coordinate 59,861,659 of CM073584.1, read as the reverse complement.
GAAACCAATGTTTTTAGTAAAGTTTCATGTAGTGTACCTCCCTCATAGCATATGCTATAGGGTGTCCAACATACACTACTAGTAGTTTTGTCGCTGAATTTTGGCCAATAGATGCAATCAATCGTGGAGATGCACTCATTGACGGACCTGCAAAGAACAAGGAAGATGTGGACAACAGGGGGTGCCGGTGGCCGACTGTGGACCCTTCGATGCCTAAGTTAGGCTAGCCAATTCTAATTGGAGGCTAGAGTTTGGGTTTTGAGTTTACCTCCTTTCATTTAGGATAATTGTATTTATAGGGTCCTTGGGTGGTTCTAAAACCATCATTTCTTAATGAGATACGCTGGAGTCCCTATTTAGATGGGAAACTGCTCCTAAAAATGTCGCTGAGCCCTCCTCGGTTGGCATAATCTTCGGCTGAGATCAGTTCGGGCCCTCCTTTTCTGGATCTGGGGCGTAATCCCCTCATGGTTACTCGCATCGCCTTGGTAGTGGTCGGTCGGGTCTGCTCGGAATGCGGGGGAGATCGGATCTCGAGCTCCTTGCCTTGCAGGTCCTTTGCCTGTGTTGTAGGTGCTCCTGATGAGATGAACCTTCCTCCACCGAGCTTTGTCCTACTTGTTCTTTCTCTGAGCCCTATGCTTTGATAGCTCGGAGACCCGTCGATGATTCTTCTTTGTAGACCTTCGATTACCCCGGTTTGGAGGCACATCTCTCATAGTTAGTTGGTCGTTCTTCCTGTATGAGGGACAAGTTCGGTTTTCCCCACAACAGTTGCTCCCCACTTTCGAGCTCGGCCTGTATGAGCTCGGGAAGTAAGATCTCAAACTGGTCTTAAAGCACGGGAATTTAAATTCAAATTTTGAGCAGCTTAGACTTTTTTGAATTTTAAATTGTGCCTGGATTTGTCGTTCGCTGGTAGAGACGGGAGTTGAAAGGTCGGTGGCTAATGCGGAAGTTGAAATGGCATGATTATTGATGCAGGATACGAGGGGAGGGGTCGTGCTTTTATGGTAAATCACCGTTTTGATTCTGGACGAATCATAGGGTGACAGGTGACAACTGTCACCTGAGCCATCATGCTTTTGCTTGGGCGAATCCCGTGTTGTTGCGTGGAAGGGAGTGCCCGTTGAAGCGTCGCCTCAGGCTCCCGCGTTGACACGTGGCACTGTGCGGGAATGCATTGTCTGGGGAATTCTATAAATACCCTGATTTCCCTTCTTTTCTTCATTTGTTGCTTTGAGAAGTTTGAGCTCTGCTGACCTGCATCTGATCCAACCTCGGCTTCTTGTTCTTCGGTGTCCTTCAGTCCTTGGAAATTCTCGTGCTGGAGCATCCTTTTGGCACACCGTTCTCGTCCGGCTTCCTTCCCCCCTTCTCTCTCTCTCTCTCTCTCTCTCTCTCTCTCTCTCTCCTTGTAGTCTCCCTGATGTCTTTCAGGGAATATTCCATGGCTGCCACAATTTTCGATTGCTTCCATGAGTACTCGACCCTTGCTAAGTCTACCGAGTTCGGTCCTTTAGGCCCCCCTCCCCCCCTCTATCGAGTCCAGTCATCGGAGGCCTCCCTCTCCGACTGAGGTGGCACTGCGATCTGAAGCGGCCTCTCGATCCTCTGGTAACCTTGTCCTTACGGCCGACACCTTCGTGTCTAGGTTGAGTGTGGCTGATCTGCACTCCCTCAGGTTGGAATTCATGTTCCCTAGCTCGGTGGGACTTTGCCTCCCCTGAGCTGGGGAGTTCCCTAGATGACCTCCCAAGGGGAAGGACGCTCTATACTTTGCATTCTTTTCTTGTGTCCTGCATTTGCCTCTCCATCCTATAGTGAGAGAGGTCCTCTATCGCATTCGTGTCGGCTCGAGGCAATTAAACCCTAAAGTTTGGCAGGCCATATTTGGTTGCTGCATTCTCTGGTAGTAAGTCAAAAATTTCTAGTTCATAGTGAACAAGCTCCTTCAGTTGTATCAGACTAAGAGCAGCTCGGGCTCACATGATTGGCACTATTTCTCTTCTTGGCCGGGCAAGGGTCGAGCCATCATAACCAACAACCTGCCTTCCAACAAGGGCTGAAAAGATTAGTGGTTCTTCGCGTATGGGGAGTGGGAGGCTCCATTAGCGGAGTTGGAGGGTTTGCGGTCTCAAGTCCCGACCTCCTTTGCCCTGTTAGATTGGAACACATTGAGTTGTTATACTTGTGATTCACTGATTTTATTTTTATTTTTAAATCTTGGTGCTGACGTTGTGCTCTTTTCTACAGCCTTTCCCAGATCAGAACCCAACCTTTCTGTCTACCATCGGCTCTTTGCTGATAGGCGGCGACCTTCAGTTGTGCGTTGCTTTTGAGTTCCTCGAGTAGACTGAGGCTCAACTGCATTTATTTATCGTTCTCCTCTGGTTGGAATAGCTCTGTTTGGCCCGATGGCATTCTGATATCTACTGGGACCACTACCTTAGACCCGAAGGCCAGTGAAAAGGGGGTTACCCCAGTAGTCGTTCGAGGTATGGTTCGATATGCCCATAAGGCGTGTGGCAATTCTTTAGCCCATGCTCCCTTGAATTTCTCGAGCTTGGTCTTGAGGTGGCTTTTGTTAATTTGTTGACTGCTGTACGGGTCCGAGGTGTGGTGAAGGCATTGTGAATGCTGAGCTTCTTACAGAGTCCTCGGAACTTGGCATTGTATGGGGTATGCCGAATATGCAGATGATGTTCTTTCAAATGAAGTCAGTCGTTTTCTGTTTGGTGTTCCAAGCTAAAGGCTCAGCCTTGGCCCACTTTGTGAAATAGTCGACAACAACGATGGCGAACTTGGTCTGCGCCTTGCCGGTAGGCAGAGGTCTGATGATGTTGACTCCCCATCGTGCGAAGGGCCAAGGTCCGCTCATCGGGGTTAGTTGCTCAGGTGGTTATCACGGCATCACTGTGAAGCGCTGACAATTATCACATTTCATGGCAAATCGTTTGGTGTTCTCCTGCATAGTGGGTCCATAGTATCCTTGTCGGACTACTTTGTTAGCCAAGGCTTTCCCTCTTTAGTGGTTTCCACGGACACCTTCATGGATTTCTCTCAGGACGTACTCGGCCACTTCTGGTCGTAAGCACCTCAGGTAGGGTAATGACAATCCCTTCTTATACATGACGTCTCCTAGTATCGTGTACTGAGCAGATCGGTACCTGATTTTCCGCGCTTCTAGCTTATCTTTGGGTAACTTGCCCTATTGTAGGTAACGAATGATTGGGTCCATCCAGCTCGATGTGTGGCCGACTAGGAGGGCCCTTTTTTGGTTGGGCTAATTGATGCTCGGCTTGGGCAAGAATTCAATTGGGACGACCCTGGCGAGGTCAGTATCGATGGCTGAGGCCAACCTAGCCATGGAGTCTGTGTTGGTGTTCTCAGGTCTTGGGACTTGTATGATCTCGTACCCCTCAAATTCCTCGAGCAATTCGCGAACCTTGCTTAGATAGGTGATCATCTTTTTGCCTTTGGCTTGGTACTCAGTGGTCACTTGGTTGACCACTATCTACGAGTCGCTATAGATTTTCAGCTTTTTGGCTTCCATTGCCTTTACTAATCGTAGTTCCACCAAGAGTGCCTAGTATTCGACCTTGTTGTTGGAAGCTCGGAAGCTGAATCGTAGTGTGGACTCGATCTTAACCTGATCGAGCGAGGTCAGGATCAGCCTCACTTCGCTCCCCTATGCGTTCGAGGACCCGTTTACGTAGAGGGTCCATGTTGGTGGTATCGCGCTTTGCTTGTTACCCTCCTTTGTCGGTGGCGGGTCCGTAGGGTAGGTGAATTTTGCGATGAAATCGGCGACAACTTGCCCTTTAATGGTTGTTCGAGGTCAGTACCTGATGTCAAATTCACCGAGCTTAATCGCTCACTTGGCAAGTTGACCCGAAGTTTCGGGTTTCTGCAATACTTGATGGATGGGCTGATTGGTTGGGACAACTGGTGTGGGCCTGGAAGTAGGGCCTGAGTCGTCGGGATGACGTGACCAGGGCTAGGTCCGACTTCTCTATCTTGGGGTAGCGTGTCTTAACATCCACCATTGCTTTGCTTACGTAGTAGACAGGTCACTAGGTACCCTCATCCTCCTTGATTAGGGCCGAGTTGACTGCTGTTGGCGAGATAGCTAGGTACAACAATAGCTCTTCTCCTTGCACAGGTTTTGAGAGCAGGGGTGGAGATCCTAGGTAAGCCTTGAGCTGCTAGAAGGCTTGCTCGCACTCTTCTGTCCAGGTCGGCTTCCGACGCCCTCTCAGTTGTTTGAAGAAGGGCAAGTACTTATCTGCGGGCCAGGAGATGAATCTGTTCAGTGCCACCACTTTGTCCGTGAAGCATTGAATCTCTTTTGTTGACTTAAGGGAACTCATTTCTGTGAGAGCTCGGATTTTGTCGGGGTTTGCATTAATACCTCTCTGGTGGACCATGAAACCCAAAAACTTGCCTGAGCTAACACCAAAGGTGCATTTGCTCGGGTTGAGTTTCATCTGGTATCTCCTTAGAATACCAAACATCTCTCTTAGGTTAGCCACGTGGTCCTCGGCTTCGACGCTCTTGACGAGCATGTTGTCGACGTAGGCTTCCATAGTTTTCCTGATCTGCTTGGCGAACATTCTGTTTACCAACCTCTGATATGTTGCTTCGGTGTTCTTTAACCCGAATGGCATAACCCGGTAGTAGTAGTCTTCTGTCTGTTATGAAGGTAGTCTTTTGCTTGTCGCACTTGTGCATGCTAATCTGGTTGTACCCTGAGTATGCATCCATGAAACGGAGTGCGTACCCAGCAGTGACATCAGTCAATTCTCGGTAACAGAAAACTATTAGGCTTTATTCAGGTCGGTGTAGTCCACGCAAACTCACCATTTTCCGCTGGCCTTTTTTACCAGCACCACATTGGCCAACTAGTCGGGGGAGTGTACTTCTTCGATGGAGTCGGCCTGAAGGAGCTTGCCAACCTCTTCATTGATTGTAGCGTATCTTTTTGCGTTAAATTGCCCTCTTCTGTCGGACGGGCTTGTGGTTGGGATCTACGTTCAGCCGGTGGACTGCGGCTCTGGATCTATCCTGGGTATGTCCTAATGAGACCACGCGAATACATCGGCATGCTATCTTAGGAGGTTCGTTATTTTTGCTTGGACTTGGGGTTTGAGCAGCGATCCGATCTGGGCTATTCGAGCTCGGTTGGCCTTGGTGAGTTGCACTGGGATGGTCTTCCACAGGCGATCCTCTCTCTGCAGCTTCCTCTCTGGGATCGAGGGAGGTGGCCTACATCGCTTGTTGCTGATGCGCTCTACCTCGGAGAGCTGTTGAGAAACATTGTCGGGCCTCATGCTGGTCGCCTTGGACTCTGCCTACCCCGTGCTCGGTCGGGAAATTCATGGCGAGGTGATAGGTGGAGATCACTGCCTGCATGGCATTCAGGAATGGTTTGCCCAAAATTGCATTATACACCGAGGGGTAGTCCACCACGAGGAAATATACCATGGTGGTGACCTGGTTGGAGCCCTCTTGCTGTCATTGGAAGAAGGATGCTTCCTTTCAAGGTCAGGCTTCCCCCCCCGCGAAGCTAAGTAAAGGGGTCCGCATGGGTTGTAATCTCGACCTCCCTATCCCCATTTTGTCAAAAGCAGCTGTGAATATGATATCTGCCGAGCTGCTCGTGTTGACCAACATCCGGTGCACCTTGTGGTTGGCTACGGTCATGGTGACCACGAGTGCTTCGTCGTGGGGGTGTTGGATCCCCCTAACATCCTCCTCTGTGAAGGCGATCCTGCGTAAGTCTACCCTAGGTTCTTTCCCAGGGCGGCCAATGAGGTTTACTTGATGGACCTCGTCGGTGAGCCTCGCGCTCTGAGCATGAGCTCGACATGCTCAGTTCGAGTCACCACGTTCGCCAAAGAGAGTACAGATTTCCCTGACCGGCTTGTTGTCGTTGCGCTCCTCGCGCTTAATGCAGGGGCATTTTCAGACAGGGCTTGAGTGGGGTAGCCCGTGAGATGCAGGGACACACTCGGGGTGGGTGACCCATGTGATTTGGGGCCCATGGGAGAGGTCTCATGTTCGAGACTCCTTACCGGGGGTGATTAATGTGCATTTTACACCGAGCTCGATTGGGGTAGCCTGTGGGATGCGGGGACACACTCGGGGTGGGCGGCCCGTGTGTGGTGGTACCCATGTGATTTCGGGCCCATGAGGGGGGTTCGGCCAAGGTCCTAATCCATGCGATGTGAGGCCTGGGCTATGAGATAAAGGGATTAATTCGCCATACTTTAACAGTTAGAGCTTTTAGAGCAAGTGGTTAATTGTCTTGCATCAGCGCTGCTCCTCATGCAGGAGTTGGTCGATCTTCTTTGCGCCTAGCAACGAATTTGTGCAGGTATCCCCTTTGAACGAGAGACTCGATCTCCTCCTCAAGATCAAAGTAGTTGGCTATGTTATAGATGTGGTCACGGTCAAGGTGTCCCGTATCGGTATCGGTGACCTCCAAAACCGATACGGATACGGGGGCGTAACGGCGATACGGGGGCGTAACGGCCCGTAACGGCGCAAAAAATTTTTTTGCCAAAAAAATATGAAAAAATATGGATTAAATCCGGAATATTCTAAGCATTCCAAATATGCATTCATTTATAAAATGGAACATGTTTATGGGGGCGTAACGGTCCACTCTTTGGTGAGAAGTTGTATCGGACTGTCTGATGAATTTATGAACCAGATAACCTGAATTTGACTACAAAATTCATATATTTAATTTTCTAACTATCTACTACCAATGATAGATATATTAGAATGAATGTAATATGTAAATATCTTACATTAGGTGTGTGTTTGCAATTATTTTTGAGGAATTTCTCGAACATACCTGTGCAGTGTGCAGGTGACTGTGATTCATGTCTATGACCTGTCATCCTCAAGTCAAGAATATTACAAAAATAAAATTAGTAGTGTCTGATATACTCCCCTGCAACTTGATTAAGGATTACTTGATTGGTTGTCAGGGGAGCTATTTTAAATACAAGTTCGGCAGTGTCAAGTGTGTGCATAATTGCATGGCTTCTTACAATAATACTTGTGAGCTGTCTGCTGCAAAATGCAAATACTTACCTTAATACAAATATATACTCACAATCACAAGTCACCACCAAAATGAAAATCTGCTTTTTTGTGGTTGCTCGACCTCCACATCATCGTCATCGTCACCATCAGGCTGAGGCTGTCCAATAGGTGTAGGTTCTGCATATTCATAATATCCAGTGCCAGAAGGAAATACTAGATCAACGAAACCAGAGGATGACTGATCCTGACTAGGTAACGACTCTGACCCTGAGTAAGGATATCCACCAGTGCCCGTCGAATAGCCATACTGGTAACCATACTCAGGCTGTTGAGAATCTTGAGATTGAGAGTGCGTCTGCTGTGATGAGTAACTTGGATTTGGATCTGGATATCTATAATCATATGAATATTGATCGGGAGGGCTACTCCAACATGAATGTGATGGAACGGGCTTAGTATAACCATCATAATTATAATCCAATTGACCATAAGAATATCCATCATAATAACCAAGACCATGAGCCCGCTGATGTTCCGGACCTCCCGGACGCGGTGCACCACTAGATGTACCCTCCTGCTGGCTGTATCGTGACTCGGTACACTCGTAGGTTCGACCTCGTGTACCACCTCGTCGATGTTCATCGGTATCGCGATCTGTAGACGGCTGAACAGGGCGTTGAGCAACACCAGAAGTGCCAGCACCAGAGGCAGGGGGGTCATCGTCATCATCATCCGACACGGACACGCTACCACTACTCGTACTCTTTTGTTGATCTCGAGGCGTTTCCGTACGTGTCATAAACGCTGCCCCTCTTACTGGGTCCAACACATCTACACGACTCTCTTGTTGTGCTTTGCGTATTTCTGGGTCATCAATTTCCAATTCTTCACTATCCTCTTCAATTTGTTTTTCCCTTGTTTCCAACCAAGGTAGAAGTGGGTCATCCTCATCATAAATATTGTCCAAGTTTATTGGACAGTAGTCTCCGTCATCGGCAGCTGTAATGCTCCTATGATGTCGTCGCATTCTTAATTTTATATTGTAGTGCATGAAGACAAGTCTATCTAATGTTCTAGTCTGCAATCTATTCCTATTCTTTGAATGAATGAGCGCAAAACAACTCCAATTCCTTTCACAGCTAGAGGAAGATGTTGTCTGGCTCAAAACTTTTACTGCAATTTTTTGGAGAGCCTTCGTACTCTCTCCGAAATTAATCCACCATTCGGCCGGTTGCAACCTAGATACTGCATGCTGTGCAAGAGCATCTCCAAAACTACCAAGGCGATTTCCAAATGTATCTAATTCATTCAACGCCTTTATTTGCAGATCTAAGTCAGGTTCTAATCTCTTTATCACATTTTTTAGCCCGACACGAACTTCATCATCCGCAACAAATGATTGGGCATATCTATACCTAGGATTTAAGTAATAACCTGCTGCATGAAGATCGTGATGGATTTGTTTTGTCCATCTCCTGTCGATCATCTTCCAATAAGTCTCCCAGCTTCTACAATCACGTTGAATTGCAAGCTTTGCCTTATCCATGGCATCATATAGGAAGCCCATGGTAGGTGCTTCATCGGTTTCAACAAGACGGAGTACCCTCATTAGTGGCTCCATCACCTTTAGGATCGCCTTAACCTTCTTCCAATATTTGTTGTCCCGTATGGTGTTCACAACGTCGACCGGTGTCCCTGATGTCTTCTTCCCATGTTTTGTGTTGAGCCATTGTCGGGAAGCGAACATTTCACTCAACTCTCCCCTATGCTGGAATAAACTCTCTAATGCTATAAAGTTTGTTGCGAATCTAGTCGCCGCAGGCCTCAACAATTCTCGTCCTTTCGTGAACTTTCTCATTATTGCGACTACTTGATTATGATTGTAAATAAACGTCGTTACTTCCCTTGCCCTTTCGACCATTTCCTTAACATTCTTCTTCTTCCCAATATCTTCCAATATAAGATCAATACAATGGACAGCACATGGTGACCAAAAAAGATGTTTTCTCTTATTCATCAACAGATGTCCTGCAAGCTTATATGATGCTTCATTATCTGTCACAATCTGAACTACGTTCTCCTCTCCAATCTCATCCACAACTTTATCCATTAGTCCAGTAATATAATCAGAATTTTTTGTTACTTCTGAGGCATCAATTGACTTGTGATATATAGTTCCCAAGTGGCAGTACACCATGAAGTTGATCATGCTGCGTCTGGTTGGGCCAGTCCAACCATCGCACATGATCGTGCATCCTCTGGCTTGCCATACAGGTTTAAAGGTAGCCACGTATGTTTTCACATCCACATACTCTGCATCTGTCCATTTCCCCCTAATCTCCTTAGTCGTGGGAGCTTTTATTCCTTCACCTGCTTCTGCTGCTGCATCAATTACCACCTGCCAATATGGAGAATTGGCCGCGTTAGAAGGTATGTTAGCATGTATAAATAACTTTGCTGCTGCTCTACCTAATTTCTCAACGGAAGTTCTACTCCACATTTGTTTTATCTTCTTTTGTTTAGTTGATTCTTTCCTAAACAGGATTGGATCAATAGAGGGTCTCCTAGGCTCATTTACTTCTTCATCCAAATGTATATGGGCATCACGTGAAGATGTCTGTCGTCGGCTCCCAAATATACGTCGTAACCCACCAAACCTACCCCCCCTACCCTCAGTCCCAGCTGCAGAAGCAATTGCACTTCCAGTTGCACTCCCTGTCCCACTCCCACTCCCACTGCCCCCTCCTGTATCACGCACTGACCCATGCGTGCCAAACATGCGGTGACGTTCTTCCTCTTCACGAGCTAGACGCACGTTCTCTCTCTCCTAGCTATGGTTAATTCCCGATCTGAATCTTCGTCAGAATCAATAATATCTTCATCACGAACGCCCATATATTCAGGACCAAACACCTCCTGTCGAGCTGCTTCTAAACTATCATCTCTCTTCTTTTGTACAGCAGCACGTTTACCCTTCGACTCATCCAGACTAGCTTGCATTAATAGCATTATCTCTCTCGGTACTCTGACACATGGCGCAACTTGACCCTTTCGATGTGCCAAATGTTGTTTGAGACGGGTAATTCCTCCAGACACTATCCTATCACAATACTTGCACTTTATTTGGTGCCTAGTACCACCAACCCTCTCACAATGTTGCCATCCAATATCCTCACTTACTTGTTGTTGGCCAGACCCAGACATTTCTTTAGGTTTAGGATATGAGTATGAGTGTATGACCTATGTTAATAAAGATAATTTTATGTTCTAACTAAACCCTAAGAAGCTCCAAAACCTGTCCAATATAAGCAAATAAAAATATAAAGTCACTAATTCGAAAATACAAAGAAAAATTTATAAAATGACACCCCAAATATGTAAAATGCACATTAACATATTCTACTATGATTAACACATCATATGGAATGATTAAAACAGCAAAACAACTATTAAAAATTGATTTCTCGAATTTTAAAAAAAGGGCCCAAAATTCTTGCGTAAATAGAAAAAAATATAAAAAATATATAAAATGGCACCCCAAATATGTAAAATGCACATTAAAATGTTCTACTATGATTAACACATCATATGGCATGATTAAAACAGCGAAACAACCATTAAAAACTGTTTTTTCGAATTTTAAAAAAAAGGGCCCAAAAATCATGCGTAAATAGAAAAAAATATTAAAAAAAATATTAAATGGCACCCCAAATCTGTAAAATGCACGTTAACATGTTCTACTATGATTAACATATCATATGGCCTCATTAAAACAGCAAAACAACCATTAAAAATTGATTTTTCGAATTTTAAAAAAAGGACCCAAAAATCATGCGTAAATAGAAAAAAATATAAAAAAAATTATTAAATGGCACCCCAAATCTGTAAAATGCACGTTAACATGTTCTACTATGATTAACATATCATATGACATCATTAAAACAGCAGAACAACCATTAAAAACTGTTTTTTCGAATTTTAAAAAAAGGGCCCAAAAATCATGCGTAAATAGAAAAAAATATAAAAAAAAATATTAAATGGCACCCCAAATCTGTAAAATGCACGTTAACATGTTCTACTATGATTAACATATCATATGGCATCATTAAAACAGCAAAACAACCATTAAATATTGATTTTTTGAATTTTAAAAAAAGGGCCCAAAAATCATGCGTAAATAGAAAAAAATATAAAAAAAATATAAAATGGCACCCCAAATCTGTAAAATGCACATTAAGCTGTTCTACTATGATTAACACATCATATGGCATCATTAAAACAGCAAAAAAACTATTAAAAATTGATTTTTCGAATTTTAAGAAAAGGGCCCAAAAATCATGCGTAAATAGAAAAAAATATAAAAAAAATATAAAATGGCACCCCGAATCTGTAAAATGCACATTAAGCTGTTCTACTATGATTAACACATCATATGGCATCATTAAAACAGCAAAACAACTATTAAAAATTGATTTTTCGAATTTTAAAAAAAGGGCCCAAAAATCATGCGTAAATAGAAAAAAATATAAAAAAAATATAAAATGGCACCCCAAATCTGTAAAATGCACATTAAGCTGTTCTACTATGATTAACACATCATATGGCATCATTAAAACAGCAAAACAACTATTAAAAATTGATTTTTTGAATTTTAAAAAAAGGGCCCAAAAATCATGCGTAAATAGAAAAAAATATAAAAAAAATATTAAATGGCACCCCAAATCTGTAAAACGTACATTATCATGTTCTACTATGATTAACACATCATATGACATGATTAAAACAGAAAAAAATATTAAAGAAAGTAAATACCTATTTTTGAAGAATTTCTGAAAAATGGCCCACCGAGCTTTGATTCAACCAAATCCGTAATATAATGTGTTTTTGTCCCAAAAAACTAGCCAAGGTTGGTCGAAATTACTATTAGAAGGAGTGAAAAACAGTTTGGAAGTAAGAAGTTTGGAAAAAACAGCAAAAAAAGTGCTTAAAAAGAGAGAAAAATGTGACCGTTTTCTGACCGTTACGGGTGACCGTTACGCCCCCGTAACGGTCCGATACGGACCCGTATCGGCCCGTATCGGCCGATACGGGCACAAAAAATGGTATCGGCCGATACGCGGCCGATACGCGTATCGGCCTTACCCGATACCGTTACGTATCGGCCGATACGGCCGATACGTAACCGATATGGGACACCTTGGTCACGGTGGAAGTGTCAATATTTTGTCCTGTCCCTTTTCTCTGGGTTGGCCCTCATCTTGTTCGGCAACTTCAGGATTCTCTTGTAATTGACCTCCATGGGCACTTGCTCTAGCGTCGTGTTTATTGGAGTGTACTGGTGAAATCGGTTGTTTGGAACTCCAAGAGCTCGGGGTGCGCCACCCTGGTCGTCATCTCTTTTTCTTTTAGGGTTCATGGTGGGTCCGTCCTTAAGTCTCCTTTCTCTTCCCGTCTTTTGCCGAGCTGCTCTCATCCTTGGCGTCCTTGCAGGGCCGAACAATTCCTCGGTGTTAGTATATTTCTAAGCTCAGTTTAGGAGGTCAGCGAACGTCGTTGGGGGGTTCTTGTCAAGCGAAAAGAGGAACTTTCCTCGCCTGAGCCCTGCCATCATTGCCTTGAGGGCTACCTAGTCGGAATAGTCGTATGCCTGGACAGCCTCGACATTAAACCGGATGATGTAGTCTTTTAGTTGCTCGTCCTCCTAGGTTACCGTAAGGAGTTGGGTTGTCGGCTTCCTTATATCCTTGCCCCTGATGAATTGGGTGACAAAGGCCCTATTGAGCTGGGTGGACGGGCCAATGGATTTCGACTTCGGGTTCCTATACCATTTCCGAGCTGCCTCGGTCAGTGTTAGGGAGAATGCCCTGCACATCATAGGTTTGAAAGCACCGTGAAGTTATATCCATGCTCTGAATGATTCCAGGTGCTCGGTTGGGTCTCTCGAACTTGAGTAAGGCAATATCTGGGGCATTCGAAATGTAGGCGGCAACTGGGCTTGCATGATATTGTCTGTAAATGGTGACTCAGTCTGCTCGAGGAGGGCGTCCACAGATGCTGGGGCCTTTGCTTGGTAAGCCTGCTGTATGTAACCGAGTTGGTCCCAGATCTCTCTGATTTCTGTTCCCAAGGGACTTCTCTTTCCGCCATAATTTTCGGGGCCTTCCCCCAACCTTGTTGTCTTTGGTCCAGAGTATGGCGCAAGTCTGACTCGATGAGCTCGGTGGTTGCCGGTGTCTGCATTGGGGCAATGAGGCTTCACCTAGGTCGAGCTTGCCCTTGGCGCGACTCTGGGTGCAACTACATCGGGCGGGACTGTTCGGTCGCCGCCTCCGCCTCCGCCTCTTCCCACTATTTGGCCGGGGACACCTGTTGTCTATCCAGTAGCCTCATGATGCGGTCTAAGTTGCTGGTCAAGCCTCCCACCTGGTTCTTGAGGGAGATGAGTTGGCTACCTCGATTTCGAGACTTTTGCAACATCGCCTGTGAAGATAGTTAGGAGTGGGTTAGTGATTACGACTCTGCGAGGCTTGAGCCTCACCGGACGGAGCCCGATGGGTGGATTCTGCTATAGCGGGAGCCTTTCCTTTTCTTTTGGCCATCGGGGAAGGACTGGTGGTGGTTTGACTTGGAGACGGTGAGAACTTGGTTTTACTATCTATTCCCAAAGATGACACCAATCTGTTGTCGCTGGATTTTGGCCAATAGATGCAATCAATCATGGAGGTATGCCCACTAATAGACTTGCAAAGAACAAGGAAGACGCGGACAACGGGGGGTGCCGGTGGCCGACCGTGGACCCTCCGATGCCCAAGTTAGGCTAGTCGTTTCTAATTGGAGGCTAGAGTTTGGGTTTTGAGCTTACCTCCTTTTGTTTAGAGTAACTATATTTATAGGGTTTTTGGGTGGTTTTGAAGCTATTGTCTTAATGGGATACACTGGAGTCCCTATTTAGATGGGAATTACTCCCAAAAATGGCGCTGAGCCCACCTCGGTCGGCGTAATCTTTGGCTGAGATTAGGTTGTGCCATCCTTTTCCGGATTTGAGGCATAATCCCCTCCAGGTTACTCGTACCGCCTTGGAGGTGGTTGGTCCGGTTAGCTTGAAATTCGGGGGAGCTCAGATCTCAATATCCTTACCTTGCAGGTCTTTTGCCTGTGTTGTAGGTGCTCTTGGTGAGATGAACCTTCCTCCACCAGGCTTTGTCCTTGGACAACTTAGCTCATGGGCTTATCTCTGTGTTAGGGGAACTGCTTGTTCTGTCTCTGAGCCCTATGCTCTGACAGCTCGGTTCGGAGACCCGTCAATGATCCTTCTTCCTGGACCTTCGATTACCCCAGTTCAGAGGCACTTCTCTCGTTGTCGGTTGGTCATTCTTCCCATGTGAGGGATCGGTTTGGTTTTCCCCACAACAAGTAGCATATGCAACATGAAACTTTGTTTTTGTTTTTTTGTTTTTACTTTTTTTTTGTTTTATTTTTTTTTTTGTTTTATTTTTTTTTGTTTTTTTTTTTTGTTTTTTCTCTTCCTGATTAGTTTAAAACGTGTTTGGAAATGTTGGTAAATCTTCTTAATAACACGTGACACCACAATAAATCAATTTGGACCATCCAAATTGTGGTCACTGTCGTGTATGGAGCATATCTATAATCCCACCCATCAGACAATTTTAACCATCTGTATATGGGTTTGAAAGTGTACCCTTAGAGAGTCTTAACAATTTAAAATGGTGTAAGACTCACAACACATGCTTCACTTTATAAAACAAGTGCTTTCAAAACCCTATTGTTGATGTGAAAATACTCTTTCGGCCCTAAAAAATTTGTCGATTTGATTCGATTCTCTCAATCCATTCTACCATTCGCAAAGAGATTTCAGGGGTTTGATCGACCTTGTGAGAGAATCCTATGGCCAATGTTGTCATGCGCGATCACACATTTGCATATGCGCAGTGTTGTGGAAATTGCATGTGACAGTGGCATATGCGATTTCTGCACATGCGATCGCATATGCCACGTGCGAGAATATGCGATCGCATATGCGATGTATGTGATCACATATTCGCCAATGGTCAGAAAGCTTATCGTTGGAACTTTTAAAATTTTTTTTTTTTTTTTAAACTACCCCTTTTCCTTATAAAAAGGCATTAAAAACACTCCTATTTGCACTCAAACTCTCTCTCTCCTCTCTTACACTTTCAAAGTCTCAAATCTCTCATTCTCTCTTAGATAATTTCAGGTCCCAAGCTCCATATTTCTTTCAAGTTTGAAGTTTCAATCAAGGATTTAAGAATTAAGAAAGTAAAACACGCAAGATTCAAGAATACATCGAAATTGAATTCAACTCAAGTCTCACATTACATTTTCATAATCATAATCATATTCATACACAATCATAATCATATTCATACACCCACCACTCTCTCTTTCTATATCTCTTTCTTTACATTCAAGAGTCAAGTGACAGGAACATTTTTTTTTTTTAGTTTGTTACTTACAAGTTAGAAGAGTACAAGTCTACAACATTCTTAAGACTCAAGACTCAAGTCAGGGCAAGATTGAAGACAAGAAGTCAAGTGAAGAATATATTTTCGATTTTCGAATTTTATATTGTGTAATTTGTGTTTTTGTAATTGTGTTGTGCAACTCTCTCTCCCCCCTCACCCCCTCTTTTACTACAAGTGTAAGTGTGTAACTCTCTCTCTCTCTCTCTCTCTCCTTTTCTTTTCCCTCTCCCTTTCTACTACTGTGCAACTCTCTCTCTCTCTCTCTCTCTTTCTCTCTCTCTCTCCTTTTCTTTTTCCTCTCCCTTTCTACTACTGTGTAACTCTCTCTCTCTCTCTCTCCTTTTCTTTTTCCTCTCCCTTTCTACTACTGTGTAATTCTCTCTCTCTCTCTCTCTCTCTCTCTCTCTCTCTCTCTCCCATCTCTTTAGTCTTTAGTCTTTATTTTAGTTTTTACTAGTTTACAACTTACAAGTTATAACAAAAAGAATCAATACACACACCAACACCATGTCTTCTTCCCAATCTTCCTCTTTGAAACCCAAGTCGAATGACCTGGGTTGGAAGTATGGGCACTATCGTATTACTATGGATAAGACTCACATAGTATATGAGTTATGTGGGTATGTGGGTTCCGGTGGCATTGAGTGGTACAAGCAACACTTTGGACTTTTATCGAGGTCAAATGCAAAAGCATGCAACAAAATTACTCCAGAAATCGAAAGGAAGATCATGGAGTATATGAATAAACAACCAAGAAAGAGATGCGATAGTGCCATACGTCACGGGGAATATATGGAATAAAACACGTATGAAGATATAAATGTAGTTAATATAGATGAAGCTTGTCCCACTGCCCCTACTCTGACAGGTCGGTCTATACCACAACCAATAACCTCGAAAAGTGCCCGAGGGCATGGGCTCATGGATAGATAGTGTAGACCACACCCTGAGGATGTGGTCGACCAAAGGGGTCAGGTCAAACGGCTGACTCAAACAACTTCAGAAAACCGGTATAAACAAAAAGATAGGAAAATTACTATTCAATATATTGCTAAGTGGTTTTACCAAACCGGTATTGCTTTCAACGTAGTTAAATCGATAAGCTTCAAAGTTATGGTTGAGGCTATAGGTCAATTTGGACTTGTGCTTAAACCACTTTCATATCATGAAATGAGGGAGACATGCCTCAAAACCGAAGTTGATTATAGACGATCCTTTATAGCTAAATATAAGGAATCATGGAAAACATATGGGTGTTCACCAATGTTGTCAAATCGCATATGCGATCGTGTGCCATTGCATATGCCTGTGTGCATATGCAATCGCACAATTGCATATGCGGTCGCATATATATATTTAAACCGGCATTGCTTTCAATGTAGTTAAATCTACAAGCTTCAAAGTTATGGTTGAGGCTATAGGTCAATTTGGACCTGGGCTTAAACCACTTTCATATCATGAAATGAGGGAGACATGCATCAAAACCGAAGTTAATTATACACGATCCTTTATACCTAAATATAAGGAATCATGGAAAACGTATGGGTGTTCACCAATGTGTCAAATCGCATATGCGATCGTGTGCGATTTCATATGCCTGTGCGCATATGCGATCGCACAATCGCATATGCGGTCACACACACACACACACACACACATATATATAAATTTTTTTAAAAATTTAAAAAATTAAAAAAATAGGGAGAAATTAAGAAAAAAATGAATAAAATATAAGAAAGTAAGGGGAACTTTCCTAAGTTAATAGATAAATAATTTTATATGCCCTTGGCCCTTGCAATACATTTAATTTAAGTAAAATAAAACCAATTACATAATGAATTAAATATTAAGTCATCATTCATCAACAATTCAATATTCTGCAATATAGTTAACAAATATCAACATTCAACATTCAAAAGTACAATCAACAATCAACATCAACACACTTAGTAAACAAAATGAAGAAGTTATTTATTTATTATTCATCTAATCATATACTATATACATTGATCTATTTGCCATTGTGGCATTTGATCACCACCACCATCGTCATCATCACCATCATCATCACCATCATCATCCAAGTCATCTCCTTCTTCCACATACACTTCTTCTTCCGTTTCTTCATCATTTGTATGTACTAATACTTCATCAACATCCAATGGTGGATCTTCAGCTTGATCATTATCATCATGTCTTTCTTCCATCTCATCAATCTCTTTAACCGGTTGACGGCTACTACTAGCCCCCCGGCTCCCCCTATCCTTCACCTTCGAGTGGTATCTTCTCCAGGTGTCGATCCGTATGCGGCATCTTCAACTTACATCATGTTAAGTCCTTTTCAGCAAATACTGGGTCATCTGTCTCTACGAGCCACTCGTTATTTGTATCTAACTCATCTAAGCAGATAGGGTCAAAGAAACCAGACTTTTCTTTTCTAGTTTGGAATCGTTCTCGCAATTTTTGATTGTATTTGACGAAAATCAAGTCGTTGAGCTTTTTTCACTCAAGGCGATTCCTTTTCTTGGTATGAATTTGTATGAAAGAAAGCGTATTTGGCATTAGATATTTAGGTAATTAATTTAACTTACGCCTTAGTCCTACACTAAAAAATTGAAGTTTGCAATTACTAAACTTACCGCCTCGAACGTGCTCCAATTGCGCTTGCAACCACTGGCAGAACACGTGAGTCCAAGAATCCTCATAACCAGATTCTTTAGATCTGGATCCTTCCTGTTCGGGTCTACTCCATAGGTAGCCCACCAGTTAGTTGAGAAAAATAATTTAAGTAGGTTAGAGTCACTTTGTAGATTACATTGTAATTTGTAAAAAAACTATCTGTAAAACACTAAGAGTCTAAGATTAACATTCATAGTACTTACTGGGTAATTTCATTGTCTGAAGCGTGATGACGATATCCCTTGAGAATATACCCTCACTCTTTGTATAGAAGTCTAGTAAAGTTGAGATCATGTCCTGTTCTTCTCTATCTGGAATCATTCTTTCCAACACATCAATAAATCCAACCATATGCATAGTAAATGCTTCTGCTGGATCAGGAGAAGCGAATAAACAAGTTGGGTTAAGGATGTAAGCAGCGGAATATAATGGAGATGACATTTGGCTGCCCCATCTTCTATATATAATATCTTTAATTGGCTTGTAATCACTCTTTATATAATTAACATGGTTCATTATCTTATTGCCCTCTCCATCGCATCCATCGCATCATATATGTAACCCATTGCAGGCTTCTCATCCCCATCCACCAATCACAACACAGCGGCTAAGGTCTCATATGCTTTTAGCGCCTTACCACTTGTGTTCAAAAACTTTGTGAAAGCATTGTTTGTTGAACCTGTTTTGCTTCAGCCTTCTTTGATTAAGACCCACTTGTAAAATCGGTCCACACTACAAAGCTTCTAAGTTCTGATTTTTTTTTGCATGTAATTTTGTAGTGTTAAAAAGGCTGTAGCGAAACGGGTGACTGCTAGACGTGGCAAGTTATCCCCAATGTGTTTTCTTATTTGACTGAGAAGAACGGCGTGTTTGTACATAAAGACCGTGATTCTTCTAGCCCTTGCTATCACATTTAAAAATAACTTGCCTATATCTTCTAACATCAGATCAACACAATGGGCCGCATGGGGTTTAAAATAAACGACGCCTCTTCTCTATAAGAAGACGACCGGCCAATACATATGAGACTGCGTTATCTATAATTACCTGCATAACATATTCCTCACCTATTTCCTCAACTACATTATCTAGTAAGCTAAACAAGTATTTTTCAGTATGTGAATGACCCGATGCATACATGTTCTTAAAGAACATTGTCCTAGCTGGACAATTTATCAGAAAGTTAATGAGAGACTGACCGGATCTATCGGTCCATCAATCGGCCATGAGTGAACACCCATATGTTTTCCACAATTCTTTATATTCAGTTATAAAGAATCATGTATATTCAACTTCGGTTTTCAGGCATGTCTCCCTCATTTCATGATATGAAGGAGGTTTAAGCCCAGGTCCAAATTGACCTATAGCCTCAGCCATTACTTTGAAGCTTCTCGATTTAACGGTGTTGAAAGCAATACTGGTTTGGTAAAACCACTTAGCAATATATTGAATAGTGATTTTTCTATCTTTTTGTTTATACCGGTTCTCTAAAGTTGTTTGAGCCGGCCCTTTGCCTCGACTCCTTTGGTCGATCACATCCTCGGGGTGTGGTCTACACCATCTATCCATGGGCTCATGCCATCGAGCTCTTTTCGAGTCCGTTGGTTGTACTTGTAGTCTAGACCGGCTTATCGAAGTTGGGGGAGTGGGACTAGCTTCATCTACATTAACTACGTTTATATCTTTATATGCGCCTTGTTCCAAATATTCCCCTTGATGTAAGGCACTATCGCATCTATTTCTTGACTATTTTTCCATATACTCCATTATCTCCCTTCGGATTTCTGGAGTAATTTTGTCGCATGCTTTTGCATTTAACCCCGATAAATGTGCAAGGCGTTGCTTGTGCCTTGTAATGCCATGGAACCCACATACCCACATAAGTCACATACTATGTGAGTCTTATCCGAAACACTATGATAGTGCTCATACTTCCAACCCGAGTCATTCGACTTATATTTCAAAGAGGAAGATTGTGAAGAAGACATTATGTTGGTGGTGTGCATTGATTGCTAGTACTAAAAAGTAAACTAAAAACTAAAGAGACTAAGGAGAAAGGGGGAGAGAGAGAGAGAGAGAGAGAGAGAGAGAGAGAGAGAGAGAGTTACACACACACTAGTAGTAGAAAGGGAGAGTTACACACACTTACACTAGTAGTAGAAGGGGAGAAGAGGGAAAAAAAAGGAGAGAGAGAGAGAGAGAGAGAGAGAGAGAGAGAGAGAGAGAGTTACACACTAGTAGTAGAAAGGGAGAGTTACACACACTTACACTAGTAGTAGAAAGGGAGAAGAGGGAAAAGGAAACGAGAAAGAGAGAGAGAGTTACACTTACACTTGTAGTAAAGTAGAAGAGAGAGAGAGATTTACACACAAACACAATTACAATTACAAATTTACAAAAACACAAATTCTTCATTTCTTGTCTTCACTTATGCCTTGACCCTTGAGTCTCGAGTCTTGATTCTAGAATATTGTAGACTTGTAAGTTGTGTACTTGTGTTGTAAGTTGTAAGTCTAAAAGAAAATGTTAGAAGTTGGAACTTGGATATGATTATGAAACTTTAAGAGAGAATGAGATAGAAAGAGAGAGTGGTGGGTGTGTTGTGTGGATATGGTTATGAATTTGCCTTGACCCTTGATTCTCGAGTCTTGATTCTAGAATATTGTAGACTTGTAAGTTGTGTACTTATGTTGTAAGTTGTAAGTTGTAACTTGTAAGTAACAAAGTAATAAACTAAAAAAAAATGTTAGAAGTTAGAAGTTAGAACTTGGATATGATTATAAAACTTTAAGAGAGAATGAGATAGAAAGAGAGCGGTGGGTGTGTTGTGTGAATATGATTATGAATTTGCCTTGTGAATATGATTATGAATTTGCCTTGTGAATATGATTATGAATTTGCCTTGACCCTTGAGTCTCGAGTCTTGATTCTAGAATATTGTAGACTTGTAAGTTGTGTACTTGTGTTGTAAGTTGTAACTTGTAAGTAACAAACTAAAAAATAATGTTAGAAAGAAGTTAGAACTTGGATATGATTATGAAACTTTAAGAGAATGAGATAGAAAGAGAGAGTGGTGGGTGTGTTGTGTGAATATGATTATGAATTTGCCTTGAGCCTTGAGTCTTGAGTCTTGATTCTAGAATATTGTAGACTTGTAAGTTGTGTACTTGTGTTGTAAGTTGTAAGTTGTAACTTGTAAGTAACAAACTAAAAAAAAATGTTAGAAAGAAGTTAGAACTTGGATACGATTATGAAACTTTAAGAGAATGAGATAGAAAGTGAGAGTGGTGGGTGTTTTGTGTGAATATGATTATGAATTTATGATCTTTATAACTTGAAAAAATTAGAAAGAGAGTTCAATGGATGGAGCTTGGTTGTCTTGTCTCTTAAATCTTGATTCTTGAATCCTTGTAGTTGTAGTTGTCCCTTGATTGAAACTTCAAACTTAAAAGAAATATGGATGGAGTGGAGCTTGGGGGTTGAAATTATGTAAGAGAGTATAAAAGAGTAGAAAATAGAGATAGAGACAGTTTGAACTTTGAGTGCATGTAGGAGTGTTTAGAATCCCATTTTATAGACAAAAAAATCAAGATTTTTTTTTTTTTAAATAATTCCCAAGGGCCATAAAACGGTCAGATTTCAGATCGTTGGCAAATATGCGATCACATATTCGCATATGTGCAGTAATTGTAAATGCGATTTCTGCACATATTATGTGCGCATATGCGATCGCACATGACATCACTGGTGTTCACTCATGGCCGATTGATGGACCAATAGATCCGGTCGGTCTCTCATTAATTTTTTGGTAAATTGTCTAGCTGGGACAATGTTCCTTAAGTCCGTAGATGCATCGGGTCATTCACATACTGAAGAATACTTGTTTAGCTTACTGGATAATGTAGTTGAGGAAATAGGTGAGGAATATGTTATACAGGCAATTACAGACAACGCAGTCTAATATGTATTGGCCGGTCGTCTTTTTATGGAGAAGATGCCTTGTTTATTTTGGGACCCCGCGCGACCCATTGTGTTGATCTGATATTAGAAGATATAGGTAGGTTATTTTTAAATATGATTGCAAGGGCTGGAAGAATCACGATTTTTATGTACAAACACGCCGTTCTTCTCAGTCGAATGAGAAAACACACTAGGGGTAACTTGCTACGTCCAGCAGTCACCCGTTTCACTACAGCCTTTTTAACACTACAAAAATTACATGAAAAAAAAATCGAAACTTAGAAGCTTTGTAGTGTCGACCGATTTTACAAGTGGGCCTTGGTCAAAGAAGGCTGAAGGGAAACATTTTCAACAAACAATCCTTTCGCAAAGTTTTTGGACATAAGTGGTAAAGGCGCTAAAAACATCTGAGACCTTAGTCACTGTGTTGTGATTGGTGGATGGGGATGAGAAGCCTGCGATGGGTTACATATATGATGCGATGGAGAGGGCGAGAAATAAGATCATGAATCATTTTAACTATATAAAGAGTGATTACAAGCCAATTATAGATATTATAGATAGAAGATGGGACAACCAAATGTTGTCTCTATTGTATTCAGCTACTTACATCCTTAACCCAACTTGTTTATTCACTTCTCCTGATCCAGCAGAAGCACTTACTATGCATATGGTTGGATTTATTGATGTGTTGGAAAGAATGATTCTAGATAGAGAAGAACAAGACAAGATCTCCGCTTTACTGAACTTTTATACAAAGAGTGATGGTATATTCTTAAGGGATATCATCATTAGGCATCGGGCAATGAAATTACCTATTAAGTACTATGAATGTTTCAGCTGAATTACAAATAGATTTTTTTGCAATGTAATCTACAAAGTCTAACATAAACTATTTTCCTCAACTGATTGGTGGGTTGCATATAGAGTGGACTCGAACGGGAAGGATTCAATTCTAAAGAAGTTGGCTATGAGGATTCTTAGACTCACGTGTTCTACCAGTGGTTGCAAGCGCAACTGGAGTACATTCGAGGTGGTAAGTTTAGTAATTGTAAACTTCAATTTGTAAGCTAAATTAATTAATTAAATAGCTAATGCTAAATGCACTTTCTTTCATGCAGATTCACACCAAGAAAATGAATCGCTTTGAACAAAAGAAGCTCAACGACTTGGTCTTTGTCCAATAAAATAAAAAAATGCTAGAACGATTTCAGACTAGGAAAGAAAAGCCTGATTTCTTTAATCCTATCTGCTTAGATGAGCTGGATGCAGATAATGAGTGGCTCGTAGAGACAGAGGATCCAGTATTTTTGGAGAGGACCCGACATGGGTGTAAGTTAAAGATGTCGCATACGAATCAGCACTTGGAGAAGGTACCACTTGAAGGCTTAGGATTGGAGGAGCTGAGGGGTGAGTTGTAGTAGTCAACCCATTGAAGAGATTGAGGAGATAGAATGAGAAGATGATATTGATTAAGTTAAAGATGCACCATTGGATGTTGATGAAGTATTAGTACATACAGATGATGAAGAAATAAAAGAAGAAGTGTATATGGAAGAAGATGACTCGGATGATGATGCTGGTGGCGATCAAATGCCACAATGACAAATAAATCAATGTATATAGTAGCATAGCTATTTACCATTTACTATTATTTTGTTTTAAATTATAATAGATCAATAATAAATAAATAACTTCTTCATTTTGTTTACTTACGAGGTGTGTTGATGTTGATTGTTGACTATACTGTTGATTGATATTTGTTAACTATATTGTCGAATGTTGATGACTTAATATTTAATTCATTGTTTAATTGGTTTTATTTTACTTAAATGTATTACAAGAGCATATAAAATTATTTATCTATTAACTTATGAAAGTTTCCCCTACTTTCTTATATATATATATATTTAAAATATTTTCCTCCTATTTTGTTGATTATATATATATATATATATATATATATATATATATATTGCGATCGCACACGATTGCATATGTGATATGACAACATTGCCTGTGGCGACAATATGCGATCACACATGATCGCATATGCTGACAACATTGCCTATGGCTACAATTTCACAGTCATTGGACCCCAAACAAAGGAGAAATCAGATTTCTCTTCATGTTCATATAGCTGTGGAGCTTGAGATTTCAATTTATGTTTAATTTGGAAGAAATAAAGTTACATTTCAAACTCTTAACCTCAATTAATTGTTTTTATTTTTTTTTATTGATTAAATAATTGATTTAGTGTATATACTCTCTCTCTCTCTCTCTTTTCATTTTTTCCTCTTTGGGATGTTGGTTCCACAAAATGTTGTAGAATAAGCTTGTTCTGCAAGCATTTGTTGTGTTGGGCATACTTTGGTGTATGTATGTGGTGCAACCCGGTTATCAAATCAATGAGATATCGACACTGAATCATAAAGAAGTAGACAAGAATTACACTCATAAGAATATTCAAATAGAGAGAAATAACTTTATTAATATCAAACTTCTTACAATGCTTAAGAAAAGAACTCACACTTTTTTTTTTCTTTTTCTTTTTACCTACTCTCCCTTTATAGACCCTAAATGAATCTTTAATGAAAATTATCCCAATTAAGAGATTGATTTCGAACCAATCTGATCTACCTAAGATGGTAAAATCCTAATAATAGTAAAGCAAATATAAAAAATAATCCTAATTATATTTTAAATAAGCTCTTATCTCTTTAATCTAATCCCTTTCATATCTTTAATCACATTTTTAAATTAACCCCTATATCTTCTAGAAAAAGTAAATTGCAATCCTTGATTTAGGTCCCATATATATATAAATAAAAAGCCAAAAAATTAGTACGTGTTGGGCCCTATGGGCCTACATCATTGCCAGGTCTTGTAGTGGGCCTGCATCAATTCTCTCCGGCTTTGAAAGAACTCATCCTTGAGTTGGAAACCAATTTCAACCTTTAGATTTGCAATACCTGTACGACAAGTCATGTTCTTCTTTGGTGGAAGTTGATGGTGCAACCCTAAGCATCGGCTCGGTACAACTTTTGTTGGAGTCCCTCTGTAGGTGATATTTTTTCGCTTGTGCTTTCGTGGGTGCCAACTTGTTTGTTGTAACTTTTAAAGTTCTTTGTAGATTCTAAAACATTTGCCCTGTTTTTCGTGCCGCAGTCATCTTTTGCAAATGTGTTTCAATTTGAGTATTGAGACCTACTTGCATGTTTATCAATGTGACTGTCATTATCATTAAATCAATCAATTAATCCATTGGTGAATTCAAGTGTTGGTCCAACATTAATGCATTAATCACTTTAGATGTTAACTTTTCCTTTAACTCCATGGATCTCTACATTATTTTCAGAATTTCTACTGTGATTTCAGGTTCTCTTTCATGTTTTAATAATCGAAGGATTCAATCATTGGTGTCTTTATAAACCAGGGCCGTCCGTTGTTGGTTAGGACCTTGGTGGAGACCTTCCCTACGTGTCCACACGCTCCAACTTCAGGCTCCGAATTCCTTCGATGCCGGAGCTCCTCCACTTAATTGGCGAGATTGCCTATCGCAAGCGTGAGTTGATCTACCCGCTCTGTGAGTGCGTGGATCAATTGCACGCACTCTTCTTGTGTCATCTCCTTTGAAGCCATAGGAGATAGAGTTGGCAGTTCTCCAATCATCACCCGCTCTAATACAAAAAATGGTGCAACCCGGTTATTGAATCAATGCGATATCAACATTGAATCACAAACTAGACAAGAATTACATTCACAACAATATTTAAGTAGAGAGGGAGAAAAAACTTTATAAATATCATGCTTTTTCTTACAGTGGTTAAGAAAAGAACTAACACTTAGAAAAATATTGGAATGACCAACCCCTACACCATTCCTTCTTTAATAGACCCTAAATGAATCTTTAATGAAAATCCCCCCAACTAAGAGATTGATTTCAAATCAATCTTAATTTATTTTGAACCAATATAATCTTCCTAAGATGGTAAAAACCTAATAATAGTAAAGAAAATATAAAAAAATTCCTAATTACATCTCTAAATCAGCCCCATATCTTCAATCACATCCTCTCCATCTTCAATCACATTTTAAATTAACCCCCATATCTTCTAAAAATAGTAAATTACAATCCTTGATTTATGCTCCCAAATATATAAATAAATTCCAAAAATCTTCTCGTTTGGCACTGCAGTGGACTGTGGGCCTATGTCAATGCCAGGCCCTATAGCAGGCCCACATTAGTATTACATGGCATCCAACTTGTCCAGTCATTGTGGGCCATCACACCACGTGATGATTGCATATGCATGAGTGTCCATTATATTTTATTTTTGTTCCTGTTATGCTACTGTTTTAGTAGTTGTCCACTGTTTAGTGTTTTCAATAGTGTGGCCCAACTATAGACCTATTTTTGTGGCATCCAACCATCATGATTGAGCTCTTGTTACATTTTGGAGGCCTTTTTTAAATTTTAAATTTTAAATTTTAAATTTTAAATTTATTTATTTATTATTATTATTATTTTTACATTCTGTGGGATCAATGGTTAGTTGCATAATGTTTTAGACACTTAGGCCTTTTTCTTTATTTTTTTATTTTGTTATTTTTGCTATTTTTATATTCTAATATTTATTAATATTTTCTATTATTTTAATTAAGCCACACTATGAGGGTCGAATGCTACGCTACACACTACACACTAAAAACACTAGTTGAAGTACCTCTGTCTACCATTGAGCTACAGGCAACACATGCTAAAAAGCTCAAAAATATCTTCTATTCAATAAAAGTTCCATTCTTTAAGTTCATATGCACACCTATCTTTCAGAGCTTTGTGCATTATTTATCGTTTGGTCCCAAAAGGACCAAGGAAGCAACTTGATTGGTTCATAGATAATGGGAAAACCTAAACAAAATCCTATTGTTCCACAAAGTGAGACCTTTTCTAAAACCTCTCTTCTGTGGAAGATCCAATAAAGAGTCAAAATCTAATCCAGCCTTCTGAAGTATCTGCAACTAAAGAGTCCAAACTATGCCTTCGAGGTCTGTACGATTTTATAAAGGCTTCTTTCTCTTATACATTTATTTAAAAAGTCTAAAAGAGGTATAGAGTTGGTCTTGTGGGTCTACAGTCTAATTGGTCATCAATTAGGGTCATCCAGTTGGATCTGTGACCGACAGTCCAATCAAAACATTGGTAGGAATGTCAATTGGCAAGGCCTGGGCCAAGCAAAATCAAAGTTTTTAGCCCGGCATGCGAGCCTGGTCTGAATAGTTCAAAATCTGGGCCAAAACCAACCCCAGGCCCAGCTGGTTTAGAGCCCTAATCATTGGATTGGTGCAGATGAGTAATCTCGTCCTTGATCTGATCTGGATTGTCATTCAAGTAATCGGGAAGCTTCATGTGGTTAAGATATGCAATTTGCACATCTGGATTGCCCAAATCTTCAATGAGGATGGTTGAATCTATGAGATCATTGATCAGGACCCTTGGATGGGCTTGATCTTGGCCTGATATACAATCTGATGTCATAATCTTTGATTGGTCAGCTCGTGTGATCCGGATGCATCCATTGATTGGTTGTTTATGATCCTTGATGGATATTCACCAATTTACTGCTTGTATTGGTGGTAAATACAAAAATGTATTATGTCACTTGGTCAAGTAATTGATAAACATTGATTAGGATGTGTAGTCATCTAACTGTGGATATGTTCCTTGATAGAGTGGAATTGTGGAACAGGATTTGTGTAGCTCACCTCAAGTAGTTGTGATAAGGCTTAGCTGATGATGATGAAGGGGTCACTTGGCTCTGTGAAAATGTTCGCTTATGGAAACCAATTCCACAAGTGAGGCTCTCTCTCTCTTGTTTGGATGCATGGATACTTATGGAACCTCTCCCACGACACAATTTCCTCCAAAATGAAGCCCTAGATTGCATTTTCCAGGGGAAAGGACTCATCATTGGTTGGACGGTCTGTCGACTAAGCATCCTGCGACTGCCTAATGTTTGGCAGCAGTTACTTGACCCCCAACCTGCATGTCCAGCCATGATTGCAGGAACCCACTTCATTTGGAAAGGTGAGAGGAAGATGAAACTGAGAAACGGTTGAGGGATCCTCTCATTGCTTTTTCCTTTTCTCTTTCAATGTTATGCAGGTACACCGAGCAATGGTGTACCTCACCTCTCTTTTACCTTTTTTTATTTCTGTATTGTGGTTGAACAAATCTGTCCATAGCCCTTTGTTTCGTTAGTTTGCTTCCACATTGGCACATGCACTTACTGGCAGTGGGGGCTGACCTTTCTAGGCTGCCGATGAATGGGGTAGCCTATTTTTGGGCCAATGCAATATCATGGTGGGTGCTGCCTTGTGTCTCCCACGTGCCATGTTTGCAAAGGTGACATGGTTTACCTCTTCAATCTTTCACCTTGCGAATACTTGCATATTGTTTCCAATATTTACTTCTCTTTAATGCAAACAAATCTCACGATTCCATGATTCTATTTCCATGAAATTACATTCCCATCACCAAACATGATAAATAAATCTTTTTCCCATATTTTCCCGTCTTTTTACCCCTTTAGTTTCCTACACCTGCAAATGATCCTATGGGATATATGGCTCTCACATGAGAAACCCATTTCGAGGTGCGAATTGCGAGAGAAGGGATGTCATAATTGGGGTTTTTAATAAGACAACCTTTTCATTTTTGTCTTTTTTTTTTTTTTTTGTAAATTAAAAAAAAAAAAAAAACAAGTAATAAGAATAAGAGTTGTTAAGCTTTTTATCATCCTGGCGTCGAGCTATTTTTCCGTAGGACTTCCTTTACAGTATCGTCACCACAGTAGAGTTTAACCACTAAGTTCGGGATGGATTGGTGTGGTTCCTCTATGCCTAGGACACCAGAATATCGAACCATGAACGAAGAGAGGCATGAGAGAAAGGCATATTGGCTGGTGAGGCCCCAATTCTTGACTGGAAGGGACACCAAAGGCCTCTGCCCTTCCATCCCTTGGATAGAGGGGGGGGGGGGGCGGGCGGGTTTCATCTCCAAGTCCTGGCAGTGGAATTCATTTTCCTTCGTACCCGTTTGAAGAGAAAAAAATATATCAGGTGATACAATACGTATTGGGCGATATTTTAATCCATGGTTTGTGATTTTGTATAGTTCTGTAGTAATTCCAAGTCCTAACGAAGGAAAACTTTGTTGTTAATGTTTGGTAGTTTGTTTAAGTGTTTCAGGATATTATAAAGGGAAACTCAGGTTTGAGATCACTCAAGTTGAAGCTTTTTTTTTTTTTTTTTTTTGAAATATATTGTGCTTCTATAGCTTATTTAGGGTTTCCTTTAGAACTATGCTCAAACAATGTTTTGGGTGAGGGGAGAACACCCTGATTGAACCAGTGTGGCACTTGGTGTGGCATGAAGGTATGAACCCAGTTAGATGGATCATCGCTTTTCTGTCCATAATCACTATTCCTCTCATCTCATGTAGGACATCAAACAAGCAGGCCATTAGTTTCCAGCAGATATCAATTCCCAAAAAGCATTTTCAGGACACCTTAATGCATCTGTTGTAATTCTGAATCTTAGAAAGGAAAAATTCGGGGATTTTGGAGTTGAATAGTTCGATAGAGGATCTTGTAGCATATGAAACTCGGATGATTTATTTATTTATTTTTTCAGATTTCATTTAATAATGTAGTTTTTGGGTTCGGTTTTCAGCATCTGAGAATGCTTTCAAGGGCATCTTGACCAGTCTTCCGAAGCCAAGTGGTGGTGAGTTTGGAAAGTACTACAGCTTACCTGCTCTTAATGATCCGAGGATAGGTAAGTGCATATCAGCTTAGTTCTGGAATTGATAAATGATTCTGTCTTTTCTTTTTCCCCTTTTCAAGTTCTTGTTAGTCATTTTATTTGGGAAAGCATGTATCGTTGTGTCGATTTATTCATTTGACTTGTAATCAAGGTATCCAACAACAGAAACGGTCACCGTAATGGCCAGCATTATGGCTGTTATGATATGGGCTGTAATGGCCGTTACGGCGTTAACATAACACGTAACAGGCTGCACCGTTATCGTCATGTAACAGCTATTACATAACTGTTTTTGAATACCATGCTTGTAATGGGTCTTCGTAAATCATAATGAATTTATAGCAAAAAAATGATCCAATGCTGGACACCAGTTGCAAAACTTCACCATTGGCAAACCTGCTATTATCTGAGCTTATTTGTATGGAGATGAGATCTGTGCCTCAACTGACCCACTACCTTTGAAAATTTCTAAGCAACTGGTACCAAAGTATTACCCCTGGTGATCAACTGAAGGTCATTTTCCTTTTGCAATTTGGCAGCTAAATTGTCTGATACTTTTTTTATCTGAACTTTATAGTGTAAGATTTTGGGTGCTGCTGCTCATTTTTGATATATTCTTCTTTACTATTTTAAACTAAGTCCAAGAAGATGTTTAATCTTTATATTTGGATGATGTTTTGTGTTCGTTCTTATATTTTTAAAGCATTCTATGATATTATTCATGCTATGACTTTTTTCACTGATAAATTGCCATACTCCATCCAGATTCTTCTCGAGTCAGCGAACTGTAACTGTGACAACTTCCAAGTTACCAAGGAAGATGCTGGGAAAATTATTGATTGGGAAAATACTTCTCCAAAGCAAGTCGAGATCCCCTTCAAGCCTGCTCGTGTTCTTTTACAGGTCGACATTGCAAGGCCAGCCTGTTACTCTTTTGGTGTTGTGACTTTTCCATCAATGAGTATAACTTTGCTACTTTCGCCGGGATTTTACTGGTGTACCAGCTGTTGTTGACCTTGCTTGCATGCGGGATGCTATGAACAAGCTCAGCAGTGATTCTAACAAGATCAACCTCTTGTTGTGTGTTGTTTCCCATCATTCTTGCATTTATTACCTTACGATTTCTTATTAAATATGAAATCCTACCATTTCCTTGCTTAAAATGTTTTGCACCATCTAGTTCTTTCTAATAATTATTCCTTGTTAGGGAGGAAGTAGTGTTCTATGTTCACCTTTAATCATGGATATGAATATAGGTATTGTATTGGCCGATAGTCGTATCATATCCGTATTGCATGAGATGATATGCAATACGGGGTCGTATTGGCCCAATACAAAAAAATTGACCCGTTTTGAATATGGGGCTAATACGGCCAATATAGGCCGATGTGCCTATAAAAGCTTAATTTTGTTTTTTTTTTCAAAATTACACACACACACACACACACACACACACACATATATATATATAGAAGCTTAAAAACTCATTTTAGGCTAGATGTAGACCTATTTTGGGATCAAAACAAATGATTTGAATGAGATTTGACAAATCGAAGTAAAGTGGACCATTATGGGAAAAATCGGAAAGAAGGATAAACCTTCACTTTCTTTTTAATATTTTCATCTTCTCTTTGTTGTATTTCATTTTCAATGTGATGGGCCACTGTTCACCAAATCATGCTTGATTCGTGTTTAATTAGTGCCTATTTAGTTGGCCTTCAACAAATCAAATCAACAAACAACATTCTCATTAAAGAATGGTCCGATACACTATTGAATACATGGTCAAAATAAAAAAATGATAGATACTTGGATATCTCATTTCCATCTATTTTTCTAATATTTTTTGCTTTAAAATTTTTTTCATTGATACGGGCCAATACGGCCCCGATACCGATATGCAATGCCATATCGTATCATTTTTCTGCTAGTTCAATATGCCGACTAATACCAACATTTAGAACCATGCCTTTAATAAAACAAAGAACTGAAATCTTCAACTGAAGAACAATTGATACACCACATTAACCTGATGAAATGTTTTTGTATGTATGTACACACAAAGAGAGACTCAACTAGTTGTACATCTAACTTGGCCCGAAAACCCCCCCCATTCATGGTTCAAGTGGACCACACGATTTGGAAATAGTGTACAAGGAAAAGCTCAGCCTCCAAATTGTTTCCCTTGGTGTGGCTCATTTGTATCACATATGGGCCTGCTTTTTGGGCCCTAGGCCTATCTTTTGGTGTGGCATCTAATGGTTGGAGTGGATTTCACACACTCTTTTTTTTTTTTTGAAGACACAGGATGTCCTCACCTCTTTTTGAAGTGAGACTAATCCCTGCGGATACATGCAATCACCTACAACCACGTGTATCGGGTAAAGCCAAGGAGGGGAATCGAACCCTCACCTATAGGGAGCAAACCTACGGTGAAGACCATTCGCCCAAACCTCGTTGCGGTGGGGCGTATAAAAATAAAAGGTGGACATCTCTCTCAACTGTTTCGTTGGTGTGGCCCACCTGAATCACAAGTCAACCTGATTTTTTGGCTCTAGGCTAAGTGAGATTTACACATCTAATAGTTAGAGTGGATCTCACATGCACATCACAGTGGGCCTAGTTAAAAATCAAGGTTGGGTGTCCGTCTCCCACCCGTTCCACCTATTTGTTTTAAGAAAAGTGGTATATTCTTAAGTTCAACTGGTTGGACCACAAGCTACAATTCATCTATATGATAGCTTTCAAAGTATTAACTGTATGTAAAATTCAGCCCTTTTAATAGGTTGGCCCCACCACAAGGATCACCTAGTGCAATGCTTAGTAGTATCTACACATCACGTGGTCCACACTATATAAAATAATGTTGAGACATTGGTAAATAGTGAAACACAAGTCTGTTCCACTCAATTAGTAGTTGTTGTGGAGTTTTCCAAAAGGTGATGCTCATGATGGCCAACCTGTTAGACCTAATGGGGTAAGTCACAACACTAAATGGATAAGTTACACAGCTTTTGTTTGGAGATATGGGGCTCCTCCAAAGGTGGCGGCGCTTGCTTGGTTAGTGGGAAAAATAAAGTTCTCACAGTTGACAATCTTTGTAAGAGGCAAATGATTTTACCGAATGTATGTCTTTAATGCTATTAAAATGAGGAATCAGTACACCATATTTTCATTCATTGTTCATATGCAAGGAAGATTTTTTTATCTTGTTTGGAATTCAGTGGGTTTTGCTGGGTCCCATCAAATCTCTCCTCATGTCGTGGCACGGTGGGGGGAAAGGGAAGACTGGGAAGAAGATCTGGCGTCTATGTTTTCTAGTTGGGATTTGGTTGCTGTGGTCAGAAAGGAATCATTGTTGTTTTAGAAATCAGAAAAGAGATCTTGAGGTGGTATGTAATCTAGCCAAAGATCTTGTTAAGGAATGGGTAGTTGAATCTTCAGTTATAATGTCAGTTCAGCTTCCTGTTCACTAGGTCAATCTCTAATCAATCTCTTTTGTTGTGTCGTGAGTTTTTCTATTTTGTTTCCTTGCACTTTTTTTTTTTTTTTTTTGGCTTAGGCCTTTTAACAATAATATCACCAACATTTAAAAAAAAAAGAAGTTATTGGCTGGTTGGACTTTAACCTATAGGCCAACCCAATGGACTTGAAACGTTCTCATTAAATGTTTTTTTTTTTTTTTTTTAACCGTACACCTCGGCCCTTGATTTTTGTAGGAGTGCACCAAGATGTGTATGTGAGATCCACTCCAACCATTAGATGTGTAATCCCATTTTGGGCCTAGAGCTAAAAAATCAGGCTAACCTATGATTCAAATGGGCCACACCAAGGGAGAGACGTACACCCTTTGATTTTATAGGGCCCACCATGATGATTGTGTGAAATCCACTCCATCCATTAGATGCCACACAAAAAGCTAGGTTTAGGACCCAAAAAGTAGGCCCATACGTGATTCAAGTGGGACACACCAAGGAAAATAGTTTGGAGAGAGCTCTTTTTCCTATGCATTGTTTCGAATTGTGTGGCCCACTTGAATCATCAATGTGGATGATTTTTGGGCCCTGGACCTAACAAGGGGTGACACACCTGATGGTCAGGTTGGATTAAAGATTAACACGACAGTAGGGCCCACCCAAGCTAGCCACCCCTTTTTTGCAAAGTTACAAGAAATAACTCCTCTCAAGCATTTATTAGCACATGGAAGCAGATTGGGTACTGAATAACTTGTACACTACTAAGTAGACTCTGGGGGGCCCACTGTGATGTATGTGTCTTATCCATGCCGTCCATCTAGTTAACCACCTCATTTTAGGGCATGAGCCCAAAATTGAAGCATATCCAAAGCTCAAGCGGGCCACACCACAAGAAACAATTTAGATGGTGAGCTTTGTCCCTACACCGTTTTCAATCATATGGTCCACCGCTCCACTTGAACCACCTATGGGGCCAATTTTCGGGCCTTGGGTCTAAAATGGGGTGATGCACCAGATGGTTAATGTGGACTTCATATTAACACCATATTGGGGCCCACTAGAGCCGCCGACCCCTTTTCAATAGCCACCTGAAATGACTCCTCTCCCAACATTTATGGCATTAATTATTCATTAAATCACATTCACTAGTTGTACATACAACTAGTGTGTGAGCATTTCTCATATCTATCTTTCTATATACATACGTTCACACATATATTATGTATGCATGCTAGGCATGTATTGTGGTTTACCTATGAATGCATATTCGTGAGCAGTGTTGTCATATGCAATCGCATAAGCATGTGATCACATATGCCATTTAGAGACCATGGACCACATATACCATAGTGGCATATGCGGTTTTTGTACCGTTGGGCATTATACAGTCACATAAAGAAGTATGTGACTGCATAAGGCACAATCATATGATTATGCCATCGCATGCTCAGTATGCGAGATTTTTTTTATTTTTTTTTATTTTTTAATTTATAAATTCCTTCTTTGCCTATAAATAGGCACTCCCTCACCACCTATTTTCCTCTCTCTCTCTCTCTCTCTCTCTCTCTCTCTCTCTCTCACACACACACACACACTAATACTTTCATTCTCTCAATCTCTTTCTCTCTCTAATGCTTCCATTCTCTCTTAACTCTTTTACTCTCTTACTTTCCCTCTTCCCCCTAATGCTCTCTCTCTCTCTCTCTCTATTGCTGAAAATACATTAAAAGCCGAAAGGCTGAAAGGAAAAACTAACAGAAACAAAAACTCTTTTACTCTCCCTCTCTCCCTAATACTCTCATTCTCTCTAGCTAGTTAAGTCTCTTACTCTCTTTTAATAATTGTTTTAAATTTTTTTTTCCACTTTCCTTGATTTTTCCCCTTTATTTTTTTTTTCTCAAAAATAAAAAGTTTAGGGGGCTCTATGATCGCAAATGCAATTATGCAATTGCTTACGTGCACAGCCCCTTTGGGTTACACGCCACTTTATACCATTTGACAAAATTGTTTGTGAGTCCATATCAATTTTAGATGCACCTTTGTTTTGTTTTTATTTCGAGAGATACAAATTTTATATGCATGTGTTTTCAAATGCATAGTATGCTGTTTGTTTGGAACAGCATTGGCTGCCATGAGAATTTGTAAAATGAGTAAAATATGCAGTTGTTCGGTTCTACTCTTTTTTTCTTTTTCTTTTTTTCTGCCCTCTTTTCTTGCAATTTGGTCATTCTTTTCAGTTTCTTCTCATGTGTTTTATTATGATATCTTACATGCAGGTTCCAGTGGATCTAGTTATTGATCATTTGGTACAGGTTGATGTGGCAAGATCAGAAAATGCAGTGCAGGCAAATATGGAGCTTGAATTCCAACGGAACAAGGAGAGATTTGATTTTCTTAAATAGGGATCTAATGCTTTTCAAAACATGCTCTTGTTCCCCCCAGTTCTGGTATTGTGCACCAGGTATAATATTTCTCCATTTTGCTTGCAACCTGTGAACCAAATACTCCCTTGTGCCAATGGATATCATATTGACTTGATTAATGTGTTGTTTTTTCTTCTCCCCTTATCAGCAGCTTGATTCTCATACTTCTGTTTAAATGAGAGCAAGATCTTTAGATCTCCATCATGAGTATTAACTATTTTTTTATTCCCATGTTGAGTAAGTCGTTGTGATGAATATCAGGTTAATCTGGAATACCTTGGCCGGGTTGTGTTCAATGACAATGGCATTCTCTACCCTGATAGTGTCGTCGGAACTGATTCCCACACTACTATGATTGATGGGTTAGGAGTTGCTGGCTGAGGAGTTGGAGGAATTGAAGCAGAAGCTGCAATGCTTGGCCAGGTAAAATGAAGTATTGAAGATAAGTTCTAGTCCAATTCATCTTTTGAAAATTTTGAAGCCTGATCAATTTGTATTTTCGACAGAAACTACTTTTAATCTGCATATTTTTGTGCAATAACTGCTGATGCAGGATGGTTTTCTAACCTAGAATGATAGATGGAATCAAATTTTCAGTTTAAAACATGAGCAACAAAAGTATGAAATTTCAGCAACCTCATCATGAACTAAACAATTAATCAAACAAGCAATTACATGTAATCCTAGGCTACCACATGCTCGCATGATACGAAGGAACTAGGAAGATGTTAATTCGAAATATGCCCAATGGAATTAAGAAATTCCATCCAAAATATGAGGGTGGAATTATTTTAAAGTGAATCACTTGAGTCCTAAAGGGATTCTAAAGGATTCTAGGTTTAAGGGAATTAGGGTTTATTTGAAAGGGGAATCCAGGGTTTTAGGTTAGGGTTTGATTGAAGAAAGAAGAATAAGGGAGGATGTAAGAAAATGACTGAAGTGAGGTCCACAAAACAGTTCGTATAGTCGTACGAATGTACGGACTCACACGTACAGCTGGACTTTTTGTTCAGGTATAGATTGGGATGGTTTGGGTTTAAGAAGAAAGGAAAAAAGATGAAGGAGAAGAAGATTTGAGAGAAAATACCTTTGGAGCTTGAGAAGAGAGAGGAGATGGATGAATAAGGCTTCATGCCAAGGTAATTTTCATTCGGATTCACACCGAATGGGGTTTCACACCGTATTCTCCATAAACACAAGAGAAAGAGGAGAACTTCAAGCTTTTTCATTAACATCACATAAAAAAAGGCTAGGGTTGGACGTCCAAACCTTTATGGTCTAAAAGTTGGTCTTTTACAAAAAGATCATTAATGAAAAACTTGTTTGCTATTAACCCCTTTGTAGATTACGAATACCACCCCCCCCCCCCCCCCCACACACACACACACACACGCACACACACACATAAATGCATAAAACCAATAAAACATGCAAGTAAAATCTCAAAAATTAAACTAAGTGCTCAAACAAAAATCACTATAATCCTAAAAAACTAAGACTATACGATGAACTTTGAAGAGGTCCACGATCACAGTGGTCCATGATCAAGTCACATCCAATGGTCCGATCGTGAAGTCCTCAGAATCCAACAGTCCGAAAACATCCTCCACACAACCCACATGCTACTTTAGGGTCTTTCACCCAAGGGACACGATTGCGCTACTTCAAAGTCACCCAAGGGACACGATCAAGTCACATCCAATGGTCCGATCGTGAAGTCCTTAGAATCCAATAGTTCGAAAACATCCTCCACATAACCCACATGCTACTTTAGGGTCTTTCACCCAAGGGACATGATTGCCCTACTTACTGATACAATTATACTTCTTTTTTTTCACAATTCCATAATCAATAGCGATGAACGTATGTCATGAATTATTCCAAAGTTAGTACCGAAACAATTTAACTGTTCAAATCTCCATACAACAATTCAAGTTCTATACAAAATGTGCAGAAATCCGATGCTGTTAAAATTCAATTCCTGAAATTTACTGAAACATTGAGCTATTTTCTGTAATAGTGTTGGAATTTTACTTATATACACAGCTTGAGAATGTTCATTTACTGTTTATATCCCAAAAATTGAATTTTTATTTTATTTTATTTAATTATGTGTGGATATAAACTAATTATTTCATTCTAAATTCCAATTTCCATAATTTATAGAAAAGATTTATCTGGACCTTATATTTAGATTTTTTTTTTTTTTTTTTTAAAATTAGAGTTTTAAATTAGTACAAATTAAAAGTTCAATTTAATATCGGGTTAATTTTTATATTTAAATAATTTAAATAATAATCTAAAACAGATCGTATTAGTCCCATAATACTTAAAATTTAGACTTATAATGATTTAATTTAATCTTGACAACAAGAATTCTAAAACTTCTAAATTAGAATACAACTTACTAAAGTTGTTTTTTTATTTTTATTTTATTTTATTTATTTTTTATTTATAGTTTTCCTTTTTATTTTTTTACTGCAATTTAGAAATAAAATTAGTTAGTATTTATTATAAACCAACTAATTTAAGTAAATTACTATAACTCAGATGTAAGGTTTAAATTTATAAAATTAATTTAATTCACTTAACACCTAATTCAAGAATAAAAATTAGATTATAATCTAACTCTACAAGTCAATTAGATTTAGTTAATGCTAAAATTCAAAAAATGAACATTAGGGTGTAAAATGAATTTGAAAATAATAATCTAAAGTCATTAATTCAAAAATAAATTTCAGAAAATATATAAAATTAGAAAGTTCATAAAGTGAGGAGGATCACCCACCCGGTTCGCTGGATTGATCTAAACATGACCCATAATTGATTGAAATTCAACTTGAACATAGCCCGATCGACGGTCTCCTTGCACCATCTCCATCTCTCTTTATCTTCAAAACCATCCATAATGCATGGGCATTTTCACACCGGGCTCGAGTGGGGTAGCCTGTGGGATGCGGGGACACCCTCGGGGTGGGTGACCCATGTATTTGGGGCCCACGGGGGAGGTCTCGTGTTCAAGACTCCTCACTGGGGGTGATTAATGCGCATTTTACATCGGGCTCAAGTGAGGTAGCCTGTGGGATGCGGGGACACACTCGGGGTGGGCGTCCCGTGTGAGGTGGTACCCATGTGATTTGGGGCCCACGAGGGGGGTCGGTTGAGGTCCTAACCCATGCGATGTGGGGCCTGGGCTATGAGATAAGGGATTAATTCACCATACTCTAACAGTTCGTGCTTTTAGAGCAAGTGGTTAATTATCCTGCATCAAATTGGTATCAGAGTGGGAGGTCTCGTGTTCGAGATTCCTCACCGGGGGTAATTAATGCGGGGACACTTTCACACCGGGCTTGAGTGGGGTAGCCGTGGGATGCGGGGACACACACATGGGGTGGGTGACCCATGTGATTTTGGAGCCCATGGGGGAGGTCTTGTGTTCGAGACTCCTCACCGGGGGTGATTAATGCACATTTCACACCGGGCTCGAGTGGGGTAGCCTGTGAGATGCAGGGACACTCGGGGTGGGTGGCCCGTGTGAGACGGTACCCATGTGATTTGAGGCCCACGAGGGGGGTTCGGCTGAGGTCCTAACCCATGCGATGTGGGGCCTCGGCTATGAGATAAAAGGGATTAATTCACCATACTCTAACAGTTCCAGCTTTTAGAGTAAGTGGTTAATTGTCCTGCATCAAATTGGTATTAGAGCAGGAGGTCTCGTATTCGAGACTCCTCACTGGGGGTGATTAATGCAGATGCATTTTCACATCGGCCTTGAGTGGGGTAGCCCATGGGATGTACGGACACTCGGGGTGGGTGACCATGTGATTTGGGGCCCATGGGGGAGGTCTCGTGTTCGAGACTCCTCACCGGGGGTGATTAATGTGCATTTCACACCGGGCTCGAGTGAGGTAGCCTCTGGGATGAGGGGACACACTCGGGGTAGGCGGCCCGTGTGAGGTGGTACCCATGTGATTTGGGGCCCACGAGGGGGGTTCGGCTGAGGTCCTAACCCATGCGATGTGGGGCCTGGGCTATGAGATGAAGGGATTAATTCTCCATACTCTAACAATTCGAGCTTTTAGAACAAGTGGTTAATTGTCCTACATCAATCTGTCGTTGAGGTTTCTAGCGTTAAACGCTGCTGGAGATCATATGCAACTAAGTATGTGATGCTGGTCTTGAATGACTTATGAGGACATACTTAGAGTAAAAGAATGTACTGTTATGATAGATGGTTGGAAGATAGACGATTTGTAATTATTGTGTTACAAGTCTCCGGTACAACAGATGGTCGATATTGTAGTTTGAACAACCCAAATTGTTATACTCGCCCCACTATGATGGACAACTTGGATTTGGGTGGTGGGTTTGGAATCTTGACCGAGAGTTGGTTGCGAAAGGAGGAGAGAAAAATTAGGGGTATTGGTGCTTTCGTGGTGACGTGGTAATGCACGTTACTCCTCTCTCTTTCTCTCTCTCTCCCCCCCCCCCCCCCCCCCCCCCACGCGCGCGCTCTCTCTTTTTTACTCGGCAACTGCCGGACACTAAAACTCAAGAATTTCTCTGGGTTCCTAAAAACGGATGTAGGTGCTGACTTTGGGCTGCTTCACATGAGTTGTATTGAGGCCATAAAGGGTCTCATGCACCGTACATGTAGGGGTCCCCTAGGAGATCTTAACAAATGAGCGTTGGATCATCAAATGGATGGTTTTTGAGTTGCAATTTTTGATGGATGGTTCACATATTTCAGGTGTATGAGTGGTTAGATGTGAAATTCATAAGGTATGTGGATAGATATGAGTGGAATTCGATGAACGGTGTGGATATGTTAGTGAGTTATCTTAAATGGATGGTTGAATGGGCCCCGCATTATTTGGCGAAGTAGAGGAAGCACATAAGCACTCTTGTCCTTATTGAGTTGGAGAAAAATAAGGGATCTGGACTCTCACGTCCAAATTCTCAGTTTGGTAGGTGTACACACATGTGGTGTATGTTTGCACAACACATGAGTGGTACATGTGTGTCCCATGTGAAATGAGTTAGTGTAGATAGACATACATGGCATGTTTGGTATATGTCTAAGAGGTCCTGTCCATGGATAGTCTAGATTAATGAGGGGTTGGGTGGATGGTTGTGATGGTCGGAGGATCTCGAGTATGTTTGTGTTTGATGGTTATCATGAGGGTTGGAAAAATTAGGGGTAGGGGTTTAATGAATGGATGAAATGTACTATGTTGATGGACGGTTTTTTATCATCTCAGACAATCATGGTTTCCTGATTTCACCACTCCACATCCAACGTTTGGATGGGACTTGAGGATGGGTGGCTCAAATTTGTAAGTTGGGTTTGTGAGATGAACGATAGGAATTGCTTTGTCATTGTATGGTTTAGATGAACATCTAAAAGGTAAACGGTTTAGATCGATTGGTTGCAGACGGTATGGCTTCCGCAATTCAAGAAGATGACTACCATACGTGGGTGCATCTCATGCATACGAAACCGGAAAGGATAAGAGGTGGAGTTGGAGAGTGAGATTCGGCATCGTGCGTTGTACACGTCGTTAGGTACTTGGGTTGTTTTTATTTATTTATTTAATTAGTGGGTCCACCATGATGTTTATGAGAAATCTACTCGTTCATCTGTTTTGCCTGATCATACTAGGACATGGGTTCATGAATGAGGCAGATCTCATATTTAAATGGCCATAAGATAAGAAAAAGTGGGGTGGAAGGCTAATCATTGCTACCTTCATGGGCCAGCTTGATGGATGGTTTGGATCCTAAAGTCTTTGATTGTGATGGGTGTTCATGGCTACTGTCATTGGTTTTTGGAAATTCCGTTACAATTCTAACACCAATCTAGTGAAAAGAAGAAGAGTTATAAAGGAGTCTTTGGTGTGACGGTGCTCTATTTGTTTTATGAAATGGTGCATGCATGTGCACAGTGTGATGGTGCACAATATGTTGAAACTGACTGTTGTTTCTGTGAGGCATGTGTTAGATGTTGTGTGTGTTCCATTCTTGTGTCATAAATTAAGGTCTGATGCATGTATAGATGTACAATAAGGTTGTTGATGTATAGATGGATTGAATTTGCAAATGGTTGTTAACTGACAATTGTAGTTAAAGTTAGGCTTGCATATAGAACAAACGGTTGGAAGTTGGATGATTTAGAATGTTAGAGCAGATGGTCCATATTTATGATTTGATCTGGGGTTGGTGGCCCATGATGAACCATTAGACCAATGGATCCCACCACTCACGTCACTCAATTTATTTATTATTATTATTTTTTCAGTTGCTCGAAACATATGGTTTGGTAGAGTCCAATAATATTTGGCTCTTCTTACTCCCATTTTGTCATATGGAATTTAGAACAGGTGTATTTAAAGTTTGGACCATCAGATTGGAATGAAACTTGATGCCCAACCTACAGTTGACATACTCTATCCAACGAGCTTAATATTGCCATATGATCATCCTAAGGTGGCGAAAATAGATTTCAACGGCTCTTACTTTTTCATGATCTCACGTGACGAATGTGTGTGACCTATATGGAAACTAACCATTAGATTTGAAGTATATACTCCATAGGCTACAAGTAGATGGTTTAATTTGTGTTTGGGTGGCTCGGTTTGCGGATACATGTACGATGTATGGTTGGATGGTTGAGATATAAGTAAATAATTAGACGGTTAGGAGTCCAATATG
The DNA here is from genome assembly GCA_037074715.1 of Magnolia kwangsiensis. NCBI lineage: Eukaryota > Viridiplantae > Streptophyta > Magnoliopsida > Magnoliales > Magnoliaceae > Magnolia > Magnolia kwangsiensis. The sequence continues at coordinate 59,819,020 of CM073584.1, read as the reverse complement.
AAGTGTAGGTTAATGTACGGTTACTTTCATATCTAGTTAGGTGAAAGATGCGTTTTTATTTATTTATTTATTTGAATTAGATAAATAGATCGTTAGATTAATGGTCTAGATTAATGATTTAATAAATTGAAGTAAAATCTTAAAAATGGATGGATGAATAGGTGATTACATACTTGTACGATGAATGAACAGGTGAGTTTAGTGTGTGATCCATAGCTAGATTTGATTTAGTTCATGCATGAGCGGATGGTTTTAAGCGTACAAGTAAAGGGAGTGAACATACACATATACATATATACATACCAAAATAATACAATCTAATTCAATGGTTTACACTAACAAATCGATCCATATCAATGGTCACTTCTTGTATAAATTGAAGGATGCATGTATGCATGGATGTGTGGGTGGATGTATGTATGCTAAGATGAATGCATGTGTAAGTACGTGCACATGAATGCACAAGTACCAAAATCTTGGGTCATTACATTCTACCATCCTTCAAGAATTTCGTCCTTGAAATTTGGTTGCACCCCTAAAAGGATAGGCGAAGATACTTTTCTATAATTAACGGTGTGTCTAGATGTCCACTACAATCCATGTGTTGTAGTTTTATGTGAGTACAAGTGTGTGTAAATTACTACACAATTTTGGGTTATTACAATCTACCCACCTTACGGGAATCTCATCCTCGAGATTCGATTGTACCCACAATCGTGCTTTCACTGCACACTATGATGTGCTTAAACGAACACCACTAAAATGATATACAAACAACAGTCACAAGCCAATAACAAACATCATTTACAAGCCAAGATCAAACAACAATTACATCATAATCAACAATATATAACAAAGATAAACATAAGGCGCACCCTATCACTGATATGCCTAGGTGTGTGCAAACAAAGCATAACTTCAAGTTCTCTAAAATCCACTCCTAAGCCCGGCTACAACCCTTACTTAAACACATATAAAATTTACTTAAATTCTATCTAAGCACAATAATGAATGCTAACATCGGGTTCTCTACAATTCATACTTAAGCACTAGTGTAACCCATACCTAAGGTCCCCTATAAAATCTAATTCCTAAGCTTTTATACCAACCTTTTTTTAATTTATACTCAAGTTTGTTTCAAATGAATTAATACAAAATAAGAAATTCGGTACCCGAGTTGGCTAGACCCGACTCCGAATCCCAGGTCATGATTTAATATTAAACATTCACAACCAAACTTAATTAAAAATTCATTGCAATAAATAACTTTCATTAAATACAATCTTTAACTATTACAATCTAAACTCACTTCTAAATTCTTGTTGTACATTTGTTTTTTTTTTATTTTTATTTTTATTTTTATCGATACCAATAAAATATAAGTAGATTGATGATTGGATGTTTACTCCGCTTTGCCCTTGACTAAACTTTGATGCCATGAAACACTGTTATTTTAGGTATGAGCATAACAGCTAGTGGGATTATATCTAACTCAAATATGAAATTTCTAAATTTATAACAAATGAATAAATAATGAAATTATATATATATACTTTTTTTTTTTTTTTTTCAAATTCCAAATACGAATCAAGATATTGAATCTTAAAGATGACATGAATGTAATGTTTGAATTGTAAAGATGTTCTAAATGCCGCACTTTCATGAATTGCATAATAAAAATTAAATAACCATCATTGCGTACAACACTATACCCAAGTGGACGGCCACGTTGCATTAACGCCCACGCACTGGTACCTCATGTTGATGGACCTATTTATACGTTAGCTGGTCAGATTACTGCTCCAGTTATACATCTAACGTATGTCCACGCACACAATTGTACTCATATGCTGTATACAATGGAGACTCCGAAGGATCCAATGGGTTCTAGGGTTTTTCACCCAAGGGACACGATTGCTCTATTTGCTGGCTTTAGGGTCTCTCACCCAAGAGACACGATTATCCTGCTTGCTGGCTTTAGGGTCTTTCACCCAAGGGACATGATCGCCTTACTTGCTTTTACCATTCTTTTTTTTTTCCTACAATTAAATAATCAATAGAGAAGCATGAATGATATGAACAATTCTAAAATCAGTAATAAAATAATTTAATAAATCAAATTTCTACATTATAATGCAGGTTCTATACAAGGTGCATAAATTCGATGTTGTTAAAAATTATTTCATGAAATTTGCTGAAATATCAAGCTGTTTTCTGTAATAGTGCTGAAAATTTACAAAGAAACTACTGAAAAATGCTGTAATACCAATTGTCTCAAAATTTTGATTTTTGAATTTATTTACTTATTTGCAATGTAAACAAATTATTTTATTCGAAATTTAAATTCTTATTTAATAATTTATAAAAAGTTTCTATTTACCTTATATTTAGATTATTATTATTATTATTATTTTATTATTATAACTTAAACTAGAGTTTAAATTATAATAATAATTAGAAGTTTAATTTAATATCATATTAAATTTTGATTTAATTAATTTACATAATCATATAAGTCAGAGTTCATAATAGTCACCAAATAACTAAATTTTGAATTATAATTATTTATTTTTTAAATCTTTCAAAAGTCATCGTAGATTTAAATTTAAATTAATTTAATTCATATAGCTTCAAAAATAATTTTAGATTTCCAATTAGTATAATTAATATTAATTCTCAAACTCCAAAAATTTTAATTTTAATTTAACTGTTGGTTAGTAATTTAATTGTAACTACCATAAAATAAATTTAAATTAATCAATCATTCTAACATTTGAAATTAATCAATCATTCTAACATTTAGATTAAATTAATTATTACTTATGAAATTAAATACGTATATTAATTAAGGCTTAAAATTTGCAATTTAATTTAAGTTATTAATTCTAGTTTTGAACTTAATTTAATTGTAAGTTACATTCAACAATTCTGATATAAAACAATAAAATTCAAATTTACGAATAACTCATATTTAATTCTAATCTTAACAAAAGAAATTATAGAATTTAAAGATTAAAATATAAAATTAGATAAATTGTTTATTTTGTTTTGTTTTGTTTTATTTGTTGTCTTATTTTATTTTTTTAAACATAGAAATAAAGTAATTAACATTTATTCTAATCAAATTAAATTTTAAATCAATCAGTCGAACTCAGATTTAATGTTTAAATCTAGTGAATTTAATTTAATATACATAAAATCAAATTTTAGAAATAATGTTGAAATATAATTGAACTCTATGAATCAATCAAATTTAATTAATATTAAAATTCAAAAACATAAACATCAGGTATAAATGAGTTTGATGATATTAATCTAAGCAAATCATTTCAAAAGTAAATCTCAGAATATGCAAGGTTAGAAAGTTCATAAATGAGTAGGATTACCCACCTGGTTTGCCGGATTGATCTGAACATGACACATAATTGACTCAAATTCAACATGAACATAGCTCGATTGATGGTCTCCTTGCACCATCTCCATCTCTCTCTGTCTTCAAAATCATCCACCATTGAGGCTTCCAGCGTTAAATCTTGCTGGAGATTATATGCAACTAGGTATGTGATACTGGTTTTGAATGAGTTACGAGGACGGATTTAAATTTAAAGAATGTACGGTTAGGATAGATGGTTGGAAGATAGTGGTTTGTGATTGTTGGGTTACAAGTCTCCGGTGCAACAAATGGTCGATATTGTAGTTTGAACGACCCAGATTGTTATATCTGCCCCACTATGATGAACAACTTGGATTTGGGTGGTGGGTTTGGAACCTCGACTAAGAGTTGGTTGCAAAAGGAGAGAAAAATCGGGGGTGTTGGCACTATTGTGGTGATGCTTGTTTTTTTCTTTACTTGGCAATTGCCAGACAGTAAAACTGGAGAATTTCTCTGGGTTCCTACAAATGGAAGTAGGTGCTGACTTTGGGCTGCTCCACATGAGTTGTATTGAGGCCAGGAAGGGTCGTATAGACCGTATATGTAGGGGGTTCCCTAGGCGATCTTAAAGAATGAGCTGTTGGATCATCAAATGGATGGTTTGTGAGTGGCGATTTTTGACAGACGGTTCACGCATATTTTAGGTATATAAATGAGTGTTTAGATGTGAAATTTGTAAGGTATGTGGACAGCTATGAGTGGAATTCGATGAACAATGCATATGTGTCAGTGGGTTATCTTAAATGGATGGTTGAATGGGCCCCACATTATTTGGCGAAGTAGAGGAAGTACATAAGCACTCTTGCCATTATTGAGTTGGAGAAAAATAAGGGATATGGACTCTCATGTCCAAATTCTTAGTTTGGTAGGTGTACACACATGTAGTGTACGTGTGCACAAGCACACGAGTGGTACATGTGTGTCACGTGTGTATGTGATCAGTACATGTGCACTGAGTATGTGTGATATATTGTGTATGTGTTTTGTGATGCATGCATGTATACATGGTTGGATAAGAAGACTGTGTGGTTTAAATGGATGGTTGGTTGCATGGATGGATTTGATGGTTTGGGTTGATATGAGGGCGTAAATATTAGTGATGGTGGTGGTCAAGACTGATTTGAGTGGTCCAAATTTGAGATTAGATGAATGGGTTGACTAGCGGGCCCCACATTTCTACGTCTGAATGAGAATAAGATGCCCCACACAAGGCTGTTCCACATGTCGTTAGTTTGTGTGTGTACTAGTGTGGTAAGGTAGAGGCATGTGTACTTTAGAAATGTATAACGGCCTTTTGTGGGGCATCTAAAGTAAGCTATTATATTACATCTGACCATTAAACTTATCTTCAATTTATCTAAATATTGCATTTAAACCAATTTCTAAAACAATTATGAAATATTATATTACATCTGACTGTTAAAACTTATAATTATTATTCTAATTTAAACTCTAATTTAAGTTATAATAAAATAATAAAATAATAATAATAATCTAAAGATAAGGTACAAACAGTGTTCGAAATATCGGTATCGCACAATGTATCGTACCCTTGGGATACAGATACGTATCGGTTATCGCACGGGATATATCGTTTGTATCGCATAGTTTATCGCACTTTTTGAGAAACATGGGTAAACATAAGCAAAATGGTTGAATTTTTTTATGAAACTGTGGGGATTATTTAAAAAGACCTTAATGCACACTTTTAAATCATAAAATATCAAAAAAGAAGTGCACATAATAAATTTCTTTTGTATTAGGTAGTAAGTTATGCGTTATCTGATTAAAATAAGGTAAATATATTTAAATATGATGCATACCATTTATAAATGTATAAAGATATGTATGAAAATGAGTCACATCCAAACATCAATTGGAATTCATTTTAACATGTCATTTTAGGGCATGGGCCAAAAAATAAGGCAGATCCAAATCTGAGGTGGACCACACCACACAAAATAGTGTTCATTGAATAATCACCATTAAACTATTTTGGGCCTATAATTTTTTTGGATAAAGATAATATTTATGTTTTCCCATCCAGGTTTGTCAAACCTCATGGATAGATTGGATGACAAATAAACATTACGGTGGGCCTTAAATAGCTTCAATGGTGGACATCATTGCCACCACATTTTCTTGTAGTAAGGTATACTTGATCTTTCATCTGTCTCCTTTTGGGCTCGTGCCTTAAAATTACTTATGAAAATGGATGGAGGGTGTGGATTGGCTGGTGTACCACACGAGGTATGGGCATGTGTCGTGCGAAGATGGGATGCGGATTTCCTACTAAATCCTTTCGCAGGAGTGGGGCACACCGTGATGTTTATGAGAAATCTACTCCATCCATCAGTTTTATGAGATTATTTTAAGACTTGAGGCAAAAAATGAACAGGATCCAAAACTCAAGTGGGCTGCACTAAAGAAAAAGGTGGGTGGGAAATTCCTACCGTTGAAACCTTCCTGGGTCGACAGTGATGTTTACATTCCATTCATACCGTTCATTACGTCATCACTATTGGGATGAATTGAAAACCCCAATATTAGACTAATTCAAAACCTGTGGCCCCACGAATATTTCAACTATGGACCTTTAATCCTCACATTTTCGGCCTACTTGAGTCTTGGATCCGGCTCATTGTTGGGCATATGTCTTAAAATGTGTTCAAAAAACGGATGGACGGAGTAGATTTCTCACAAACATCATAGTGGACCCTACCTAAGTTTCCAGCGCATGAACCAGCCGTCCACCAAATCGGATTGCGTAACTCAGTATGCAGTGCGCTTTTATTGTACTGAGTAAACTCAGTTGGACCCATTGTGAATGTATGTGGTTTATCCACACCGTCCATCCATTTTTATTGCTAATTTTAGAGGTTTATACCAAAATTGAAGTAAATCCAAAGCTCAAGTGGACCATTACACAGGAAACAGTGTGGAATAATGATTTCCACCGTTGAAACCTTCCTAGGGTCCAAAGTAATTTTTATTTGTCATCCAACCTGTTCATAAGATTACAAAGACATGGATGAAGAGAAACCACAAACATCAGCTTGATCCAAAACTTCTTTGGCCTCCAAAAAATTTTCAATAGTAGAGGTTCAATCAAAATGTTTCCTGTGGTGTGGTCCAGTTGAGATTTTAATTTGCTTCATTTTTGGTGTCAAGCCATAAAATTGTCTTTTAACATGGATTAGAGGAGTGGATAAAATAAAAAAAATAAAAATGGACCCCACACAGTTTACTCAGTATGCTAAGGGCATTGAGTTACTCAATACGCAATTTGCGTCCGTCGTCTACGTTGTACAAACAGTTGAAAGGAGATAAGAGTTACATGGCCCCACCAATAATGTATTTATTATATCCACACCGTTCATCCATTTGGAGAGATCATTTTATATCGTCAACCCAAAAATGAGTGACATCCAAACCTCAATTGGACCACACCACAAATAGCAGTGAGGATAATGATTCTCACCGTTATAACATTCGTAGGGTCCACCGTAATGTTAGTTTTCCATCCAATCTGTTCATGAGGTCACAAAGACCTTGATGAATAGGAAAAACAAATATCATACGATCCAAAACTTTTGCAAGCCCAAAAGGGTTTCAATGGTGGACATTCAATATACCGTTGCTTTTTTCTAGTGTGGTCCACTTGATCCTTGGATCTATCTTATTTTTCGGATAAAGCCTTACGACGAGCTCGCCAAATGGACGAACGGTTTGGATATAATATATACCTCATGATGGGACCCACATAATTTGGTGACGTCAACACCAGCGGTGACGTGTGATGCACCAGTCATCCGCCTCCATTGAATAAGGGCTCGGGGCCCTTTTTTTCGTAGCGGAGAGGGTTCCGGCGCCGGAACCCTGAAATCTCTCCCAAAGGGCCGATGATTTCGAGGATTTCGACGGATTTTGCGCCAAATCTCTCCAAATCAAAGGCTTTTATTCAAATGGCCCATCAAATACAGCTTCCGATCAGGGCGATCTTCTTTACAGGTACCGAAATCTACCGTTGAAAGTTTTTCTTTTTTCTTTTCTTTTTTTTTTCATTTTTTTCGGATAATGACGATGTCCTAGGTGCGATATCGACTATAATATCGGCCGATATCTGAAGTTTTGAATTTTGGTTATCTTCCGAGGGTTATCAGAGGAGTTTCGTCTCGCTAGGGCTCGATACCGATAATATCAGCCGATATATCGGCCGATAGTATCGATATTTCGAACACTAGGTACAAAGAAACTTTTATAAATTATTAAATAAGAATTTAAATTTCGAATAAAATAATTTGTTTACATTACAAATAAGTAAATAAATTCAAAAATCAAAATTTTGAGACAAAATTGGTATTCCACCATTTTTCAAGAGTTTCTTTGTAAAATTCTAGCACTATTACAGAAAACAGCTTGATATTTCAGCAAATTTCATGAACTAATTTTTAACAACATCGAATTTATGCACCTGTATAGAACCTGCATTATAGTATAGAAATTTGATTTATTAAACTGTTTTATTGCCGATTTTAGAATTGTTCATGTCATTCATGCTTCTCTATTGATTAGTTAATTGTGGAAAAAAAAAAGAAGAAGAAGAAAGAGAATGGTAAAAGAAAGTAGGGCGATCGTGTCCCTTGGGTGAAAGACCTGAAAGCTAGCAAATAAGACAATCGTGTCCCTTAGGTGAGAGACCCTAAAGCTAGCAAGTAGGGCAATCATGTCCCTTGGGTGAAAGACCCTAGAACCTGTTAGATCCTTCAATGTTTCCTTCGTGTATGGCGTATGAGCACAATTGTGTGTGCTAACATACGTTAGAGGTATAACTGGAGCAGTAGTCTGATCAGCTAATGTATAAATGGGTCAATCACCATGAGATACCAGTGCGTGGGCGTTAATGCAACGTGGCCATACACTGAGTACGGTGTTCCTCAAGTTTGGGTTGACGCCCTGAAACTCCGTTGTTGTGATCCAAGTACTGTATGAAATCGGTTTATTCTTCCACTTCACGAGAAACTTCTGAAACCCCCTTTGGCGCGTGGAAACTATTTGCTCATCCAAGATACTCTCAATATCCTCTCGTTTAGTAGGTATGGATGGCAAGGGAGGCAAAGGTTGGGAAGACAGGTTAGGTAAAGGCTATGGGTCATGGGACAGGTCTGGATCATTGTGATGGTTAGGGGAACTGTTTGTAGTTACAGTTGGGGGCCCCATATATGACATGATCTTCCACATTAGATGTATAACTAATCCCCATAGAAGGTGGAAGATCTATAACGTACACATTAGAACCAATTCGTTTCAGTCTCTTATAAGGGTATGCAGTACGAGCCTGTAGTTTCTTAACGATTCCATGAGGAAACCGCTCTGGCCTAATGCGGTCCATCACATAGTTGTTTACCTGATACTCTTTGAATCTACGAGGAGAGACAACAGAAATTTTATAACATTCGTTGCTTATATTAATCCTTTGTCTGATTTCATTATGTAATGCATGAATGTGCTGTGCAAAGGACTCTACAGACTCGGATGGCCTATGTGATAATGACATGGAATGGGTTGATAGGTTTCTAGGCTTATAACTATGTACAACTTCAAATGGACTTATGCCTATGGACCTATTAACTGAACTATTATATGCTAACTTCGCAATAGGTAATACTGCATCCCACGTCCTAGTGCGATCACCCACGAGACATCTCAACAAATTACCAAGACTCCTATTAACAACCTCTGTCTAGCCGACAAAAACTGGAGCCTCGTACCCATCATGTGCCAAAGTGTCTTCCAAAAGTAACTTTTGAACCCAACGTTCCAATCAGACGCAATGGTTTTCGGCAAACCGTGCAAACGAATTACCTCCCCAAAGAATAGCTTCGAGATATTGGAGGCATCCGAAGTCTTAAAACATGGAGGGAAGTGGGCCATTTTAGAAAAAAAATGATCCATTACGACAAAGAGTCAAAGATGGAATCTTGCTTCTTAATAGTCTTGTGTAGCCTAAGCACGAAGTCACGCGAGTGGCATTGGCAAAGGCATATATAATCTTGTATTTGCCTCTTCTGCTTTGCCAGTTGACAAGTACGGAACTACACAATAATTTTGGCTGTCCCGCCTGAGACTAGGCCAATAGAATATATCTTTCATGAGGGAAATGGTCTCGTCACAACCAAAGTGACTTGTAACTCCTCCGGCGTGAAGCTCCCAAACAAGGAAATCCTGGAGAGGAAATTATTGTTTAGGAACAAAAAACTGTCATTCCTCGAATGGTCATCTAAGAGCGATGCATATATCTTCCCAAAATCTAGGCAAGCAGGATATTCATTTCTAAGTTGCTCAAACCTAGTAACCTCTACACTCATGGACTATAAAAGCATCAGTGTATGACTAAGGGCGTCGGTAGGTTTCTTCTCGACCTCAACCTTATTTTTTAATATGAATGAATACTCTTGGAGGAACTCAACACACTTAGCATGCCTTGGGTTTAGCTTTTTCTGGGAGTTAGCGTAAGGCCTCATGATTAGAAAATAAGACAAATTCCTACGGTAGCAGATAATGTCGCCAATGTCTCAAAGAATGCATAATTCAACTTCTCACTAAAGTAGGCAACAGGTGCCCTCATTGACTAAGCACTTCACCTATACCTACACCTGAAGCATCACATGCAACTTCAAAGACTTTGGAAAAGTTTGAAAGGTGCATGACATGAGCCTCACTCATTTGGCCGCTTATCTCTTTAAATGCTCTAGTGGTTGCTTTAGTACATGCAAACTCCCATTTCTATATGCAATAGTAATGGGAGCCATGATGGAACTAAATCCTCTGATGAACTGCCTATAGAAGGTAGTTAAGCCGTGAACGCTTCGCACCTCGTGAATGTTGCGAGGTTTAGGCCACTCTACTATGGCCCTAACCTTCTCAGGGTTCGCTCTCATGGCCTCAGATGAAACTATAAACCCTAAGAAGATAACACTATCTAACATGAACGTGCACTTCTTTAGGTTGGCATAAAGCTTTTCGATTATGAGGACCCCACAAACTTGCCTCAAATGGTAGAGATGTTGTTCCTCGGAGGTACTATAGATAAGAATGTCCTCAAAGTACACAACCAAGAATTAACACCTGGGTCATCACTCTCATAAATATGCTCGGGGCATTGGTCAAGGGCATGACTGGCCACTTGTATAGCCCGTCCTTCATCTTGAAGATTGTCTTCCACTCATCTCCTGGGAGTATACATATATGGTAATACCCACTCTTGAGGTCTATCTTTAAAATATTGTGGCACTAGCTATCATATCTGGCATATCATAAAGACGCAGTACAGGAAACCGGTACTTGACAGTGATTGTATTGATGGCCTGACTATCCACACACACGTGCCAAGTGCCATCGTTCTTAGGTGTGAGAAGGGCAGGCATGACACACGGACTCAATACTCTCCTGAATGAACCCTTTTCTCAGAAGCTCATTAACTTGTTTCTTTAATTCAGCGTGCTCCGCGGGTTTCATTTGGTAGTGAGGAAGGTTTGGTAGAGTCAACCCATGGACTAGATCAATGGCATGCTAGATGTCCCTCATGGGTGGAAGCTCATCTAGTAGATCATCAGGAAAAACATTAGTAAACTCATCAACCACTGGAATTGCCTTAGATGACAACTCTACTCTAGCCTCGGGTGTAACTTTTCTGGCCACAAGGGCATACACCGTCAAATCCGACTTTAAACTCCTTTTCATTTATAATGTTGAGAGACTTGGGCTAGGATTTCCTCACTTCTTTGGGATCACCCGGAGTGCTTTTGGACAGGAGGATTTAACTTTATCCACTTGTCTTCATGCGTAAAAGAATTCGAGTGACCTAATAGTGTCACATCTCTATCATACAACCAAGGCCTGCCCGAAATTATGTGGCCCACATCCATAGGCACAACATCACACAACAATGTATCTCTATAAGATGCGAACTGAATAGAAATGACACATTGCTGTGAAACCGGAATAGAAGATGCATTAACCCATGACACTCTATAGGGCTCATCCCAAACCCAACCGACTAATGTTGCTAGGCTGCTAGCTGAGGCCACATTGGTGCAGCTACCACTGTCAACTATCACCTTCCAATTCTTTTCTCCACATTTGGTGTAAGTGATGAGGACATCGCATCACGTACACCCTTGTGTATGTATTAGAGGAGTAGGCAGGCCGCATTGATTTTCCCATGGCTAGGCGAGTACCCGTTATCGTGCTGAAGACCCCATGTGCATGCCTGAGCATCTGGAAGACCCCACACTGGGAAGATGCACATGGGTTGCTTTATGGAGTAATCCAAACTGTTGGATTGGAGGGACACGACGATCGGGCCATTGGATCGCGTTGATCACATGATCAGGCTATTGATCATTGATCGTCCAAATCAGTTTTAGACTTTTTCATATTTTAGGATTTAATTTTTTATTATTTTATATTTGGACAAAGTTTTAGTTGATTTTATTTAGATTAGGGCTATATTCGTTAAAATTCACAAGACGAGGATTATTATAATTTTTGAAACTTCTTGGATCTGTAAAAAGAGGGGGGCGTGTGACCCCTCCCATTGGATTTTGTGATTAAAAAAAGAGAAAAGCTTTTGCTTTCTTCTTCCATTTTCATACGATTTGAAGATACTTCCATTCGATTTGGAAAAAAAGATTGGTGCGATGCTAATCTTCATCAACGGAAGTGCAAGGTTTTCATCTATCCTTACACCACCTTCTCCTTTCTCCCCCATCGAGGTATTTTCTTCAAGGTTTTCATTCTCTCAAACCCAACTTTCCCATACCCATCCACAATCCAAACCCTAACCGACCTAAACCCATCCACCCCATGCCACACGTGTGACTGTACGACCACACGTGTGAATCCCACCTTGCCCCTTTTTTGGTTCCCCATCATCATTATATCTAACCTCTTTCTTCCATCCCCGAAACCCTAACCATAAGCCTAAATTTTCTAATTTTTCTACTTTCCCAAATTACCCAAACCCTAATTTTCACTCTAGGTTGTATTTGGTTTTCTATTTTGAAATAGACTATACCCTATGCTAATTGGGTATTCCTACATCCATTAGATCCTAGTTTCTTTTTATTTAATGATCTTGTGTTACGATGTTGGTAGCTTAAGCTAGGATTATGCATGATGCTCTTTTGATTTTTATGATATTTGTGATGATTATATCGATGTTTATTAGTATTATTATTTGTTAAATATCTTAATTCGGCTACTTGATCTCACAAGTTAATTGGTTCATGCATCGGTCCTGCATTAGTAAGTATAGAAGATAGTGTTTTGACACCAATCATCGCTAACCTTAGCTTAAGCTAAGGCGCACCTGACTACTGCAAGTGGCACAGTCTCAACTCCTTTGTCACTAGCACATCCTTCGGGCTCATACACTTCTTCGTATTTGCCTTGGTCATCTGCATCCTCACTAGAGTCATCAATGAAAAGTGCCATGGTTTGCTCTTTTTTGGGGCACTGGTATGCATAATGACCAAATCCTTGGCAATTGTAACATTGCATGTGCCCACCTCCTCTTGCACTGGTACTAGCCACACCTTGACCCTTAGTATCCCTAAGGTTAGGTAGCGCACCAGCTGGGGCTTGGGACGGACTCCCAAAGTTAGGCTTGGTCCCCTAGGGATTAGCCTTAATATTGGACTTGCAGGAGTCAAATCGCCTTGTGAATTGCGGTTTCACATACTGCTAACTTCTGCACCGCCTGATAGGTGTGCTCAAGGGTACCGATGACATGAAGAATAAGCTCCCAATGAAGCTCAGATCTAAGGCCCATCCTAAATCTAGAAAGGGTGACTAATGGGTCATCCTAGATGTTGCATCTCATCATATACTTGTTAAACTTGGCGATGTAATCAGCCACGTACATGGATCCCTGATGAAGGGATTGCCACTGATCCAAGAGCTTGTTGCGGTAAGAGAGGGGAAGATATTTCTTCTTTAGATTCTCTTTCATCTCAACCCAAAGGGTGATATGTTCTTCCCCCATCCTCGCCATCTTACACTTGATGTTTGTCCAAAATAGTTTCGCTTGACTTACTAATTTCATCTTGGTGAATCTCACTCGAAGGGGATCAGACATTTCATATTAGAAGTGGTGATCCATGTCTGTTAACCAATCAAGGAACGCCTCGGAATCCAAGCAACTGTCAAAACTTGGCGCATCTACCTTCTGTTCTTCATGACCCACTGATGGGGACATTAGAGGACCTACTCGGGTGTACCAGAGATGGAGATGACCACCCACATTAGCGCAACTTTCTTTGTGGATGGGAGACGAGTTCCAGATGGGGCCCGCTGGGCCATTTTGAAGACCCTACATGCATTGGACATGCATCAGGAAGGCCCCACCTTGGGATGATGCATATGGGCTGCTTAGGAGATTATTGTAGTCATATGATTTATATTTCGTGTCGATTCGACCATTGGATCTTGTCGATCAGGCCATCGGGCCACCATATCTTCCTAATCTGGGCCCCTTGGACTCTGATCTTGCTTTCTTTATGTTTCTTGTTATTTTTGGGATTTATTTGATGGCTGGGATTGATAATAAATGTTTTAGCTTTTTTATTTTGGATGATGGGCCTTTTTACTTAAGTGAGTGATATAGTTGTAATTATGCTGAATTTTAATTCTAAATTTTTTAATTATGAAACCATATAGGGAGTGGAGTTCTAACCCAAGTGGAGATTTGAGAAGAAAAAAAGAAGAGAGAAACTCTTTTGTGTGAAGGAAATTTCCTCATTGTTTTCTGGGGTTTTTTTGAAAAAAAAAAAACCTTCCCTTCCAATTGAATTGTGGAAGGGTACAAACTTGTTTGGTGGTGGATTCCCCAAGGTACATCCTTCCTCTTCCTCATCTTTGAAATGTATTCTTCTTCTTACATCCTTCTTCTCTCTTCTTCAAAAGGTATTCTTCTTCTTCTTCTCTTATCTTCCTCTTTTCCTTCCCATTACAACCTTCTAAACCGTAGATTTTCAATTTCGTATTTTTTCAAAATTTTAAAAACCCTAATTCCAAAATCTCCAATTCCCATGAACCTTAATTTTCCTAATTTCAGATTTTTCTCTTTCCTAACCCTAATAATAAAACCTACAAATCTGTCCATTGAGTGTGGAACGTGCCTATGCTAAATTGAAAGTTTTATCCTTCCGTCGGTCCTAGTTTTAATTGATTTATGTGATTTCTTAGCATGTGGGCATAGGATTTAGGTTAAATTAGATTTTATTTCTTATTGTTTACTCTTAATTAATTGGTAGGTTAGCATCTTTTGTTAATTGAATTACTTTATGGACTCTTTCATAATCTCCACATTGCATGTTAGCATTAAATCATGTGTCCTGCATCACCCGCTCATTTGGATCATAGCGGTCATGGAACTCTCTCTGGGGTTCCTGATAATGCACCCCACCATAGCCACCACCTCAGGCCTGGATTCCTCCATGTCCTCTAACGTGACCTCCTACATTGTTTTCACAAGGCTTCCCACCTGGGACTGGCCATCCTCCCCGGTGTTGCGGTTAACTTGTAGGGAGGTCTCTAACTGATCAATGCAGTTATTCTGGGCTGCCAATTAGTTATTGTTGGCTTGACCTTGCGCCTCCATAGCTGCCAGATGGGTGTTCATAGCTTGCATGAGCTCGATGAACTGTTCTAGACTCATTATGGGGTGAAGACCAAAACCACGCCCAGACTGCGTACGCATGCACATGGAAACCTAATGTGAAGACCCTACACGGCCCTATATAAGGAGTAAAGCATCACTTTTCCTTTCATTTATTATTATTATTTTTTAAATCTTCTTTTTTGTTCTGTTTCAATTTAATGGGCCATAATGTGCCAAATGCTTGATTTGTATTCAATTAGCACCAAATTGGTTGACTTTGAACAGATCAGGCTGACAAATAACATTATTAAAAAGAATAGTCTGATACAGCCTTGATTACATGTTTAAAACACACACACACACACATACAAAAAAGAAAAAGAAAAGATAGATTCTGTTGTTTTGCATTTTCCTTATATTCCTGGTCGTTTTCAGAGTTCTTTTGGGCAAAAAACTGTGATTGATACTGGGCTGATACGGACTGTATTGAGCATTGTGGCACGGACATATCTACCAAGTACTAATGCTTTAATATATTTTTCTTATTCTTTTTTTCCTTCTCTTCTGACTTTACAGCCCATGAGCATGGTTTTACCTGGTGTTGTCGGGTTCAAGTTGTCTGGAAAATTGCGCAATGGTGTCACAGCTACTGACTTAGTTTCAACTGTGACCCAAAGGTTAAGGAAGCATGGTGTTGTTGGCAAGTTTGTCGAGTTTTATGGTACCTTTAGTCAAGCTGAATGGATAAGACATACTTCCTGGTCCATATATTTGTTCCTGTTTATTTGAAGTTTTAAGCATATTCTCTTTGCATAAAGGTGAGGGTATGGGTGAATTATCATTGGCTGATAGGGCCACTATTGCTAATATGTCACCTCAGTATGGTGCAACCATGGGCTTCTTTCCTGTTGATCATGTCACTCTGCGATATCTCAAGCTGACAGGAAGAAGTGATGAAAATGTAAGTATCATACTCATGAAACTGTGGGATGCAAATTGGAATTCTGGTTGATAATGAAGTGACTTTGTCTTTCTATGTAAAAGGTGGCAATGATAGAGGCTTACTTGTGTGCAAACAAAATGTTTGTTGACTACAAAGAGGTAAATTTATTTATTTATTAATTACCCTTAAGAAAAAAGAACTACTTTTTTGTATCACTCCAAGATACATATTTTTCTAAGTTCTGCTAAAGTGAGTAGTTTTCAGCTCTGTGATGTACTGGTGGATCCACCTTAAAAAGAGTATTTCTAAATAGTTCAGTTAATATGAGCAAATTTAATTGTGTGATTTACTTGTAAATCCAGCCTCAAAAAGAGAGTATACTCATCTTATCTGGAGTTGGACCTTGCAGATGTTGATCCCTGTGTTTCAGGTCCAAAGAGGTATTCTTTTCTTTGTCAATTCCTTTGCAACATTGTCACTCACTTGTTCCATAACAGTAGTTTCCATCACAACATTTAATGTTCCTTTATGAATCATTACAGACCTCATGACCAAATTCCCTTGAAAGAAATGAAGGCAGATTGGCTGTCTTGTTTGGATAAAAAAGTTGGATTCAAGGTGAGATGCAAATGACCTTGTCTGAGATATCTGCATTTTGTGGCAGAAAGTGTCTGCCGCGTCAATGGTTGTTTGAGTTTTTAAGATTTGGTTCTTGAAACAATTGCTTCAACTTTTTTATCAGATAAAGCTACGAGTTAACATGTAGTTACATAATCCAGCTTAGACAGGTATATCTTGGTAATTGACACTTTCACCTGTTGGACAGGGATATAAGGTTTCAAACAAAGTGAATGCAAAGAGATTGGAAAGTGGACAAGTCTGTAGACTTTCATGTTAATATTGGAGGAAATATAATAATACAATTATTAGTTCAAATAGGTATATATGATTAAGAGAACACATGCATAGGTTTGGTTTTTTTTTTTTTTTTTTTTGATACATTATGAAAACATACATAGATAAACATAAATAATACCAAAATGACATGGTCAAAATAATATGCATGTATTATACATGCATACACACACGTCATCATAACCTTGTCCAAACATTTGGGGTTGGTATTACAAATCTTGCTGCCCCAATCAATCTCAGTAAGTGAACAAGCCACTAAATCTATTCGTACCACCTCAGTGGTACCTCTCATCTCCTTCTTAGGCCCTTCAACCCCTAATTAACGTTCCCCTCAGCAAAGTTGTCTTTGGTCTTCATTACACATGACGTAATCATCTAAATTCATCATTCTATCCCGTACTGAGACTCTTCTTAGGTTGAGTTAGATGACCTCATTCTTAATTCTATGCTTCCTAGGTCTCCTACACATTCATCCATTGTTTTAATTCATGGACTAGATATTGACCCATTTTTGGAGGCAGTCCAATCCAAACTGCTCCAACCACTTGTCCAACCGAGTCTACCCCTTTTAGCATCTCAGAGTGTGGTGGTTCGTACACAGGCCATCATGCATTTTACATGTGGCATTCATCAAGTAAAACTAAACCACGCAAATTGTACTACCTTCCATGGATAGGTCAATACATAAAATCTGGTAGATTGAGGAATTATATTCTCAAAATAAGGGATATTTGTTCATTGACCATTGAGTGCTTTAACCATTCCTTAAACTGTCCACCAATTGACTAACCAGAAAATTAATCAGCTTAACTTTTGGTTCATAATCTCTACAAATAGGGCTCCACTATTTGGATGCTTTAATTTGGACCTTCTGCATCACATTAGAATTTTTGAATGCATGTGTATCACCATCACTCTCGAGAGTATCAAAGTCTTTTGTCTTTGGTTGGACTCCCACGAAAGTTAACCATTGCCAAATCATGGTGCATACACATTGGATAGTTGTACACCAATCTAGACTGTTTAAATCTCCCACGATAGTTAACCACGACCAAATGGTGGTGCTTACACATGGGATAGTGTACAACAATCTAGACTGTTTAAATCGCAGACCAATTGCTGATGGAGCCTAACATCAAAAAGGTGTGTAGAAGATGATTGTAACCATATGCTGCCCTTGGAATTGGCACTACTCACTATTTTACTTTCAACCATCCGATTGCGCCATCAATTGGATGGTTAGAATTTCTTGAACAGTGTGCTTTTAGAGATGTGCTTAACACAATGTGACCCATAATTCAGATGTTCTGGATAACAACACTACACGAGTGCCACATGTGAGGGGGATGAGTCACCACCATTTTCATGATGGTCGTAAACTATCATAGGACTCTAGTACTCTAGTCCTTTGCCTAACCTACATGCATGTACAAGGTAGCCCATATACGCTACATGTGTTAAACATCCAGGGGAGTGAATTCACGTCCCACCATGCAACTGGCCTTCACCAAAAATCATTCCTGCTGACTGATCAATTGAGCTACAATTTATGAAACAAATGGATGATCAACCTTCTGTTTCTATTATCATGACATTTTAGGCATGCACCAAGTGCCTGATGCCTGGGTGCGCCTGAGTGAACCTTGTTTCCTTCTCTGCATAATATTGTGATGCAACCCTTTGAGTACCTCAGAAAAATGGTATTTTGTATGTTGACACCCATTAAGGGTGGAAAGTCATCTTACAAATCCCTTTGAACACATTTTACCTATTTCTTTTAGATCAAAACTTTGATTGATGAAAAATCTCCTCCCAAATTTCTTAGATTTCTTATAAAGTCATGAGATCTTAATTTCTTTCTTCTATTAGTGTTTTGCACTTCATTGGACTTCTTAAAAGCAAGTTGAGTTGCCATTTGTGCCATATAAGAGAGAAGATAAATTGGGGCTTGTAGGGGAATTGGAAGATTTAGATTAAAGGATTTAAAGAAATTGATAATTTGGATGCTTAAGAATTTGGAAATTTTAGGTATTTTAGCAAAAGTATGATTTTTGGTTGCAGGGTTTGGGGAAGTTGTCGAAATTAGGAAATTTTGGGTTAAGATTTTGGGAAATTGGAAATTAGGGTTTAGAATTGGGGAAATTTAGGGAAAAATGGTATATGGGAGTTCGAGCCAAAGAGGAATCATGAATTTTATTAAATTATGGTTTATAGGTTTTGGAAATTAGGGAAAGTTGACATTCTTGGGTCTGTATTCATTGGAATCTTTGAGTATATGCAAGTTTTTGGAAGTGCTGTGTAACTATCCTCAATTTATAATGTTTAATAACTTTACAACTAGTTTTATTTTATTGTGTTAAATTAGTTTTAGAGCAAAAACTATTAAGCAAAAAATCAAATATATCTATATATGATTAAAATAAAATATAAAAAATTGTGCCTAGAATCTCAAGCATGCCTAAGTGTACCTAGACGTTTCCGGTGTTCACGGGCAGTTGTGCCCAAGGTGCCCTCATTGCCTTTAATTACATTGGCCTTGGCTTGCCTTTACATTTTGGTTGGACCTGTAGGGTCGCTCAAAATTGTGCCAAGTTTGGACAGTTCGGAGGTTGGACCACAAAAACCCACTAGAGTCGGCCAGTCCAGCCCACCTTGCCTTTGGATTCCATTCTTCGAGGGTCCCATCTTCTCACTTATCTAGTGGGTCTCATTGTGTGCAACCACAGGGATCTTGGCTCATTTGGTTGTAGTGATCCGAACTTGTATCAATTCTCTTTTAGTTAATATATTACATTGGTTTGATCCACCCTTCTCTTGTTATGGCTGCGGTTGAACTAGCCTTATAGCTATCCTATAATTTTCCTGAGATGGCTGGGAGTATGAAGATCCGGAGACTTGTTGTTGCAACATTACCCATCTTAGGAGGACAATCCCGACCATCTAATTAAACTTCTTTTTTTTTTTTTCCATTACACAGGTTATTGGCATTTTCCTACCAGTGTATCATTTTTCCTTTTCTTCTTAACCATCTATTTTTTCCCCTAGGATAAAGGGTTCGCATTGCCTAATCCATGAGATTTTAAGGTGTGGCCCCACTATGATTTCACCTGACTAATCATTTAGATTACCAAACGACGTGTCTCACTTGTATCTGTTAAAGGCACAAGGAAAGTTAGGACTGTAATTCATGTGTAGTAGATTAGTTACTTATGAACCTATAAAGAAACTAACAGATGAGCTATTGATGTTCGGGGGGGGGGGGGGGGGGGGGGTAGGACAATGCCAAATTTTTTGAAATAAAGTAGAATAAATAATTTCAATCGCACAAAGTATTGAAACCTTGATTCTAAATAATTCATAGGACAACCTTCACCTAGTATGTTAGGCAGGACAACCTTATATCATGATGTCTTTGAAATTAAACTTTCAAACTAGCAAGAGACAATAAAATAAATATAATATTCACCATAAAGAATGAAATAAACATAACATTTACCACACATGCACAAGGGGTTATAGTGATTCGGTGCTTAAACACACACTTACTCCACTCCCAAAATTACTACCCTTGTAATTTTGGTTTTCACTATTTCAAGGTTTTCACAGGTTCACCTTAACCTCGTACAGTTCTTGTGATTTTCACGAGCATCACAACAAACCCCCTTTTATGATTTTCACGGGCTATCACAAATCAACCCATAGAGATTTCCGGGCTATTTCAGAAAAACTCAAATAAAAGACTAATAATTGTACTTATCTTCACAAGACGATTCGAAGATATAGTGCAACAATCTTCTTTCTTGAGTGTAGTAGAGGGAGTATATACTAAACTAGAAAGAATATAAGGATCTAATGTATTTCAAGGAATATAAACCCTAATGCTGCAGATTCAATTCTCTATTTCTCAAGTAGAGTATAGATTAGTCTCTAATTGCATTTAAGATCAACTTGAGAAAGGGAATTGAATAAGCTAAATAAAAATAATAAATATCACACGGATAGCTTGAGCAGGACCTAAGCTTTCTCTTACTTGCAAAAGGTTTTTGAGTGAATTTCATTATAGAATAAAATGAGAGGAGGCTCCTATTTATAGCCAAAGGATTTGGAAATTCGGTCAGCCTAACATTAAGTTCAGCTGGCCGGATTCCAACGAATCCATTCCAACGGCTATCGGATTACACGGGATAAGATTTATCAAAAATTCAGCTGGCCTAAGCCAAAATTCGGCTGGCCGAATTCCCTCGAAAATTCGAGAATTCTTTGTTGGAAACTGACCGTAACTTTCTTTGGGCTAGCTAAAGTTTAAGTTGGGCTGGCTGAACCCAAAGTTAGGTTAGCCAAAGTTTAGTGAACATACACTGTAGTTTACCCATTTTAATCATTTTTCGAAAGCACCTAAGGTCTTTCTAGGGTCATTCCACCTGGTGGTTGGCAAATACAGAGATATTTAATATTGAAATCGAGTGATGTTGTTGAAGTCTTGAGATCTTGAGCCGATATTGAGCCGATCTTCACGAGATGCCGTAGATGGCTATAATGTACTTGTGATCCGACCGATATCTTTGTATACGAAATTTGACAACTTATGTGTGGTACGAATATAAGCACTTACAATTTCCCATGTGTGCTACGAATATAAGCACTTACAATTTCCCATTTGTCAATTTCGTGACAAAATACATATACATCATACACATCACATCATACCATACATATACATCAAACAATCACAACTCATGAACTCAATCATCACAAATGAAGCTCTAGTTCATCAGTCATCTGTACACCACCTATAGATTCACAAATCATCGTACTCTACTTGTAGTTCCCCCTGAGAAATATACCTAGTACTATGCCATTCAAATATATTCTCAAGTATATTCACCAGCATTCATAAGATATATATCCATGAATTTTCAATTCTTCACATGATTTTTCAATTTCTTCATATTTTCCATACATTCATAAAATCATTATCATCATCACAAATGTATGTATATTATTAGCATCACAAATGTATGTATATCATTTATTTCTCTCCCTTTTTGTCACAAGTTGACAAAGGAAGAATTCATAATAAAGAAGCAATATCAGATGATAGATGAATGAAATGTAAGTAGATCATCAATGCAAGTCAAAAGAAGCATATCATCATATAAAAAGTAGCAAACACTATATAAAACAGTGTATCAAGTCATACCAAACCATTAGAAAAAAGTTATTATAAACCCAACAATAATAAGAAAATAATCTCACTCCCACTCAGAATTAACTGAAGCAATATCAAATAGGCAGATTTAATTAAGCATATCAAAGAGAATTAAATATCTAAGCAATGCTAAAACATATGAAAATATCAACCAAATAGTCCAAGTCAGAAACAATTATTACAAATTATTCAGACTTAGATGAAAACGAATCAGGTATCTCAGTATCAATGGTTTTCAGGATCTTGCTTAGCCAAAATCCAATGATTTGTTGAGAAAGATTCATCAATGATATAGCAATTTTTTGAGGTTCTGCAGCCATTTAATATCACATGTGCTTTATTATTCATTATCTCACATCCATGATCAGAAAATTTCACACTATGATTGTTGTCACAGATTTCAGATATGCTTAGGAGATTATGTTTCAAACCTTCAACATATAATACATTTTCGAAGATAGGTAAGTTGGGAAGTTGTACATTACCTTTGCCGATTATCTTGCAGTTGTTACCATCTCCGAATGTAACTGAGCCGCGATCGATTTGGTTAATGTTTGATAGAATAGTTTTATCACCCGTCATATGTTTAGAACATCCACTATCCAGGTACCATCTTGAATGACTATTTTCTTTGAAATCTATGTGGATAACAAGACACTTAACCTCTGAAACCCATTTCATTACGGTTCTAGGTTTACGAGGGTCTCTTATCTTTCGCTATGTTTGGGAGTTAGGATTTCTCTTGTTTTTATTTGCTCCATTCTTACTTGAGTTGCATTTCAACAGCTATTGGAGCAAGTCCACAATTTTATCAGCTAGAGGAGGATTTTTATTCTCTCCTTTGATATTTATAGTAGTTAGCATAATTAGAGGCTTCTTGAAAGGATTTTGCAAATTTGAAGTTATTCTTTTTACAGTTTTAACTTTTTTAGAGTTTTAGCTTTGGAGTTCGAGGACTTTCCTTGTACAAAAGTAGGAGCATAATCCTTAGATTTCAAAGTGTTATTTTTAATATAACCCAGTCCAGATTTGTCACCACATCTCCGTGATGAGGTTAACAAAATTTCAAATTTCTAGTCACTTTTGGTATATTTCCAAGTATCCTTTGAACTCTGAAGGGAGGAAACTTAAAGTTTTAATATCTCATTTTCAGATTTAAGATTTTGCAATTCAAAAATTTTTAGACATATATCTAATAATTTAGCTTTTTCAAAACAATCAGAAAAATGAGATTTTTCTAAAACAGCCTATTCAAGTTCTAATTGTAATTTGGCACAATTTTCTTTTGGAATTTTCAATTTGGCCGCAATCTTGCAACTTTCTCTATATAGGGCATCATATGCAACTTGAAGATCATCTTCATTTTCAGAGTCACTTCCTGGAGTTTCATAATCAAATATTTCACAATCATCTGAAGAAGTGATTTTGGCTATAGTCATAAAGGCTTTCAGATCATTTGCAATTTCCTGGTCTGATTTGTTAGTTTCTAAATTAGTTTCAGATTCTGATAATTCATCTCAAGTAACAATCATGCCTTTTCTTCTCGATTTATCCTTTTTAGGACATTTAGAAGCGAGATGCCCATATTTAGAATAGTTGAAGCATTAGGTGTCTTTAGTTTTAGATTTCCAATAGTTTGAGTTTTCTTTTCTTTTGTCAAACGGTTTTTGAAAATTTGTTCTTTTTTTATTTTTAAAAATTCTATAGAATTTCTTTGCCAACATGGACATATAGTCCTCATTTTCCTCAATATCAAAATTTTCATTAGAATCATTTGATTTAGATTTAGAGGATTTGAGGGCAATGTACTTATTCTTAGGAGCTTTAAAATTCAGCTCGTAAGTTTGAAGAAATCCAACTTACTCCTCAGCCGTCATTGTATCAGTATCCCTCAATTCCTATATAGCAGTAACTTTCAAATTAAACTTATCAGGAAGTGATTGCAGTATTTTTGCACAAACCTTGCTTTAAGTGATTCTATCTCCAAGACCCCACATAGAATTGACTATGTCATTCAATTTCGTACATAAGTCCATAAAAGACTGATTTTCTTCTATACGAATTTCCTCAAATTTGATTATGAGGATTTGGATCTTAGACTTTTTCACAATGTTAGTTCCTTCATGTGTCATTTCAAGTATATCCCATGCTTGTTTAGTTTTATCACACGAAATGATTCTTTTGAATTCATCTGGTGATAAAGCACAAGTTTTTGCATTTAAGACTTTATCATTAGCACCACTTTCACTTTTCTGAACAGTTGTCCAAATAGTATAAGCGTTTTCTTTCATGGATGTGGTTCCATTTTCAGCTAATACTTCCATCATATGAGGGATCTATTAAGTTACAGTGTCTTGCCACACACTTTCATCAATGGATTTGAGGAAAATCTCCATCCTGTCTTTCCAATATGAATAGTTTGAGCCATCAAAGGGAGGTGGCCTGTTAATGGATAAACTTTCAAAATTTGACATCTTATAGCTCTAGATCTAGTTCTAGGAGGTAAATCCCAAAAAGAGCAACCTCGTTCTGTTGCCACTTGAAAGATGAGTTATCAATGTCCTAGAGGGGGGGTGAATAGGACAATACTAAATTCTTCGAAATAAAGCAGAATAAATAATCTCAATCGCACAAAGTATTGAAACCTTGATTCCAAATAATTCGTGGGACAACCTCCACCTAGTGTATTAGGCAGGACTAGTGTTTTAAATATCAATACTATCGACCGATATTATCATTATCGGTCACCGTCGACACGAAACCCCTCAAAAATACTAAAAACTTTCTGAATAATTTGTATCGTGCGATATATTGCATATTTTTTTGCGATATTGTCGTTATTATCATCTTTTTCTTGTTTTATTGAGGGATTTTATCATTTTTGATGTGTAATTACCCGAAAAATTGAAAAAATAAATTAATAAAAGACAAAGGCTTTCAATCCATTTAAGAGGGGATTTTGGTACCGGATTGCGTGTTGAAAGTAGAATTTGGTGGGCCATGATTGACAGCAGCGCGCCGTGCGAAAAAAATCTCAAATTCCCCGTTTTTTCTTCATAGATGATAGATTGAAATTGCAAAGGTGATTTTGGCGACAAATCAGCAAAAATCCTGGAGATTTGGAGTTTCGGTGAGAGATTTTAGGGTTTCGGAGCCCACTTGTTTGAAAAAGGCTTCGAAAGCCCTTTTACAGGGAAGCCACTACCAACCTAGCTAGTGTGGGTATGTGTCGTGCGAAAACGAGCGTTGACGCTCCTCGTGCTTTGAATTGTACAAAAGGTTCAAACGAGATCAAAGTTACATGGGCCCCACAATAATGTATTGATCATATCTACACCGTTCATCCATTTGGGGAGATCATTTTAGATTCGATCCCCAAAATGAGTAATTTCCAAGGCTCAAGTGGATCACGCCACAAATAGCAGTGGGGACAATGATTCTCACTGTTAAAACATTCGGAGGGCCCACTGTGATGTTTACTTTCCTTCCAATTTGTTCATAAGGTCACATAGACCTGGATGAAGAGAAAAAACAAATATCATATTCATCCAAATTTTCTGTGACCCTCAAAAGGTTTCAATGGCTGGCGTTCAATCCCCCACTGATTTTTACAATGCGGTCCACTTTATTTTTTGATGAGTCTTATTTTCGGCTCAAGACTTAGTACGAGCTCACCAAGTGGATGGACAATTTGGATATAACTCATACCTCAAGATGGGACCCACAGAACTTGGTGACGTCAACACACCAACTAGTGGTGGTGTGTGATACACCAGCCAATCCACTTCCCTTTTACCCCATGAGGTCTCTAGTTATAGACAGACGGCTCTGTTGGGGGCTGTGTGGGGTCCACCTTGATGTCATGTGTTTTATTCATAACGTGCATGAGCTGAAAAATGAGTTAGATCCACATTTCAAGTGGATCACACTAAAAAAAAAAAGAAGTGGTGATTTAACGCTTAAAATTAAAAACTTCTTTGGCCAATGGTAATGTTTATTTGCTATCCTACCACTTTTTAGGGCCCGCTAATTTATCACATAAGATCTAGATGAACAGAAAAACAAATATCAGCTTGATCGAAACTTTTGTGGCCCTCAAAAAGTTTTTAATGGTGGTCATTGAACGACCATTGTTTCGTGTTGTGTGGTCCGCCTCAATTTTGATTTTGCCTCATGTTTTAGCCCATGCCGTAAAATCATTTGCCAAAATGAATTGATGTTGTAGATACACCATATTACATTAAGGTGGCCCTAAGGTTAGGGTCTCATTCAATGCGATAGTTGGCCACGATTCGAGGAAGCGGATTGTATAGTGGGCGTGGATTTCGGGAAGCTGATTAAACTCTTTGGGGCCTACCTCGATGTATGTATTGCATATCCACGCTGTACATTTGTTTGGGCTGCTTATTTTACGGCATGGTCCTAAAAATTAAGCAGATACAAGTTTCAAGTGGACCACACTACAAGAAATAGTGGTCAATGATCTCCCACCATTAAAAACTTCCTAGGGTCCACCGTAATGGTTATTAACCATCCAACCTATTGATAAGTTCAAGCAAACTTGGAAAAAAAAAAGAAAAAAAGAAAACAAATATCAACTTGATCTAAAAAATTTGTGGCCCACAAAATGTTTTTAATAATCAATAATCATTGTTTTGTGTGGAGTGGCCCATGTCCACCTTAAATTTGTATCTACGTCTTCTTCTTCTTTTTTTTTAAAAATAATTTAATCATGTTTTCATACATGTCTTGATACATTTTTAAATGTTATGCATTCAATTTCAATATAGTTGCATTAGTTCAATCAGACAACGCACAACGCATAACTTAGGACCCTATACAAAGGAAACCAATTATATGCATTTCTTTTTTGAGGTGTTATGATTTAAAAGTGTGTGTTAAGATATTTATTAGCAATCCCTGAAGTTTTATTGAAAAATTCAACCATTTTCCCAATGTTTCCCTATGTTTCCCAAAAAGTGCGATAAATTGCCCAATACAAACGATATATCCCATGTGATAACCGATACGTATTTGTATCCCAAGGGTGTGATACATAGTGCGATATCGAAATTTCGAACACTGCCTGTCAAGTCTTAAAATATTCAAAGTATAATCCTTTGATTACCAAATTAGCTTCTACTCACAAACTTCCATTGAAATAACCAAAGGAAGAATCACAATTCAAATCATAAATAAATACCCAACAACCTAGTGGATATGGTGTATGTATGGGTGCCCATTCCATACTCGACATGGGTATAGGTACAGGTATGGGTATGAGTACCCACATACCTGACTCATTGACACCCTTGTTGGCAGCCAATACTCATTGACACCCTTATGTCTCTGCTTCTGCCGCAATATGTGGCTCTGGTCGCCCATCCGAGGTATCTAAGTCATCCGACCCAACCCACTAGTAAACTAGGTCATCCTCCGCATCCTCAGCATATGCATGTTGTCTGACCGTCATCAGGTCCAGTGGGTCTTCCTATGCTTTTCTTCCTTCCGAGCGGAGCAACCTGTCTCGTAAATTCATATTGTAGTGACAATACACTAGCTTCTAAAGCCTCTCATACCCTATTCTATTACGTTTATTTGTATGTATGAGGGAGAATGTACTCCATTCCTTTCACAGGGTGACGAGGACACCGTCTGCGCAAACACACGGACAGCCAGTCGTAAAACCTCGCAGTCAGTCTCATACATGGACCACCATTCGCCTGCATATCACAAGATTCTTTTATTATCCTAGATTTTTCAAAATAATATAAAAGTTAAGTTTACTATAGTGACTCACATGGCATCATGGCATTCCTTGACTTCACCGCAAGGTGACACCCAAACATCCCAACCGCGTCGCGGAATTTAACAATCTGTTGTTGGCGTATAGCAACTAGAATAAGTATTTAATGATTGAAATGAAGATAAGGAGAATGTAAGTGCAGAGCATATTTACCTCACTACCAAAGGTGTCTTTTCCCGGACAGTCAAGGAATAAGTGATCGTACACCTCATGCACAGCCCTTTTTAATGAATTATTTTCGAAGAGGTTCCGGCTGTAGTGGTATTTAGGATTTAGGAACTACGCTGAAAATCAACATATACACATCAGTACAACCCTCATTTATTATTGCATATGGAAAAAAAATCCATATAGGTATTTACCAGCCTGATGTAGTGGGTGAGAAAGCATCCTTTCCCAATGATCGTCTATTATTGCATGCATCCACTTATATGCATTAGGAGCTTTAACCATGATGGCCTCTTTCATCAGCTGTATAGACAGATACAACGATCTCATTGACGGATTTGTCTCATTGTCCATCATCCTCAACACCACATAAATGGGCTCTAGAATACCCACAACACGCACTTTATCCCAAAATGAATTTTCCATCACTAGCTCCTCAATTCTATAGGTTAGTTTCGTCAACCTCTTTTTCCATTCTATGTAATCATAAGAGGTGAAAAGCTCCTGTAATCCCTGTTTGTGTTTGAGAAGGCTACTCAAGGTGATATAATTTGTGGCAAACCGCGTCGCTTTGGGGCGCACTATATCCCCATCACACCTCTCGCGCATTGCGGCTAATAACCAGTTGTGGTTGTATACAAAGTTTGTGATGAGCCGTGCATCAGTAATTACAGTCTTCACCGACGGCCTATCCCCGATCCCCTCCAGCATGAGATCGATGCAATGGGCTGCGCAGGAGGTCCAATACATATGATACTTGCTCTAAATGTCCTTTTCTGCCTTAACAAATGCACTTCCATTATTCGTAACAAACTGCACAATATTTCTCCTCCCAACATTTTGCATGACGTTGTGCATTAGTTTGTAAATGTAATTAGAATCTTTGATCTTACTACTCGCATCTATACTCTTTAGGAACACAGCCCGTCCCCTGGAATAGACCATAAAATTTATAATCGACATCTTCGTCGGTCCAGTCCAACCGTCACACATGACGATACAGCCGTACATCGCCCATGACTGTCGATACGAATCAACGTATGTCTTCATTTCTGCATGTTCATCATCTAAGTATTTTCCCATGATCTGTGCGGGTGTGGGCGGCTGCACACCCTCACTCCCACGCTACACTTCACTTATCATATTTTTGAAATGCGGGCTTGCTGCGGCATTTGTGGGGATTTGATCGTATATAAAAAATTTTGCTATAAATTTTTTAACTTTTTTCCTCACATCCCCTCCACTAAACGTCTCCTTTATTTTCTTTTGTGTCCCTCCTGCCTCTTTGTACATCCTTGGATCTGAAGGTAGATCTGGCACCCGCATGCTACTACTCATGCCCATGCCCCATATTCCTCCCCGCCTATTACCCTCCCCTGATCCACCCCTAACACTCTCCTGCTCTATTCCCCCCTGCTCCACTCCCCCCTGCCCCACTCTCCCTACCACGCTCATGGATAGATCCCTCAAATCTAGGCCTACTTGTGTCCCACCTCCTATTCTGATCCCTCTCCCACTGATCCCGTATGGACTCTTGAATTGCACGTCTGTATTCGGGATCATCATCATTATCGAGATCCACTACATCATCCTCACCTGCATATGGTGGACGCCCCAACTCCTCCCAATCTCCCTCTTCCGCGTATGTCGTTCATCTTTTGACTTCACATTTTTTTTTCAATATGTTCTTCATCTGTTCTCGCACATCCTGTGGGCACTTAGGGCAATCCACAACATTGTTATACCCTCCTGCTAAATGCTCCTTTAGGCAGGTTACCCCACCACTCCTCGATACATGACCACATAAATCACAAATACTCCCAAATCGATTATCGGGAATGAGCCGACCGTACGTCCACCCTATATCAGGTTGTCTCCCTCCTCTTCCTCCCGACATATTTTATCTGTAAAATAATATTTTATCTATCCATTGAGATTGGATAGAGTCAAAATCAGATAGATCCATCACTCAGATGGGCCACACCACATGGAACAATGAGATTTGATGCCAACAATAAGTTAGTAATTAGGGACAACCATGATGTGGACCATCAATCAAAGCCGTTAATCAGGTGTAATTTGAGGGTTGCCACTATTACTTTTATGTAATCTGAGGGTTAAAATATTCAATCTGATAAAAATTACTACAATTCTTCAGCCAGTGGCAGTGTATCACATGAATGGTATAAGTCATAAAAAAAAAAAAAAAAAAAATCCAATAAATAAAGTCCTGGCATGTTATCAAACATTCTTCTAGATGTAATTCATGTTCCACATAAATGATATTTAATACATATCCAATCTGGTGGATGATAAGACGTCCTCTTTTTAATGAAATCGGTGTTACACGTCTATGATATTATATATGAATTCAGGAGATGATACGGTGGAGCAAAAAGAACTGATTGTATAAATAGATAAAATTAAAAAAATAGAAATAAAAAAAATAAAAAAGAAGAAGAAGAAGAACTGATTGTACGGTAGAGCTCTCTTTCCATGGGACATCATATGGCATGGTTATGTGCAAATGGGTCCCCCATTTGTGGGGTGTTAGCATGGATGATTTACGTATAATAAAAATCAAAAAAAAAAAAAATCAATCCCATTTGACAATCCTATCCATCTAATCTATGGCCATTAAAGTAACGGTTGAATACGAAAATAGTTAACGGTCAGATATGCAGTTGGGCAAACCATAGAATAATCATTCTTTGGCTCATTCTTTGGCCGTTGCCCTAAAATAATATACCCAAATGTATGGACGGTGTAGATACAGCACATACATCTTGGTAGGCCCCACAGAACTTGGTGCGTCACTTCAGCCGTTTGGCTACGCAACCCGTCAGTGCACGGGCAGACATAGGAAGCGGATTGCGTACTGAGTAACTCAGTACCCTTAGCGTGCTAAGTAAACTGTGTGGGGTCCACTGTTATTTATTTATTTTATCCACTCCGTTAATCCATGTTAACAGATAATTTTAGGACTAGAACCCAAAAATGAAGCAAATTAAAATCTCAAGTGTACCACACTATAGGAAACAGTTTGATTGAACCTCTACCATTGAAAATTTTTTGGAGGCCAAAGAAGTTTTTGATCAAGCTGATGTTTGTGGTTTCTCTTCATCCATGTCTTTGTGATCTTATGAACAGGTTGGATGACAAATAAAAATTAATTTGGACCCTAAGAAGGTTTCAACGATGGAAATCATTATTCCACACTATTTCCTGTGTAATGGTCCACTTGAGCTTTGGATTCACTTCAATTTTGGTATCAACCCCTAAAATTATGAGTAAAAATGGATGGACGGTGTGGATAAACCACATACATTAACAGTGGTCCCAACTGAGTTTACTCAATACGATAAAAGCGTACTGAATAACTCAGTACGCAATCCGGAGACGTATTGGCTACACCCCCTCACATCGGCCTCATGGCTCGTGGTCGGTGCTTTGTGGGCCCCACCATAATGTATTTGTTTCATCTATTCCATTCATCCATTTCTACGGATCATTTTAGGGATTTTTACAATAAATCATAGGGATGTAAATCGAAGGTGGACCACACCAAAGGAAAACAATAATGATTGGATATCCACCTCTAAAATCCTCCTAAGGCCCACTGTATTGTTTATTTGACATCCAATCTGTTGATTGGGTCCTAAAGACCCAGATGAAGGGAAAAAATAAATATCAGGTTGTTCCAAAGCTTTTATGGCTCCCACAACGTTTTTAACGGTCAACGTTCATTCAACACTGTTTCCTGTAATGTGGTCCACTTGAGTTGTGGGTATGGTTCAATTTAGGGCTCAACACCTAAAATGATCAATAAAAATGGATGGACGGCATGGATAAACCACGTGTAATCACGGTGGGCCCAACAGAGTTTACTCAATAAGATAGAGCGTACTGAGTACGCAATTCAATGGCAATCCGCCAGTGACGGGCGCCGTCCTGCGTCACCAAGTTACGTGGGTCCCACCATGATGTATTTTTTCTATCTACACCCTCTATACATTTGAAGAGATCATTTTATAGCATGAGCCAAAAAATGGCTCAGATAAGGAGCTCGAGTGGACCCCACCATAGAAATTAGCGGAGAAGGGTTTCAACGGTGGAAAACATTTACCTATCGGCAGGGACAGAGATTGCGTGCTGAGTAACTCAGTATGCAAAGCGTACTGAGTAAGCTCTGTGGGATCCACTGTGATTTAAGTATTTGATCCACACCGTCCATCCATTTTAAAAGTTAATTTCAGTACCATATACCAAAATTTTTTTATATCCAAGGATCAAAGAGACCACACCACTGGAAATAGTGCGAAATGAGTGTCTACCATTGAAAATTTCTAGGGGCCACCAAAGTTTTGGATCAAGCTGATATTTTTTATTTCACTTCATCCAAGTGTTTTTTATCTTATGAACATGGTGGATGAGAAATAAATATCACTTTGGGCACTAGAAAGATTTCAATGGTCGAAATCACTATTCCCACTGTTTCCAGTGGTATGGTTCACTTGGGCTTTGTATATGCTTCAATTTTAGGCTCAACGTATAAAATTATGTGAAAAAACGTATGGACGGATTGGATAAACCGCACACAATCAAGGTGGACAACAAATGAGTTTACTCAGTACGATAAAAATGTACGGAGTAACTAGTACGCAATCCCATTGCCATCCGCCGAAGCGGATTGTGCACTGTGTACTGATTAAACTCTGTGGGGCCCAGTGTCATTCAAACATTTTATCAAATCCGTCCATCTATTTTCTAGTATAATTTCAGGGCTTTTGAAAAAAAAAAAATCATATCCAAAGCTCAAGTGGACCACACCACCTGAAACAGTTTGAATTGAAGTCTACCGTTGAAAAGTTCTTGGGGGCCACAGAAGATTTAGATCAAGATGATATTTGTTTTTTCCATTCATCCATGTCTTTGTGATATTATGAACAGTTTGGATGACAAATAAACATCATTTGTGGCCGTATAAATATTTCAACGGTAGAAATCAATACTTCCACTGTTTCCTTTGGTATGGTCTACTCGAGATTTTGATATAATTTGTTTTTGGGATCCACCCCTAAAATGATTTTTAAAAATGGATGGATGGCGTGGATGAACTGGATGCTAACCAGTGGGGCCTACAGAGTTTACTCAGTACGGTAAGAGCGTACGTAACTCAGTACGCAACCCGATTTCCCCGTCCGCCCCTCTTTTCATCATCTTCCCTCTTCATTTCACCCAAACACGGCTCCATCCACGCAGTCCGACCGAGCTCCTCCCCTCAAATCTCGTTCCGGCCGGAACGGTGAGTCGATCCGGCCTAATTCCTCGCCGGAATCTCCGAGAAAGAGGGAAGACGAAGAGAATGGGAAGAAAATCACACTTACCTGTCGAATGGCCGACCTCCGATCACTGCTACAGCCAGGTACCCTCCAATTTCTCTCTTTTTTCTCTAATTCAAAATTTTTTTTTTTTTATTCTCCATTGCTCGGATCCGATTTTTATGGTGTGTGTGGGTGGTTAGCTACAATGGGACTCGTGAGGCCCCTACAATCCACCCGTGATTGTCCGTGCGTTGATGTCCGACAATAATGGATAGGAAATGGCGCGATATCATCGATAAATCATGCGATATCGCCGATAATATCGGCCAATATCTGGATTTTCGATTTTTTGGTATCTTCCCGAGGTTATCATGCCTATATCGTCTCGCAGTGGTGCGATACCGATAATATCGGCCAATATATCGGCCGATAGTATCGATATTTGAAACACTGCCTGCTATTAAGATCTACTTATTTTTTAGACCATGCCCTAAAATGAGTTTTCAAAATAGATAGACAGAGTGGATATAAGGCACATGCATCACAGTGGGCCCCACGGTTAGGGATTCCACCCATCTCAATGGATACAGACCCATTAAAGCTGCGCCCATAATCCTTCAACGTCGAGAATGCGACTTGGGTGCGACCTCGGAACAACAATGTGGGTAGGAGTTGACCCTGACTGTAGGGCCCACCTTAATGCATGCATTGTATATCTGTGCCGTTCATATGTTTTTCCAGCCTAAATTTGCGTGTGGTCTAATAAATGAAGAAACAATTTCAGGTGGACCATAACACATCAAACAATCGTTGAACGTTCACCATTAAAAACTTCCCAGGGTCCACTGTAGTGTTTGTTGATTATCCAGCCTATTGATAAGGTCAAATAGACCTGTTTAACCTGGATGAAAGAAAAACAATTATCTATTTGATCCAAAACTTTTGTCACCCACAAAATGTTTTTAATGGCCAATAACCACTGTTTCTTATGGTGTGGTCTACATGAAAATTACATCTGCTTCATTTTTTGGACCGTGCCCTAATTTAATCTGAAAAAACAGATGGACGACATGGATATACAATGCATGTAGAGAGATGAGCCCTACGGTAAGGTTTCCACCCACATTGCTGGTTCCGAGGTCTCACCCAAGTCCCACTCCAAAATCGAAGGCAGATTGCGTGTGCCCCACCACCAACCTCCTTGGTGTGTTGATGTCACCAAGTTTTGTTGGCCCTACCAGGATGCATGTGTTATATCCACACTGTCCATTCATTTCACAAGATCATTTTAGGGCATTGGCTTAAAAATGAGTCAGATTCGAATCTCAAGTGGACCATACCACAGAAAGCAGCGAGGATTGAACATCTACCATTGAAAACTTCTTAGGGGCATTCAGATTTGAATCTACTTAAGATTTTGCATCAGTTCATAAAATGATCGGTAAAAACAGATGGAGAGTGTGGATATACAAAAAATGCATCAAGGTGGGCCCCACACATTAAGGGTAACACCCACTAAAGTATTACCCGCATAACACCCGCTAAAGTATTACCCGCATAACACCTAATCCACTTCCCTTAATAAACAGATTGCGTATTGAGCTTATGAGAGCCTACTTTGTAAATTTTGTGGGGCCCAACATGATTTGGATGTCTTATCCAAACTGTCCATCCTTTTTAGAAGGAAATTTTATCAAAACACACCAAGAATTAAGCATATCAGAAGCTTAGGTGGACCACACCACAGGAAAGAATGTGAATTGAACGCCTACCATTGAAACTTCTTCTGGGCCACAGAAATTTTGAATCAAGCTTATAGTCGTGTTATTCCTTCATCCTTGCCTTTGTATCCTTATGAAAAGGTTTGATAACAAATAAACATCACTATGGGTCCTAGGAAGGTTTCAACGAAGGAAATCATTATTCTCACTGTTTCCTGTGGTGTGGTGCACTGGAGCTTTGGATATGCTTCAATTTAGGCTTAGGCCCTCAAATGAGTTGGAAAAAAGGATGGATGGTGTGGATAAACCACATACATTCAAGGTGGGCCCAAGAGAATTTACTCAGTACGATAAAGCGTACCGAGTATATTAGTATGCAATCCACTTCCACCCTTCGAAGCTTAAAAAAATCATTTGCAGGGGAGGGAATTTCGCCGTAAGGGATTTTGTTTGCGCTAAAAACTCTC
The DNA here is from genome assembly GCA_037074715.1 of Magnolia kwangsiensis. Classification (NCBI taxonomy): domain Eukaryota; kingdom Viridiplantae; phylum Streptophyta; class Magnoliopsida; order Magnoliales; family Magnoliaceae; genus Magnolia; species Magnolia kwangsiensis. The sequence goes on along the minus strand of CM073584.1, from coordinate 59,783,369 downwards.
CCATCTAAGAAAGGGGGATTTTCTACCAAGGGTTTCAAAACCCTAAATCCAACCCAAATCGGGAAGAAATCCCCAAAATCCCGGAATTTTTGCCGAAATCATCCATCTTGTGAAAATCTTCCAATTGAAAGAAGAAAAGGGAAATTTTGAGATTTTTCTTACCTCAATTGAAGAGGGAGTTATCAATCGTTGTCATATTCTCTTCTTCCGAGTTCTTATCAACTAGGTATTACCGAAATCAAAGATTTTTTTTATTTTTTATTTGTTAACTTTTTCCTACTTTTTATGTATTTATGCAAGGCTACAGTCGATATTCTTGACGAGAATCCAAATTATCAATGATAATGAAATTTTTGCCGATATTTCGTCGATATTCCATAGAGAAATGAAAAATTGGGGTTTCGGGGTCGCTAGTGCACCGACACCGATATTTCGATAATATTGTCGAGAATTTAAACACTGGTTGCAGCAGCAAGTTGACAGTCAAGATAGTATAATAAACCATCATAATTATGCCCTCCACCAATCTTCTTTGTCTTTAAACCCTGAAAAATGCACTATGAAGGTTAGGTATGAAGTCATAGAGCAGCTAAGAAATTTGGTGACTTTGCTAATTAATAGAAGGCTTAAAGGGAATTTAGGAAAACAAAGAACATAAGACAATAAAAGGGAAGAAAATCGATGGACAATACCCATACCACATATTTTGGACTGATACCATCTACCAAGGTGATAGATGATCCCGTTAATATTGTATTAATGGAGGAAAATGCACTAGACTTACCTATCAAATGCACCAAAGTTGATGACCTATTGAGCAAGCAACTTAGATCCTAAATAAGCCATACTTGAGGACACTAATGTAGTTGTAGAAGTGGAAGGAGCAGCAAAAGCAGCAAGAAAAAGCTAATTCTGTAGATTTTTTAGCAACTTAGATTTTTTCTCTCTCCAAGCATACATGGTTGTTTGTTCACAACCACAAGTGTAGGGTCGCGATGTAGTAATAATCTCGGTGAGACCAAGGTCGAATCCACAGAGACTAATCTTGTGTGTATTCTGAAAGTAACTAGAAGTAGAACTAGAAGAAGATGTAAATCTAAATATGGAATTGTAGAGAGAGTAATTGTGAATAAAGTAATTAAAAACAAGTGAATTTAAAGGTGGGAACTAGGGTTTCCAAGAATCCACTTGTAACAATCAAGGTGATACTATGCTTGATTCAAAGACACAACTGAAATCGGAGTCCTATCCTATCCAATTGAAAGATATCTCAATAAAACCAAATCCGAACTTCCTTTGACCTAATTCTCAATGGATGAGAGTCATGAGGATTCGAAGTGATTCCATCACCTAGCCATGCCTTGGAGACAATGGCAAACAACAGGATATACTAATTCCCATAATCAATCATAAGAGAATTATGAAGATTAAAAGGGATTCCATCATCCAACCATGCCCAAGGGACGATGGTGAACAACAGGATTTCCTAATTTCACAACCTCAAAGCATGGAAAGAATATACTCAAAGCTATTACAGATCTATTATAATTTAAGTCACAACAAACCATTAAAAACTGAAAGTATTCCTTAAATATCAAACTAGAATCAAAGAGGTTCAACATAAACATGAATCAAAGCAATAGAAACATCATATCATGCTACAAGCTTCCCCTCTTAGCCCTAGCTAAGAGGTTTAGCCAACCATAGACATGATTGAACTAAAGACTCTTAAATAAAACATGAAAACAACCAAGGAAGAAGAAAAACTCTTAGTGACGTCTTCTCCACCCTTTTACTCCACTCCTTAAACCCTAGAAGATGCCTAGGAACATCCTAGGAACTCCTATTTATAGTTGCGCATCGCCTCCTTGCGAACCGACCTGGAAAAATCTGGAAACCGCCTCAAATTTAAACAATCCGTGCAAAATCTGCATAACCCTCGACTAATCAAGGGTTACCTTCGACTAGTCGAGCACCACCTTCGACTAGTCGAGGACCACCTTCGACTGGTCGGAGATCACGATAATTTAGAATTTGATGTTGCTGGAGTTTGAGTCGAAGTTTCCTCGACTAGTCGAGCAAGAGCTTAGACTAGTCGAAGAAGAACTTAGACGAGTCGAGGTAGAGCTTGGACTAGTCGAAGAAGAGCTTAGACGAGTCGAGGTAGAGCTTGAACTAGTCGAAGATCTCGCAAATTTACTTCAAATCTTTGATTCTCTTCATTCCTCACTTGGTTTCCTTAGATCTTTGGCATTTGAATTCTTCATTCTTGGTCTTCTAAAATCCAACGTTTGGTTTGGTGATTTTTGAGCATTAAATCCATACTTTTAACATTCTTTTCAATCCAAGCTCTCAGATTCACCTTGCAACACAAACATGTATAAAATATAACATTAAGCAGTATCATATTCATAAAATCAAGATATAAATAAGGAATAATATGCAATATTTGACCCTCAACATTGTTGCGTTGCAGAAGTGGAACTAACTAGATGACAACCACAACTCTCCAACGTGAGATGCCTGATTAGTCCATGCTGGTTTTCCATGAAGATCCCAATATTTTTTAATTGAATGATTCATAAGCCTAAAATGGGTGCACTTCCTAGGTTCATGACCTCTACTATGACCTCTACCCTCTTCACCACGGTTGCCTTGATTTCCTCTATCACCGCAACCGTTGCCTTCGCCTCGTCTAGTAAATGATGCAAGAGGAGCTATCATTGACTTCACTCGTAGACCTCAGGGATACATGTTGGAGGCATGCATATACCTCATTCAAAGATGGCACATCCTTACCACCCAAAAGATTTGCACAAACCAACATTGTTGGCGTTGTTTTTACAAATCCATAGTGGGAGGTGGGTACAGATTCAGTTCCTCCCACATTCCTATAGAGATGCCCGCACTTCTTCCCTCTTTTGATATCCTTCCTTGTTTTGAAATCCTTCACAATACAGTCCACGAGATGAAACTCGACTGCCCAGAGAGTTTTTAATAATATTCACCCAGGGATTTATCTCTTTGTTGAAATCCAAATATCTCTTCAAACAATTAGTACGTAGGAGAGATGTTTTTGTCAAATGAATACATCTCTCGTAATGCATTCCATATTTCAATCGCGGTATCCAAAAACATTACATTAGCACTAATGGATGATTCCATACACTATTCCACAACCATGTCATAATTTAAACATTCCCCTGAATCCATTGTAAGTATATACTAGAACTCTCATCCGGTTTCTCCGCATTCAAATACTTTTTTCCCTTTGTAGTTAAAAATGCTTGAATGGACTTAGACCACTAGAGATAGTTTGTTTCATTTAATTTAATAGAGATTATCTGGACCCCTAAAAAATCAAATAAAAGTAAGGGGACTAAAGATATACTGCAAGCTTATATGAACCCGGCTTGACCTTTCATGATCAACAAACACTCAACTTGTACGCTTAACACAATATGACACCACACTTGAAGAGAATAACCAGCCCACAAGTCTACATGTTCCAACGAATCACAAAGCGTTGATGATCACAAATACAACATTCGAAGAAGGAAATCAGCCCACACATTCACACATCCCACAAAAGGTGACGATCACGCACACCCCTTTTCATGCATGGACCATTACAAAGGCCCAATGCAACAAAAGAAAAGAAACCCTAGGTTTCCTAAAAGATCTAGCACCAAAGGGGATGGAAGAGCCCAAAAATAAAATAAGGAAACAAGGATAGGGTAGATGGGAGAAAGTTGAATTACATCAAAAATAAGATTGCTTGATACCAAGTAAATTTGTAAATTAGAAGTATAAGAAAGAAGAAGAAATAAGAGGAGAGAAGAAAGAGTTGTGAAAAGAAGGGAAAAGAGGATTGTAGGGCTGCACATCTCCTCTCCTCCTATTTATATCAATAATACGTAAGTGAAAAAGATAGAAACACCCTTAAGTAACAAAAGTAAAAAAATTCCCCAAGTCCTAGCCAAGAGTCATAATCCAATTTAACTAAAGAATAGATAAGAGAAGGTGATGTATGGCCTACATCCATATCCATTAGGTGAGTCGTACAATTGTATGGACCATATTTTCTCATGCATTAACAACTTCAATGTGTTAAAAGGCCCAAGGACATTTAGGATTATAAAATTCGTATGTAGTAAATTAGCTGCTCATGAACCTTGATGAAGCTTTAAGACGCCCATGTCCAATTGGAGGAACATGCAATATACCTGTCAGCAATGTTTTAAATATCGATGATATCGACCGATATATCCCACGATATTTCTCGTATCCAACCTGTGCGATACGAAACGCACAAGTAGTAGGATACATCCCACATGTTCGATCCAGTGAGCATTTTTTTTTCCCTGTAAATCATGTTAAATTAGTGTCAAATTGTTACAAATCCATGATTTTTCATGTTTTGCATGAAAAATCATAGATTGGGAGCTTCAATTTTGAGATTTGGAGGAGAAGGACCAAGTTTTGGAAAATTGAAAAAAAAATTAAAAAATTTCAATTTCTCGCAAATCAGTTGCAATCTTTATGTCCAAACATAAAATCAAACATGTGTGTATTAACTGATTTAGTGATACTTCTTTTGCTTTTGAATGTATTGCTTATGTTTCCACACGTCTTCTTACATTTATAAATTATATTAATAAACTTTGAATATACTTGCATCAATTCAGTTAGAAGATGCATAAATTATGACCCCATACAAAGAAAACCTATTATATGCACTCATTTTTTTTGTAATATTTTAATTTGTAAGTGTGTATTGATGTCTTTTTTAACAATCATTGAAATTTCATTGAAAAATTCGACCAATTTCCGATGTTTCCCCATGTTCACAACATCAGCAATACATTGCGTGATACAACCGATATATCCCATGCGATAACCGATACATATCCGTATCCCAAGGGTGCGATACGTAACATGATACCGATATTTCGAACACTGGATATACATACATCACAGTGGGCCCTACAGTTATGTAATGCAATTTTTTTGTATTTTTTTTTTCTCAATATGCAAATATGTATATTTAGGCTTGTCATGAAGTTTCATTAAAAAATTCCACCCTTTTCCTCATGTTATTCCCTTTTTTCCTGAATTTCCAGTTATTGGCGATAACGTTATTATATCTTTATCTCCGGCCAGCGAAACCTGTAGCAACACCGACAACTCGAACACTAGCTACAACAGAACAGATGAACATCACCTCATTAGCGGCACTGCTGTCTTGGTCTTCCGACTTCCATCCTTGAAGACTCTTAAAGGCATTATCCCTTCCTTGTCGTCTGTCTCCGTTATAGAGTGTAAAGTGTGTGAATTTTGTAAACATTACCGTGTTCCTTTTCCACCATAAATGGAAAAGTGTAGTTCAGTTCCCTTTTCTTTAGTCCATTCAGATATTTGGGGACGGGTCAAAAATTCTAATATGTTAGGGTACAAGTATTTTGTTACATTTGTTGATGATTTTTCGCAAATGACTTTGATTTACTTAATGAAAGGTATGAATTATTTTCTATTTTTAAGACCTTTCACATGGAAGTACAAAACTAATTTAACTTAAAAGTGTTTGTGTTTCATTTAGATAATACCAAGGAATATATATTCCAATCCTTTTATTTGTATTTTTATAAAATTTCTATATTGCATCAAACGTTGTGTACCCACACCCAACAACAAAACGGTGTTGCAGAATGTTAAAATCGTCACCTGCTTGAGGTGATTTGTGCTTTATTAATTCATATAAATACTCTTAAAAGTTATTGGAGTAATGCAGTATTTATGGGGCATTTTTGATAAATCGAATGCCGTCGACTATTTTAATGGGTAAATTACTTCATGAAGTCTTACTTCCAAATACTCTGTTGTTTTCTTTGCCTTCCAAAGTTTTTGAATGTGTATGTTTTGTTCACCAATTGGAGTTATGCCAGGAGACGTTCAATCATAGAGCCATTAAAATGTGTTTTCCTTGTGTACTCATGGACATAAAGTGGTTATTGTTGTTACAGTCAGTGTTCACGTTATCGGCGAATTGTCAATATTATCACCGATAAAATCGGTGTCGCCAGCTTTGCGACACCGAAACCCCTAAAATTCGTTTCTCTGCCAGTTATCGGCGAAAAATCGCCAATATTATCGGCGTCCGACCGATATTTTCAGAATCTCCACTGTAGCCACCAACCCCACGTGAAAACTGTAGCCACCTACCCCTTTTTTTTCGATAAATATCGGGGATATCAGGGAAAAAAAATTTCAGGGTGATTTTCGTACCTGGTTAATCGAAAATTGGAAGCAGATCTGGAAGAAGACCTTCTCGATCGACAGAGCCGCAATCGACAGAGCCGGTATGTGTACGCTCTTTTCTCGTCATCTCCCCTCTTTTCTCGACAAAGCTTCTCGTTTTTTGGATTGCTTCATGAAAATCCCTGAAATCTGATTTCACCCCGACCGAAAATCACTCTCGCACCAGGAAATTGGATTTCGCTGAGCGAAAATCCTTCTCGCGGTGAGAGTTCGCGCATTGCGAAGATGAAAATCAAATACTCTCTCGGCTTGGGAAGAAAATCGGATGGTCGCAGTGCGAGTACGCTCCGATCGTACTTACTAAGCTCGGTTGGGCCCACTTTGGCTGCACGTGTGGTTTATCTAAACCGTCCATCCGTTTTTCCATCTAATTCAAGTGGTTAAGCCCAAAAATCTAAGCATATCTAAAACTTCCGTGGCCCTAAGAATTTTGCAACGATAGACGTGCAATTCAACTATTTCTTGCCATGTGGTCCAGCCATGATGTATGTGGGCCCCACCATGATGTATGTGTATTATCCACTCCATTCATACATTTTTTCAGATCATTGTAGGGCTTTATCCCAAAAACGAGATGGATAAAAATATCAGGTGGACCACACCACAGGAAAATAATAGTAATTGGATATCCATCACTTAAATCCTCCTAAGGCCCACGGTACTGTTTATTTGACATCCAATCTGTTAAGTAGGCCATGGAGACCCAGATTAATAAGGTTGTTCCAAAACCTTCATGGCCCTCAAAAAGTTTTGAATGGTCAAAGTTCATTCAACACTATTTCTTATAATATGGTCCAATTGACATTGGGATATAATTTTTTTTTTTTCCATACAATAAAATTATCTATAAAAATAGATGGACGGCATGGATGAAACACATACCTCATGGTGGGGCCCACATAGCATGGCAGGGGAGTAGCTAGTCCGTTTCTCTATTGGAAAATGTGGCTAGGAAAATTCCTCTGTTAAACCTTCTTGGGGTTCAACAGTGATGTTTAGATGCCATCGGTACCGTTAATAATGTTATTACTATTGGGATGAACTCAAAACAAAAATATTAGATGAATCAAAACTTCTGTGGCCCCACGAATATTTCAACGGTGGACATTTAATTATCACGTTTTAGGCTCACTTGAGCTTCAGATACGGTTCATTTTTTGCATCATGTTCTAAAATGAACTCACAAAATGGATGAACGGGAAGGATTTTTCACAAATATCACAGTGGGCCCCAACTAAGCTTGCAGCGCAGGAAGCAAATCTAATCCTGCACTGCTATTGAAAGGGGAGCGGATGCCCTGGCTGTTTGCGTACGCAGCATGCTAGGATCCGGATTGGCTACTCCCCCTGCCACCAACCAATGGCTGCTGGTCGGTGCTCCGTGGGCTCCACGATGATGTAAGTGTTTCATCCATGCCGTCCATCTATTTTTGTAGATTATTTTATGGCACGAGACAAAAAATGAGTGAAATAAAAATCTCAAGCGGACCACATTACAGGAAACAGTGTCCAATGAAGGTTGACCATTAAAAGATTTTTGCGGGCCATAAAAGCTTTGGATCAATCTGATCTTTGTTTTTTCCCTTCATCTGGGTCTATATGACCTAATCAACAGATTGGATGTCAAATAAACGGTACACTGGGCCATAGGAGGATTTAAATGGTGGATATCCAATCACTATTGTTTTCCAGTGGTGTGGTCCAAATGAGACTTATATCCCTATTATTTTTGGTAAAAAGCCCTAAAATGATCTTTAAAAATGGATGAACGGATTGGATGAAACACATACATCATGGTGGGGCCCACAGAGCACCAGCCCCAGTCCGTTTCCCAGTTTGGGCGGTGGAATTAGAAGGGATTAGGTGGGATGGGATTCATCTGATCCTGTGCCAATTCCATTCCATGTTTGGAATGAATGGAAAAGCTTTGAATTACATTAAATGGAATTGCATTGATTCTCATGCCAATTTCACTCAATGTTTGGGAAGTTGTGTAGGTCCCGACATGATGTGTGGGCTATATCCACACCCTCCACCCATTTATTGAGATTATTTTAGAGCATGGGCCAAAAAATCAGGTAAATCTAAAGCTCAAGGGGACTCCACCATAGAAAGTAACAGGGATTGAATACTTACCGTTGAAAACTTCTTTAGTGCTACATAAGTTTTGGATCTACCTCATTTTTAGGCCCATGCCATAAAATGAGGTTACAAAACAAATGAACGGTTTAGATATAACACGTGTGTTATTCTCAATAATTTCAAATGATGGTGGGTATGTCCATTCAATATACCACCGTACTATCAACAAAGCATGGCATTAATTTAATCCCATGGCAACAGTGGACAGTCCCTGCCACGTGTATCAGTGATGTTTTTTGAATCCTATCCCACCGAATCCCGTCTAATCCGACCGCCCAAACTGACCCTAAGCATACTGAGTAAACTCTGTGGGGTCCACCGTGATTTATGTATTTTATCCTGTCGGTCCATCCATTTTACAAGATAATTTTAGGGGTGTGAATTCTTAAAATGGAAACAGTGTGAAGCTGTAGCCGAAAACAGTATGAAGCTGTAGCAATCTGATTTTGGTGCATTGGCTACAGATAAAAGCTGTAGCCAAAAACTGTAGCCAAAGCAAACAGATTGGCTACGCCCCTACCACCAGCCATGGATGGTAGTCGGTGCTTTGTGGGCCCCACCATGATGAATGTGTTTCATCTATGCCGCCCAACTATTTTCCTCCATCATTTGATAGAATGAGACCAAAAACTAAGGTATATAACAGTCTCAAGTGGACCACATTAATGGAAATAGTGTTGAATAAACTTCAACCATTTAAAACAATCTGAGGGCCATAAAAGTTTTGGTCAAGCTTATCTTTGTTTTTTCCCTTCATCTGGATGTGTATGACCTAATCAACGGATTGGATGTCAAGTAAACAGTATAGCCATCCTTAGGAGGATTTTAATGGTGGATATCCAATCACTGTCCCTATTTTTTATGGCGGGGTCCACTTGAACTTTATTACAGGCCACAAAAGTTTTGTATAAAGCTGATATTTGTTTTTTCCACTTCTCCTATATTTATGTAACCTTTTCAATGGGTTGGATAGAAAATAAACATTATGGACACATTAGGGTGGGTCCTAATAAGTGTTTAATGGTGGACTGTACAATCACAACTGTTTCCTTTTGCATTATCCACCTGAGACTATCTGTTTCAGTTTTTTTCAGTATTCATCATGTTGTATGTATAATCACAATAAGCCTCATAAAGTTTACTTAGTATGTAATCTGCAAACTCTTTCCTCAGTTGTAATTTATATGAAATTTTGATTTGATATAACATCTTAACCCTTGAAATGATTTGGGCTTATTACACTGAATACGAACCAATGCACCTTTTTTTGTCGATTATTGCAAATTTGTATACTACTAGGGAGCAAAATGTCGTCTGGATCGGGAAAAGGAAGAGCAAGGGACATTGGGTGGAAACATGGACGGCCAGTGGAAGGGAATAAATATGGGGCCATATGCAACTATTGTGGGCAAGTGATACGCAGTGGAGGAGTGTCTAGGCTAAAGGAACATTTGGCAGGAGGATACAAGAATGTGAAAGACTGTCCAAGTGTAACAAGGCCAGTGAGAGAGGAGATGAGAAGAGTGCTGACTGAAGCGAAGTCACGCAAGCTGCAGCAACAGGATTGGGAGAGGGATATGAGGGAGGAGCTACGAGGCACTGAACGGGGCCTAAGTGCTATCAATGAGCACGATGATAACGACGATGAGGGGATCATGTACCCCGATGACTGTGTTACGGCTCGAGAAAGGAGTGATTTTAGACAAGTGATTTGTGAGTCTCGGGCTTCAGAGTGGGAGGGGGAACAACGAAGACGGATTGATGAAAGTAAGCCATCGTTTGGGACGTCCCGATATGAGGCTGGTGGGAGCAGCAGACGATTTGAGGGAGGCAGCAGGTATGGCGTATAACGCACGCAAAGCGCTCGTGTCCCAGATGCACCCATTGCAGGCGTTAATAAAAAAAGATTAAAAAGTGTGTGGAGTAAGGGGCTTAGGGAGAAAGTGGGTGGCGCTATATCTAGGTAGTTCATCTCGAGCCATGTACCAGCAAATGCAGCAGCCAGTCCTCACTTCAAAAATATGATTGAGGAGGTACAGCGTGCCGGGCCTGGCGTGAAGCCTCCCACGCCATAGGAGATTCTTGGCGTCTACCTCGATCGGGAGCACAAGGAGATGCAGGCTTGGGTACGTGGACTCCAGCCGAACTGGAAGCAGTATGGGGTAACAATCATGTGTGATGGGTGGACAGGACCCACGAAATTGTCCATTATCAATTTCATGGTGTACTGTAGAGGACAACCGGTTTTTCTCAAATCCATTGATGCATCGGCTAGAATAAAAGATCACGAATACATATATGCTCTCCTGAAAGGAGTAATTAGAGATGTTGGGTCCCAGAATGTTGTCCAAGTTGTAACGGACAATGGCAGTGCGTTCGTTAAGGCGGGAAAGAAATTAATGAAAAAGTTCAATCTCTATTGGACCCCGTGTGCGGCACACTGCATTGATTTAATGCTCGAGGAGATAGGCCAGAAGGATTCTGTCAGAAAAACCATCCAGGATGCAAGGAAAGTGACAAACTTTATATACAATCACTTATGGTTGTTAGCTGCAATGCGTGAGTGTTATGGAGGGGACATCATTAGACCAGGCGCGACACGATTCGCCACGAACTTCATTACACTCGACAGCTTATACAGGCACCGCGTGGGTCTCAGAAATTTGTTCAGATCCGAGAGATACATGGAGTGGAATCAGAGGAAGACTGAGGGTGCAAAGACCTGTTCAAATATAGTGCTTTCCGATACCTTCTGGGATAAAGTTCACCATGTCTTTTCCTTCCTGCATCCTATGTACAAGGTCGTACGAGCTGTAGATAATGAGATGTGACCTTCGATGGGGTCAATGTATGAGCTTATGAGAATCATGAGACGGGATAATGACTGCAATCCCCACTTCGTGTCAGTGGGTGATCAATATCATCGATCGTCGATGGACTGAGACTCTCGAGCATCCACTCCAGCAAGCTGGTAAGTTTGTTAATACAATTGAGTACTTTAAGCATCACTTCTGTTTGCATGTTAATACAAATGAGTAACTAATATTTGGGTTTCAGCATACTACCTGAATCCTAAATTTCATTATAAACGTCGGCTCCATGAGAATCAAGATTTGACGATAGCCGTCCATGAGGCGTTCGAACGATTGTTCCCAGAATCAACAGCGCAAGCAGATTTCGGCAACCAGGTAATGCAATAAAATTTCTTCCTTTTAGCCTCTAAAAATATGGATGATTAAAAATAATGACCTGTGAATCCGTGTTTACAGTTGTTACGGTTTAGGGATGCGAGGGGTACGTTCTCATCCGCACTAGCAAAAGCATCGACTGAAACGATGATGCCTTGTGAGTATGGTAACATAATTAAGTAATTGCATTTTTCGTTTAAACTTCAAACTAAAACAAGTTCCTCATGGATATATAGGTGAGTGGTGGGCGATGTATGGAGTCGACACGCCTACACTGCGGTTATTGGCAGTCCGTGTTCTCGCACAGACTGTATCCTCCTCACCGTGTGAGAGGAATTGGAGCACATGGTCGCTCATACACACCAGTAAGAGGAACAGACTAGCATATGAGAAGCTGTAAAAGCTCGTTTACTGCCATTATAATATGAAGTTAAGAGAAAGGCAGTTGCGGGTAGACCGAGACATGGAGGAAAATCAAGACCCTTTAGACCTGTTGTCTATAGGTAACATGGCACAGATAGGTGATGATGATGAGGACCCACTTTATGAATGAGTCAAATCAGTTGATTTAGATGATGCGGAGGGAGGCCCTGCTCCGCAAGTAGCCGAGGGAGAAGCAGCTCTAGGTATCGATGTCGATCAGGTAATAGAGGAATAAAAGGCGGATACAGACTCCTTTGATCCTTTGGTGAGGAGTTCGGCACTTTCCAATAAGGGTGAGGAAGCATCTTCACGGCCCCCTCCTTCTCATCAAGTTGTAGTGAGTGATGTTGATGATGAGACTTAACCCCCACTTGACACTGGTCCTGGGGATGACGACGATGACGACGACGACGACGATGGTGATGAGGGAGGGGATGGAGGCACCAACACTAGTATAGGTGGTAGTAGTGGGGTGGGGGGTGGCAGTGGCAGTGGTGGGGGGTACAAGACGACTCAGAGCCAACGATCCGTTGGCCAGTTCACTGAGGAGCAGAGCTTTGACCATTCCACTCAGGACGAGGATCATGGATCTCGTCCACCATCCAGGGTGAGAGCATCAGAGCCCAGATATATGTTCGAGCGTCGTTCGAAGAAGAAAGCCGGACGCGCCGCGGCTGATGCTCTAACACGCAGCTTGTCATCTATGGACATAAGTTCAGATCGGGGGAGCTCCACCTCTGTCCCACCTTATGCTTATGGGGGATATCATGGGTATGGCCATGACAGCTCTGACATTCAGTCACACTCATCTACCCATGGGTACATGCAGCCGGAAGATAGTTCTTTGAGTCATGACCCTTTGACAGGAGGATATTCGGGGTACCCGTATGACTGACAACAATACTCTCAAGGAGTCGGGGTTGGACTTGATCTGTTCCCTCAGTACCCTACTCAGGAAATGCCGTTGATGTATGTCACGCAATTCCCACGTCTAGGCGTACTCATACAGTTTGGGGAGGATGACTATCAGAGGTATATAAGAGAGTTCCTCAATTGGTACGAGCAAAGGATGACCTGGGAACAGTACTGCCAATATATTGAGCAGCAGTACTACTCTCAACTACCACGGGATCCGGACAATGATTACGAGCCACCTCGACGCTCTATGTGGGGATGAAACATGGCTAGAAATGTGTATTTTTTTCAATTCATTGGGACTTTTGCAGTCTTAATTGTTGTAAAAGCTTGCATTTGTATTATATAAACTAATTTTGGTTACTATTTGAGTGATTTCTTACAACAATGCATACTTTTTGGCCCCCATTAAATGGAAACTTCTAATTTAATGCATTCTTTTTGCAAAATTTTCATTCCTAAATATGTAAATATGTGTATTTAGGCATGTCCTGAAGTTTCACTGAAAAATTCCACCATTTTCCCCATATTTTCCTCTTTTTCCCTGCATTTCTGGTTATCGACGATAACGATATTATATCTTTATCTCCGGCCAACGAAACTTGTAGTGATACCGACAACTCGAACACTGGTTACAGTCCTTCATTTCGAAGACAAGGTGTGTGCAAATGTTACATTTATTGTTTAGTTCACTCCGTTCTTCTCACATAACAATAAATCTCTTGATGCGGAACATGTGCCTATTAGGGCTGAAAGTCGAGCGGGTTGGGTCGGGTTGATGCTCAACCCTACCCCAACCCAAGGTTCATGTACCTAACCCTAACCCAACCCAACCCAACCCTAGGTTGGGAATTCTCAACCCAAGCCCGACCCAAGCGGGCTCGATCGGGTTGGTCAGGTTGGTCGGGTGGATACATGCTAATATTTTGGTTATTACATTAGTATATTATATTTCAATGTGTCTTATTTTTTGGACCTATGATTTTATTAATTACATATGTAGTTATTTATTGTAAAGAACTTCATTTTTTCTACACAAACAAGCTAAAATATAAGACTACTCCTCCTGTAAAAGTCATGTTATGTAGCACGCATCTATTTGGGAGAGAGAAATCTGGCATATCTTGTTAGCTTGAGTTATCAGAAATGTTGTGAACCAGTGTTCGAAATATTGGTATCGCGTTACGTATCACATTTTTGGGATACAGATATGTATCGGTTATTGCACGGGATATATCGTTTGTATCGGGTAATTTATCTCCCTTTTTGGGAAACATGGCAAACATTGGGAAAATGGTTGAATTTTTCAATGAAACTTTAAAGATTATTAAAAAAGACCTTAATACACACTTTTAAATCATAACATCTCAAAAAAGAAGTACACATAATAGGCTTGCTTTATATAGGTCCTAAGCTATGCGTTGTTTGATTGAACTAATGCAACTATATTCAAATTGAATGCATGTATGTGAGATTATTTCATCAAACAGTCATAAATACTTCGAAATTAGTCTTAATTGACTGCTGGTTGAAGGGAAAATTAAAAATATATATCTTTTAATAATTTTTATTTTTTGAAAATTGACAAAGACTTGACAAATCAGTAGATCAGCCCTCATACATGGCTGATTTCATGTTTGGAGTGCAACATTGCAAGCAATTTGGGAGAAATTGGGGAAATTTTGTATTTTCCCCAATGTTCCCCATATCGGACCGCCTGCACTAGATTTTGAAATTAGAGTGTACGTGATGATTATTTCATTAGATACTCCTAAATACTTTGAAATTAGTCTTAATTGACAATTGATTGAAGGAAATTTTTGAAAAACAATGATGAACATGAAGAACCAATGGTTATCGCAATCAAAGATCCAACTCTATGATTTTTCATGCAAAACATGAAGAACCGATGGATTTGTAAATATGTCTTTTTCACTATTATTTGATTCTTAAATATGCAAATATGTGATTTTAGCATCTCTTGAAATACTATTGAAAAATTCCACCATTTTCCCATGTTTCTCTAATGTTTCCCAGAGTCAGTGGTACATGCTTTTAGACCCCCATTAAAGAGAAACTTATCATGTAAGCGTCTTTTTTTGCAATTATTTGATTCCTAAATATGCAAATATGTGTAGTTTTTGTATCTCCTGAAGTTTCATTGAGAAATTCCACCATTTCTCATGTTTTCTCAATGTTTCCCTCAGTCAGCGATACATTTCTGGGTATCAACGATAGTATCTGCTATATCTTATCAATACATGTTTTTGTATCCCCAGCCAGCGATGCATGTAATGATACCGATGCTATGAACACTGGTCTTAAGATGAGTAAAAGAAAAGTTATCTTGCATCATACATTAACAAATGCGCTTCACATGTCTAACACGTCAAAAGGTTAAATGTATCCTGATAAGAGAACTTTGGTTTGAACTATGGTATGCATTAGCTTTTTATATTTGGATCTTTGATTTAATTTGAAAGTTTGAACATATTTCCATGACTTGGATTGACTGTCACTAATTTTTTATTTTTTATTTTTTTTATTTTTTATTTTTTATTTTTTTTATTTTTTTTACACACATAAACACACCCCACACACTTGACGCCGTAGTGGGATTTCACCACCTATGGGTACTTGAACCCTTGACCCGGTGTTGAAATCTACCACCGGGGCAAGAGCAAGGACCCAGATTGACTCACACTTCATCATGAGACAATGAAGATGACATCCTGTATTGTTTGAAGTTGATAAAAATTGTATGATGTTAAATCTTTGTCAATTAATTCATTCCTTTCCTGAACATCTGAATTTAATTTAATAGGGCTTTGCAGTACCAAAGGAATTGCAAGACAAAGTTGCCAAATTTTCGTTCCATGGACAGCGCACAGAGCTCAAGCATGGGAGTGTTGTCATAGCAGCCATCACGAGTTGTACAAATACCTCAAATCCCAGTGTCATGCTTGGGGCTGCACTAGTTGCAAAGAAGGCCTGTGAATTGGGTTTGCAGGTGGGTTACTATAGTTAGCATCTATCTCCCACCTTTTTTTCTTTCTTTCTTAATTTGTGAAGAAAAAAAATGTATATTTCACTTCTTTGTTCTAACCCCAAAATCATGATTGAGCACTTGGCCACATATTCGGCTCTGATTCATGGTTTACTAACATGGATTGTTGATGGATTGAATTGATTGCTGACCAGGTTAAACCATGGATTAAAACGAGTCTTGCACCAGGTTCTGGCTTTGTTACAAAATCTCTGCAAAAGAGGTACCATGATAGGATTTATGAACTGGAAATATGTTATGTAGAGAAAGTATCCAATACGACAACTGATATCTAAGTTATCAAGCATTTAGTCTCTGTACGTGCAACATATGTGTAATTGATCTAGACTCCCATCTATTGTTCCCTGTCGTGGATAAGCCATATGTGAAAAGTCACACCAGGTAGATGATCCTATCCATCAATTCAAGGACTTTGCCCATTGCATGGGATCATTGGTTGGGACTTGGGACTTGTTCCTAGCAGTGCATTTGTAAACCCTTCACAGTTCACCTGACCCATGTCGCTTTTGTTGTATGCTTCATCTATGGGAGGGCCCAATAGATGAAAGTTTGATCTCATACCCAAACTGCATGTATGGGTATTGAGTTCCTCGATAACTAACTTGGATAATACCATTAGCACAGAATCCTTCCTTGTTCTGATAGTGCAAGTAGACTATATTGTTTCCATTAGATACTGAATGTCCCCTTTGGATTTTCTGTACTTAGTGGCCTGCAAAAGTATTTGAACCATCAGGGTTTCAATATCGTTGGGTATGGCTGTACTACATGTATTGGGAATTCTAGGGATCTGGATGAGTCAGTTGCTTCTGCAGTTACTGAAAATGGTAAGCATTATCATTGACCTTTAAATTTATTGACTTCAGTTCAGATCTATAACCCAGTAGTTATGCTTTTCTTTTTTAGTTTCTCTTTCTTTTGTGTCTAATCCTTCAGTTGCATTGTTGATATATAGTTGAACAATGCTTTGATTTTGCAGACATCATCGCTTCAGCTGTACTATCTGGAAATCGAAACTTTGAAGGTCGGGTGCATCCTTTGACCCGAGCTAATTATCTTGCTTCACCTCCTCTAGTTGTTGCATATGCCCTTGCTGGCACGGTATGTATATCTTGATTACAATTTGTGTGATACTCATTTCTTTCTCTATTCCTATCCAATGTATCCTTTGTAAAATAAAAGACCATGATACAAATAAGTGAAGATAAAAAAATAAAAAATAAAAAATGTGATGAAGCAGAATTTTAATTATAAAGAGAGTTAATTTCTGCATTTTTTTCATCAAACTTGTTATGCACTAGTATGTTATCAATGAGAACTGATCACCAGCAACCGTTTGTATGGTATGACACTTTTTTTAATGCCTTCTGAATGTTGGTTTCCAACTTTACTATAGAAACTATTGGATAGGGAATCTTTCAAAAAAACAAATAAGTATTGGATAGGGAAAAATGCTTCTATAAACACGTTGTAGGTTAATTAGCCTACAACCTGCAGTAGGCATTGTTTGAATTATCTCCGATATTATCGAAATATCTCCGATATTGTCTTTATCTCCAACTCAGCGATACCGATAACGCTGGTAGTATCAGAAATTTCAGATATTAGCTATGTATCGCTAAGTATCGCCAACCTATCAATATCGCTAATGTAATCGCCAATATTTTCAAGTATGTAAATTCTAGGTAATGCTTGTATCATAAATGTATTGACAATATTTCAATAATATCGCCAACATATTGATATCATCAAAATTTTGTTTATTGGAAACAATTTTATTTCAATTTTTTTTCACGGGCACATGACTGTATGTAGTGTTCAATTTGTCATCAATAATATTGATAATATCTCAATATTATCAATATCGCAACATGTGTGATATTGAGACCACAATCTTTCGTTTCCTTTCCAATTGTTGATGATTTCTTGGTAAAATATCATGTGTTGTTGATATTTTGCAATATCGATGATGTTTAGATGGAAGGTTGGATGGTTGGATTGATTTCTTACAACAATACATGCTTTTAAGGCCCCATTAAATGGAACTTTGTTATGTATGCATTCTTTTTTCAAATTTTTTATTTCTAAATATGCAAAGATGTATATTTTAACATCTCCTAAAGTTTCGCTGAAAATTCCACCGTTTTCCCCATGTTTGCCCGCATTTCCGGTTATCAGTGATATTATTGGTGATTCAATATTATTTCCGTATCCATGGCCAGTGAAACTTGTAGCGATATCTATACTTCGAACACTGGTAGTAGGTGATCAGTTCTCATTTTCTATTGAAATTTTTTATCAGTGTTGTGGGGTATAAAGTTAGACAAGTTGGGTGGGAAATGGTCTGTTGTGTTACGTAGCTTCTGATTAACTCTTAGCTTAGCCATTGTTTTCTCATGTTGGATCATTGCAGCTATGGTAATTTTTCCATCAATCCACATCAAATGATGACCAATGGTGTATCCTGCTTTTACTTTTCAGGTTGACATAGATTTCGAAAAGGAACCAATAGGGACAGGGAAAGATGGGAAGAGTGTCAATTTAAAGGATATCTGGCCATCAACTGAAGAAATTGCAGAGGTAATAGTTGCCAATTTTACAGATGTTAAAATAAATCTGTCACTGTTCATTTGTAAATGTACACATGTTGAATTTTGAGGTCTATAACCAATTCTGGAGAAAATCCATCTCATTCTTTTCTTTTCTGGACAACTTGTAGAGTCTGTTACTATTTTCTTTATGGCTAGGCGAATTTCATGGCAGTTTTTAATTTTAGAATGTTCCCCATCTAGGTTGTTCAATCGAGTGTCTTGCCTGATATGTTCAAGAGCACTTACGAGGCAATCACCAAGGGCAACCCAATGTGGAACCAGCTATCAGTCCCAGCCACCACTCTTTACTCATGGGACCCAAAATCAACTTATATACATGAGCCTCCATATTTCAAGCACATGACCATGGCTCCACCTGGTCCCCATGGAGTGAAAGATGCATATCGCTTGCTCAACTTTGGTGACAGCATTACAACCGATCACATCTCTCCAGCAGGGAGCATTCATAAGGATAGCCCTGCCGCGAAATACCTCCTTGAGCATGGGGTGCCGTAAGGACTTCAACTCCTATGGCAGTCGTCGTGACAATGATGAAGTGATGGCGAGGGGCACCTTCGCTAACATTCGCCTTGTCGACAAACTCCTGAAGGGAGAAGTGGGCTCAAAGACAGTCCACATTCCAACAGGAGAGAAACTCTATGTATTTGATGCAGTGATGGTGAGTCTTTGATATCAAGTTTGTGCACTCTCTTTACCTTTTCTTGCTTGCTCTTTTTTTTTTTTTTTTTTTTTCTCTTTTTCTTTTGTCCATTACAAATGCTTCCTCAGACAAGCTCTGGAACTTTTGCTTAACCTGTGATGTGGCGTGGAGACTTTTAACAAAATTAACCAATGTACTGGAAATTTGACTTCCTGAAATGGAGATTGGTTCAACTAGATTTACAAAAAAAAATAAAAATCAACACTAAAAGAAATCAGCGCTTTCTCACAAGAATGTCCTCTTTGTTTCTCAAACTCAAAGAGGACTCTTCTAGGTGATAATGAATTCAGAACCTACTGGTAGAGGAGATTCACAACATGATTACATGGGTGCTGTCAAAATTTTCTCTCGGAGACTTCCATGTAATCAGTAATCATCGAGGAGCTTCATGGCCTAGCTTCTAGGATAAACTTATCTTATAGTCATGTAAGTTGAGAAACCAATGTCCTTGTCAACTCACTAGCTACAGATGGGATCTTTGTACAGGGGATTTGTTCTTGCCAATTCATCGTATGTTCATTTTCATATGACAATTCAACAAAGTTGCTGCTATATTTGATTTATTTATTATTATTTTTTTAAAGAAAGAAAAGAAAAGATGTTGTTAGCCTGTTATCTATTAAAACAAGAAATTTCGGTGATGAATCATGTGTTTCTTGAAATTGATACAATTGGCATTTTAAGAATTACCACTTCTATAAGACAGTAACGAAACCGAACCTCCTCAGCTATGCAGCGGAAAAGGAATGGAGGTCAACTCTCAAATGGCCTTAGTTTTTACACCTCTCCACATGTAACATCCCGAAAATCGGGGGTCGAGCATAAACTCCACTCCCGAGTTCCAGAACATCACCTATGCAACATTTTCAATGATGGATGAATGTTGTTCATGTTAGTGCAGAAAACATGAGTGGGATTAGACCAAAGCAGCATATCATACTCCAGAGACAGTTAAGTTTCTCAAGCGGAAGATTGCGATATATATATAAAATGTATAATTGATTGTAGTCTCCAAAGTGTGAACATGTTACCAGGTTAACTAAATACATGTATACTCCATAAATGGAAAGAAAAGAATATACATGGGTGTTTAAATAAAGGCAAATTACCAAGTGTATTGGCATCTAATCAGTAACCCTGTAACCCCGTCGATCAGAACCTGCATATAGAAGGAATCCTCCTCCTCATCATCAAGTCTGGCTCTGCTTCGCAAGCATCGCCATTATCTGAAACTAAAACAAGGACTGTTTGGTGTTGAAAACACCGTCCCGTAACGTGGGAGTGAGTAGCTAACTCAGTGAAAACTATACAGCAAAGGTTAACATGTTATCAATTCAATCAAGCAGTAATGATAAAGCAATACAATCAAACAGGTCCTAGATACTCTTGTTAATGCAAGGATGGTATGAAGAATGATGCATGCCCTCACTACAATCCCCTCTGCGACATCATCTAACGATCGCGGCATGACTCACTTCCTCAGTGCTCTATCGCCAATACCGTTAGCACATGCAATGCGGTGTTATGAATATGCTTACCAAGTTCTTATTAGTCCTTTTCATATAGCAGGATTGGGAAGCTAAGACACCTCCCTTGTATCATTTCCCAACGTTAATCCATTCTAGAGTCGTCAGTCTTAGGAATCTCATACGATATTATGGTTCTAGGTCGCTGCAAGGGCTGTCAGGGCTGTTGCGCGCAATCGTTGCTCCTCTCTCCCATCACCTTATCAATACAGGCCTACTTATACCCTCAAGACTGCAACAGGACTCGTCGCCCCTATGCAGTGTCAGGATAAACTCAAGGTCACTACAGAGGGCTCGTCACCAATCAGTGTAGGCCGCCAGCAAGAATATAGTGTCCCATACCACCATAATCTGCTCAGAGTAGGGTGCTCACTGGTCACTACGGGGAGGTTTGTGGCCCCAGCGTAGGCCGACAGCACGACCACGGTGTCCCATACCACCATGTCCGGCTCATGAGTCTTAAGGGATCTTGGTACCATGGTTAACGGGAGTTTCATTGGTAAGCTCAGTGCCTTAGATTCAAACAGTTGTGACCAAACATGGTGAACAAGCATTGGCCAATCGGGTTAGTTGATAAGCTCAACTAGGCCAAGCGTACGTTGAGTTGAACGACATGGAATGCATAAGCACTCCATATGGCCTAACCACTGCCGAACACCCCAAGCACGACTCAGATTCGCTAAGCTCATCCTGAGTGGCGAAAACAACCTCAACCACTATTTACAGAACGGTTTCCGATTGCCTGGACTGTAGTACAGCCCCATTCACATACAAAGCTAATAACTAGCATATGATTCATATTCTGCATTCATATGAACAATCATGAAGTATAACTTAAATGTAAACAATACATACAAGAAATCATACACACATGTAACATGATTCAATTAAACACATAAGCCAAGGAGGAAATCATATACTTATTTAGCATGGATAACCTAAGTTACATGATTCATGGAGGGAATTATATGCATCATTGATGTAGTTGAGAATCATATCTCAACCCGCCAATAGGTACATCTTACTAACTCCTAACTCATTCAGACACTTTTACATACACTTAGTCTACACATTACATCATACATATTATGTATCCATTAGCATACGTATTAGGGCAAATCCTTTCGTCAAAGGGTTATCACCTATACAACAATCATACATCCATGACAATTAGTCATGGCGAGCACGAAAGCAAATTTCATACTCATTCAGTCATTTTCACAAACACTTAGACTACGCATACTAACTACATATCGTATGTTGGTATATCATGTATTTGACCAAATCCTTTCACCAGGGAGTTGTCCCATATATCACTTGCATATACCCACGACGGATAATCATGGCATGCATGAATTCGGGTTCCGTATTCATTTAAACATTTTCACAAACACATGAGCTACACACTTTTACATATATAGCGTATATTGGCCGTGGCGTGATTTAGGGCAAGTCCTTTCGCTAAGGAGTTGTCACACATGTAACAAGCATATATTCACAACAATTAATCATGTTAAGCACAAATCCAAATTTTATACGTATACGGTATTTTGTATAAATACGAGGAATACAGTATAATCAACATAGGTAACGTATAACTGAAAAACGAAACGGACAACACTTTATGCATGTGAAATAACATCCTAGACAAGAATAAATCATTACTTAACATTGAAAGTCTTGAGAACCATAACCTAAACGTATATAGTCCGCACCTTAAACCAGAAAACACGTATAAGATGTGATTCAGACGATAAGTCTTCGTCAACGGCAGATAGGCAACCTAAGGCATGAAATACGTTAGTTACAACATCACTTCAACTATCCTAGGCTGCAAAACAAGTTAAGGTTGGGATTTCTTACCTAGGAATAGAGTCAGAAACGCCGGAATAGCAATACAGATAGGTGGATTAGGCACGTAGTAAAGCTGGGAAGAATCCCAGGAAGAATCACCAACTTCTCCCTCACTCTCTCTCTTTTCTCTCTTTTCTCTCCTAGGGTTTCTCTTAAATTCGTATGGAGCAAATGAGAGAGGGTTTAAAGCCTTTTTATAAGCCCAAAAGCGACGGAAATAGACTTGG
Organism: Magnolia kwangsiensis; assembly: GCA_037074715.1. Classification (NCBI taxonomy): domain Eukaryota; kingdom Viridiplantae; phylum Streptophyta; class Magnoliopsida; order Magnoliales; family Magnoliaceae; genus Magnolia; species Magnolia kwangsiensis. Next base: position 59,760,398 of record CM073584.1, on the reverse strand, counting down.
GGCCAAGGTATACTTAGGTTATAACCAAATCGGGTCTGTTCTGATCCAACGAAGCACTTCTGGAGGTCCTGTTACTAAATGCGGTCGGACTTAAGCTCTCAGATCTAGGTCAAGCTAAGTTTTCATTCCGGTCGGGTTTCCAGATCGACCGTGGTAGACCAGCTTCAATTCAACGGTTACGGGAACTCGATCAGAGCTATAAGTACTATGACATGTAAGGGCCACCTATCCTGATCCGAGGGTGAATTTGGGTCGGATTCTAACGGTCAGAACGCTTAGAAATAACGCGCAAGTGAACCGTTCCAGATTTCTTAAAATTATATTTAATTTCTTAAAAATCTTCATTTTCTCACACTCTTCACTTCGGACTCAAGAAAATCATCCCAGAGTATCGTTTGGACGTGATTTTCAAGATGATAGTCAAGTCCAACTAGGCGGTCATAATGGTCTAAGTTCATTGCTATCGGACTTTCGACGTGCGGTCCAAGTCCGATGCGAAGTTTGCAAATGATCTCGAGGGCAACTGGACTTAGAGATTGATCCTAGATTTCAGGGTAAGATAGCGTCAATGATTCTATAGATTTTGGGTCTTACAGATCGTATTTAAAGTGGTTGGTGTTAATTTGGCAGGAAATCTAGTGTAGCGCTAGTTAATACACGATAAATTTCTAAAAAATTTGGTTCTAAATGATTTCTTTCGCTTTGGAATTGGGTTCTGAGAGGTTACCAAGGTATTATGGTTGACCCATTGCCTAAGGACGTCTAATTCCAGGTTGATAAAAATCCGGGGTGTTACACCACAAGAATCTCTTCATGAATGCAAAAATTTCCTATTCAAAAAATATAAAATTTTACTTAACATTGTAAAGAGTTATGCTGAGCTTGGATAGACCTTGACAACTGTGCATGCATCTCCTAAATTCATGATACTGTGGAGGTATCTTCTTGGAAATTATGATATAGAATGTTAATGAACAATTCGATGTTTTGGTTCTTACTTACAAAGGATATCAATAGCTAAAAGTGGTCTATGTTTCTCGTTTTGGAACCTCGTATGCTTTTAATTTGAAAAAAGATCTGACATGGTTCACCAGTACCAAGAATTTTGATCATTTGATGCATGAGACGTGTTGGGGCCATTTGGGACTTTCAGAGATACAAGGCTGATGGACATGACACCATCGTCCTTGCTGGAGCATAGTTTGGAAGTGGAAGCTCTCGAGATTGGGCTGCCAAGGGTCCAATGTTGCTCGTGAGTTTGCATGTATCTTTTTATTCCCTTTTTGCATGCTGTGAATATATTAGTCATTCTCTTTTACTTTTGTTCTTGTCCTTTGGCTTTGCATCAGGGAGTGAAAGCAGTGATTGCCAAGAGCTTCGAGAGAATCCATCGTAGCAATTTAGTGGGAATGGGTATCATTCCTCCATGCTTCAAGCCTGGTGAGGATGCAGATAGCTTGGGTTTGACAGGTCACGAGCGTTACACCGTAGACCTCCCAAGCAAAGTTAGTGAGATAAGGCCTGGCCAAGATGTAACTGTCGTCACCGACAGTGGCAAATCCTTTACGTGCACAGCTCGCTTCGACACAGAGGAAATTCCATTTTCCTTGGAGTAATTTCTGAAATAATTCTTCATGATATCTTCACATGCTCAAAAATCCTGAATCTGCGTGCATTATTGAGTTTTACTTGCCGACTATCAAGACTTTGCTATATATGGGTGCATATTTGAAATCTTAGTCCTATTGGGTGGAGTGGCCCTCCACGGCTCCACCTAAATTGCTATTGAGCTACAAGAAATGAGCATAATGGCAATCTGGTGCCGATTAGAGGAAACAAAACCATTGGGTTCACTGTAATGCTCTTTCTGCATTTCCCAGGCAACCTAAGGTTTAAATAACCATTTGCCACTGTTCAGATTCTGGGATATTCTGGTTGGTTCAGAATCTGCTTAACCAAGACTACGTAGAGTTACATATTAAGTAGTTTCCAAGCCCTTGTCAGAACTGACTTTCACTTAGTGGAACATTTCCAACAGTCATTGACATCATTGATACATTGTCCCAGTTGTTGCCCTTGGTCAACTGGTGGATCCATTTGCAACTCCTTTGGAAAACCGACTTTCATTAAGTGGAACATTTCCAATAGTCAGATTGACATTGTTGATGCATTCAGTGCTGGTCGTTGCCCTTTGGCGAACTAGTGGATCCATTTGCAACTCCTTTGGATATTACTTGAATGAAACTTCCCATATTTCAAATCCTCCGAGTAGTATCCATTAAGTCATTGGGTGTTCTTTTAATGGCTTCAGTACCAATGGGATTATTAACAGTACCCTTTTGGAGAAAATGAATTCCAAAATCCACTTTGTTGTCAAGTAGCTACAACCATCTTTTTTATCGGTACTGAAGTGGCTCTTTGGTTAGGTTTTGGAGCAAAATGACCTATATCTCTGAGTTTAGGTCATTTTCAAATTGATTTAACCATGAAATATCACAACATATCTATCTAGGGAATGTTGGAAAACCACACAACTTTCCCTTCTATGTGCAAATCAATGGGATTAACAATATAAAATATTTAGTGGATGAAAGTCACTTCTAATACAAACAGGCAAATCATCAAACATGTAGGATGCAAGAGACACCATGATTTTTTACGTGAAAAACCCTCCAATGTGAAGGGAAAAACCACAGGTCCTAGTCCGGCACAAATCCACAATAATAGAGATAATGGAAATACAATTATCAAGAGACCTCTCTTGGATACGCAAATTACATCAGCCAAAGGTAAATTACAATTTACAAGCAACATGAAAGAAGTGAATTTCTCACCAACTAGGGATTGTAGAAAGTCCCTAACACAACCCTTGGAGAAGATAATTGAAGAAACTGGTGTTGTGGACGGACACTCATGAATCCGAATGTGAAGATTTCGGTGGTAAAAGGCTCTTGTTCTTCCTCTTCTACAAATCACCTTCTCTTCCTCCTCTTTTTCTCTATGAAAGAAAAGGAAGAAAAAAAATAGTGTTGCTGGAACTCACTCTATTCAAAGGACCCCTTTTCTCTCATTTTACTTTGTTTGACCAAATGACCAAAATACCCCCACACACGTGGCAATAAAAGGCTATTGAAGCCACACATGTGGGTCCCATCTCCACATGAGGAGGGACCCCCAACAGGGAGTAGTCGCAATGCAGAGATGTCTTATTCTCATCCCTTCCCTAAGCTGCCTAACCATTTGGCATACTTTCCATTCAGATCTTTGACTACAGAATATGAGGAAAATACTCATTTTTGTGATTAATTCTTTTATTCTGAGCCATGGGCGAATAATGAGGATTCCCCATCGATACCATATTGTGCAGGCTTGAACTCTGAGTGGCTTTAGTGGGCCAATTTGTTCTAGACAGGATCACCCTCTATCCTTTCTTTCCAACTTTATCATGAAGGGTGAAGGCCTCTAACTGGTCATATCCTTCTGTCAACTGAACCATAAGCCTCTTTTTTGAGAGAAATATTAGCTCTAAAGGTCCTAAAACCCCTCAAAACCCCAAGTTCTAGTGAATTACAGGCAAGTCATCTTTATTGGAAAAATGTTTACCAACAAAAAGAAAAGACTATACAAATAGAAAAAGAGGCCGACAGCAAGTGACCCTCTCGTTGCTCCCTTTAAAGGGAATTTATCGGCTACCATGAAAGCTTGCCTTTGAGCAATGAAAAAAAAAAAAAACTGGGAAAGCAAGAATGGATTTGATCTATAAAAAAAATAAAAATAAAAGAGAAATAAAGTCCCATGGCCCCTGCTAAATGCTCTCATGTCGAATCCTGCCTTCTAGTCCCACATGAAATCTGAATGAAAACACCCCCTAAACTCAGCTCTAGGCAGCGGACAGGCTATGATCATGTAAGTGATTACTTGATTGAATCAACCAAAGCAGCATCTTTCTTAAAGATCTTCTATTTGTCTCCTTCCACAAGTTTACATGATAATGATACGAAAGGCGCCATCATCCCATAAATGCTCCCTCAAATTAGCTTAGAAAGGGATCCATTAGAGTCCAATTCATCTCAAAAAGGTGAAAGAAGTGCCTTCAAATGACTAGTCACATGTCAATGAAGGAACAAATGATCCACAATTTCTTCATCTTTCCATGACAAACACATGTTAGTGAGTTCCATCTGACACCACCATAAGAATCTTGTTTGGGATAGCATCCCATGCAAAAGATTACATCTTATGTGGAATAGGGTTATACCAAATTTGGCACACGCTCCCTTGTGGGAATTAAGCATCTTGAACATAGACTACAGAGAATTTGCCATTCACTGTAAAGCCTGCATCTTGAACTTTATAAAATTTTTCTGTCCTCAGTTGGATGATTGATATGGCTGTGGAAAAGCCTGCTCATTAGCCTTCTGAAGAAAAACATTTCATCGTCAGGGAGGTTTTTCCAGAGCCTAATATCCCATGCGATAGATCCCCAAGAGCTTCTTAATTATGTACCTTCTTCTCACTAGACAGTGATAGAGAAGGCAGTGGCTGAAATGGTACGGCCAATAGAACCCGATCAACCCAGGCATGTTACAAGAGACTCACTTTGTCACCTTTACCAGCGAGAAACTGGATGCCTGACCCTCCTTAGGTAGGTCCAGATATGGGTACATCACTATCTGACCCAAACCTGACTCGTTGATAGCCCTAACCAGATTGTAATGCTTCCCTTCATAACAAGTAGGGGTGCACCAATTGTGATGTTGGTAACATGCATTTCCAAAGAAGTATTCTTCCAACTTTAGAAAGTAAAGAAGATTTAGACAATGCTTGGAATTGTGTGAATTCACAACCTTCCTGGATGATGCAAATGCAATGACCATTCAACTCATGTTTTCATGGTGGGCCAAGCATATCCATTTCCTTAACTGGCAGATGATAGGATCTGACAATCACCCAATTTCCAAATTCATGGATATCCGAACAGGTTGGTAAATGGGAAATTAGCCATGTCAAAGACCTGATTTGTATTCATTTAATGCGGGGGCATTTTCACACTGGGCTTCAGTGGGGTGGCCTATGGGATGCAGGGGCACACTCAGGGTGGGCGGCCCACGGAACCCATGGATTCGGGGGCCCATGTGAGGCGAGTGGCTCATGTGAGGCGGAACCCATGGATTTGGGGCCCATGAGGAGGGTTCGGCTGAGGACCTAATCCATGAATTTGGGGCCTGAGCTATGAGATAAAGAAATTAATTCGCCATGCTCTATCAGTTCGAGCTCTTAGAGCAAGTGGTTAATTGTCTTGCATCAAATTGGCTTCCACCATAACTCCGATGTCTCTTTGTATCGTGAATGAATTTCCTTGAAAATCTATTGAATTGTAGTTTTGGTATGCGTTTGGCTTCTGAAAGTCACGATAACAAACATTAAAGCTTAAAAAATCCCAAATACGAGAAATGATCCAGTTGTTTGGGACACCAATAGCGGGATTCGGTGTTGCTAATGAAATGCAGGACCTGACCTTGGGCGCCAAATCTGATCTTAAAGGGTGATGCCATTCTCCAATATTGTCATCCCTGTGGTGTCTTGTAGGTTTTTTTCTTGGATAGATTACATTCGAGTCAGTTTCCTTTTCTTCATGTGGTTGTTGATGCTGAAATGTGGGAATGTAGGTGGAGTTGGCATATTTTGATCACGGAGGCATTCTTCCATTCGTCATCCGAAATCTGATCAATTCGAAGCAGTAAGTGGATGAATTTTTTCAATCAACGGCCTCAAGCAAGAAGAGTGTGTGAGATAATCAAGGGGATCATACATACTGTTGAATTGGTATATGCACTCTCCTCTGTTTGGACTGGTTACCATCTGAGATTGCCTTTGTTTTAACAAATAAATGGTGTTGAATAAACTAGCGGGCCAACCTCTCTGCAAAGTAGCAGATCTCACCACATTTGTTTTTGTGAAGATGAGGGGAACCAAAAAAAAAAAAAAAAAAAAGAGCAAATGAGAGAGTTATCTGAAATCATTCCTGTTTTGCCATTAGAGTAACTTGTTTTGTATCATTATTGAAGAATGCTTTTGCATAACAAATCAGCACCTTGCACTGGCATACCATTTTGGGGTTTCAATATCTGCTATATTTTCTTTACAGATTTTTATGAAACGCCACCCATTTATGCATAATTAGAAAGAACTGCCCAAAAGAAAAAATCTTTAGATATGAGCACCCACATATTGATGGGTCTCTTTATTTTTCTTCTGTCAAATCCATAGCTTATTTTTGAAATGACGAAAATATACCCTAAGTGGTCATATCTTTGCATACATTGATGGAAGGATCGGTCCAAATCAATGTAAACGACATCTTAGAACACTCGTGTCATTGTCCACCTACTCTTGAATAGTCCATATTGCTGTCCACGTACTTTCGAATGGTCCAGATAGCTATCCACCTACTTTTGAATAGTCTAGATTGCTAGGTACATCATTTTGAACAGTCTAGATAGTTGCCCACTTTCTTCGAACGGTCCAAATCATTTTCCATGTACTTCTCAATGGTCTTGATCATGTCCACTGCCACCACTTCTTAGGGGCATTTTCATCATTTTGGGAATTTGGCTAATGACCATTACTTTGAGTGATTTTATCTAAGGAAAATTCTTTTGGGTTCTAATTAGTTATAATAAAAAAAACACACACGGTTGGCATTGCATAAAAATCCTATTTCTTTATTCTTTGCATGGCCTCAATACTTTCTTCAGGCTGCATTTGACTCATGGTTATTTCAAGAGCCAAGAAAAATTATTTGTGATTTTGAAATTTCTATACTTCGTAGAATTTTGAATTAAACCATTAAATGGCAGTCTTTGGTGTCCACACTTTCCTTTCATATTCTTTGAGAATTGCAGTAAGAGCAGAAATCCCAACAACTGCAATTTATTTACTTATTTTTTTCTTGCTGCACAAGCCAAACACAGCCTTAGGGTTACATTTTGTTTGTGGTTGGATGGTCTGGCCCTCCTAAGAAAATTGTGAAGGTGCTTTAATGTGTCCTTTCATACATTAGGATACTGTGGATGAGAAATCATCTGGGACTACGGCTATCCCAGAAGTTTTGAAACATGCAGAAGATCTAATCCATGCAAAAGGTAGGCCACATCAAATCGTGCTGATTCACTAGCTGAGCAGGAGAACTTTAAAATCAATAAATGGCTAATGGTATGACTCAGTCTATTGGTCTGGCCCACCCAATGAGTGTATTAACCTGTTTTTCATATCAGCTGATCATCATGGTGTGACCCACCTTTTGCACAGACTGTATATCTACACGTTACGTGTTGGTGGGAGAAAATATGATATTACTGTGGCATCTGATCATTTCTCATTGTTGACAGTGCTAAAAAGAGATGGACTGTTGTTAAGGGCATGTATCCTAGTTAGTTATCAGTGATTGGGTATTTGTGCACATGGCGTCTTCATACAAGATCAAGGCATTTGTTAGTGGACTATTGAGAAAAGTGATTAGATGTTTAAGAACCATATTTATTCTATTAAAATAATCTTTCACTCGAAGGGTTAGAAGTCTTTAAGTCCCGAAGTAATTGGTTTGGACTATTGTCATGTGTAAGGTAAGGTAACTGGGTTTGCTAGAGGAAGCCGTTCAGGCGCCCGTATTGTTTTGGGAGTGGAAAAGGGCAGAGAAATGGTTAAAAGAGGGCTGACCTTTGGGCAACTTTTTTTTGTTTTTTTGGCCTTTTTCACAGGATGCCCTTTGGGCACTGAATACTATTCAGGTGAAGAGGAAAATAGTTTTTAGGGCAAGAAGAGGGCTACTAAAGGCTTTCCTTCCTCTTTCACCTTCTATCTCTAAAGACAATACCTCATCCTTTGCCAACCCATGACCAGCCATGACTCCCCAAAAGAAGAACCCATAGAATTGCTTCAATGCATAAAAATTCATTTATTTCGGAAGACTGGTATTAAAAAAAAAAATAAAAAAAATCCTTTTCTTTTCTGTGAAACTCAATTAGACAAGTTTTTCTTTTTTCTAAAAAAGTACATTTTATTCAAAAAAAAACTTTTGGGGGCAATTACACACACACACACACAGAGATCCAATTTTCTCACCGGTACCAAGGAGACATCCTGGAAATTTGCAAGAATTTTTCAAAAAAAAAAAAAAAAATCAAAAATTGAATATTTCATTCATTGTATCTTTTTTTTTTTTCAAGAATTCATTCCAAGTTATTTCAAAAACTCCTTTTCATTTATGTTTTATCACTTGTATTGTATACCTTTTGAATTATATAACTTATTTTGGTTATAATTGCATTGGTTTTTTTTTTTTTTTCTAACAGTACGTAGTTTAGGCTCCTATCACATAAAAATTTATTATGCATACTTGTTTTTGCAATATTTCGTAAACGTTTATCTTTTGACGTCTCCTGAAATATCATTGATAAGCCTCCTCAACAATTTTTTATGGGTATCGATACACGTTGTCATATCCCAGTCTTCAATACATATATCGACACTGGTACTTTGAAATCTGTGTGTGTTATCATAATCGACCGCACTTTACACTTCAGCATTTTGCTTCTTTTACCGAACTTTTTTTTTCCCCATCATTTTAGTGATTTAACATGACATTTCCCATACTATCATGGTTTTTCTTTCTTTCTTTCTTTCTTTTTTCCATAAGGTATTCTGTTGGGGGTTAGAAAGTTAAGATTTTTCAAGTCTGTGTTGTGGTTTGATCAGGAAATTTACCTGAGAAATTTGAAAGAATCAATAAAGACTGACTATAAGCAGAGAAAACAACTATTGCATGGCCATCCAAGTGAAAGTGGTGGTCGCATGTTACTCATCAGAGGCAAACATCCCAAGATGGAAGGTTTCCCAAACATGGTAGCAACTCGATCATGGTTTGATATTTTTTAGGGACCATTTCTACCATGGAAATTCTCAGTCCATAAAAACAAAAGAAAAATAAATTTAAGATATTTTAACAAGGGGTAAATGTAAACACCTCCCCTTTGTTTTATGCCAATTGTAAATACATACGTCTGCGATTTTTACATATACATTCCCACTGTTTCAAAGATTAGTTGCAGATTACCCAATACAAAGAAACAATACCCATTATCTTCCAAGTAATATCATATCCAATTAGTTGTAGATGTGTGGGTCACTATAGCATCGTGTTGTCCAAGCTGTTCAGCATGTTTGCTTGCCATGAAAATTGGACACTCAAAAATCAAGGTAATCCATGGTGTATTTTGGTGTTTCAAAAATTAAAAATTCTTCCAAAATTTTTAAAAAGCAATAAAGGCATTTCGTTTCATAGTAATGTAGGTTTAGTCCCACTCGAATTGGCAAGGGAAAAATTTTGGGTTTATAATAAGATGATTTTGCATAGTGCTTAGGCCTCTTTGAAGAAACATGTGAATTTTGTTGTTTGGGGGACTATGCTATGAACCACACATACGCCATGCCGGGCCGTTGGCGTGGTGTGGTGTGGTGTAGTGTGTTGTGCGTGCGGACAAGTATAATTGCTTGTTTAAATATATTTTTTTTGTTGTCTTTTGAAATTTCATTTTACAATGGTTGAATGATAATTTATTTTGAATTTTCAAACGGAATTGGAAAACGAAAAGTTTTCTTTTTAAAAAAAGCCAACAATGATGACTATTGGTAGGGGTTCGAGGTAACCTTTGAAGTCTATATAAAGGACTTCTTTAGTTTCAAATTTCACAATCAATTTAATCTTTCGAATGTCTTTCTCACTTTGAATTTTTGCAACAGTTTCTTTTGGTTCATCTGGTTCAGTTTTTGGATTACACATACAACGAAGGTTCGGATCTTCGTACATCGAGTGCGCCGGTGTGACGAGACAGCATTCGAGGGTATTCTAGAGGCTGATTGTCCGGTGTTCCTTTTGCACTATGGATATAGTTCAAAGGAAGGTAAATCAATTTCATCTAGAGTGACTTTCGTTGTGCCTCGAAACAAGTAAGTTTTTTAAATTCTTTCTTATTCAAATTTATAATTTTATTTCAATTTCTTTTTATATGATTTTAATTTCAAATTTTCATAATTACGGATTTACATATCTAAAATTCCTACAATCCAACCATCAAATGGCCCACCACATAAATTTGACGGTTTTTCAATGGTGATCTATTATTATATATGTTGTCATCCACCTAATGACCAGATTGGCTTAAATTTTTTGAGTGGCAATATTCATCACAGAGTGACTCTGCTGGGTGGGTTGGATGCCAATGTATAAATAAAGGTGGACCCCACATGCACACAAAATGGATATTTTTTTGTAATTTGGTAGGGCTTCCTCTAAACTCTTGAACAGATGGGAATTGCAATTATTCCTTTTAACATGTAGTAAGATATGACCATACTTGAGGCTCAGGCTGTTTTAGCCCCAACCCAAATCTTGTGCACTTAGGCTACGCTGGGCTACGTTTTGAGGCCCATGGGTTGGAAATGTCCTCAGCTTTAATGTCAATAATTAATTGGGTTGGATATGCCTCATATCTACCATAAGGTCCAAATAGTGGGCCGTTCTAAATGGTAGGGCCTGACTTCATCAGATTCTGATTGAGTATGGATTGGGCCTAGACAAAAGTTTCCAACTACATGAGCTACAGATGTGCATGCATTAGCTTTCATATTGAACTTAGCGCATTCCACAAAGATTACACATACCATCGCTAACCAATTATTTAACAAAGTAACCCCTCCCCTTAGATCCACATTTCTAGACTTCGGTTATTAAGTATTACTCATGGCGTGATAAAGGGTAGCCTGGTTATGATAAAAGATAAATATGATTAGAGTTGGTCTTGCGTATTGTGGGAGTTCTATCTTAGCCATTCTCCTTTCTTACAGGCACTAAATATTATAAACTTACTTTCCATAATAGAATTATAAATGTTTGTTCGTTCTTGGATACCCGGAATATATAAAAACTTGTAGATTGTGATTTTATGCAATTTACATTCTACCTAGCATGGCCTCATCCTTCTAGTAAGATAAGGGTGCAATCTATAGTTCCTTTCAAGTACCTTTAGAACACTAGAATCCATTCCAATATTCATGTCCTAGATTACTAAGTATATTTCCATTTAGAATTCTTACTATGAATTCTAGAATTGAGTCTAATGCAATTCATTTCATTTGTAACTCTAGCATATTTTAATTAAGCTTTACATTTATCAATATTCTTTATTAATCTAGTACTTACATAAAATAGGGTTGAAACTCATTTAAGGTTATAATGATCAAAACTTCTTTAAGACTTTCAATAGACAATGAGATTATATTAAAGCATTCCACCATCAACACTGTATATTGAGTCCCAATGTAACACCTGATTTTCTCTCTCTCTCTCTCTCTCTCTCTCTCTCTCTCTCTCTATATATATATATATATATATATAAGGGAAATTTTTCCATATGGCCCCTGCCTTTTTGGTTATAGACTGAAAACCTTGTGCTTTTAAACTATTTCTTAAAACTCACCCACCTATTTCAAAAACATTTTGCGGCCGCTTACATGGACGGATGCTTGACAGATGCAGCTGTTAACTACCAAAATGTCAATTTTACCCTTGTTTAAGCGCAAATATTATTGTTGCTTGCCCTATCTTTGTTTTATCTTTGCAAAATGACAGTACTCCCCCCTTTTGTCCCTGTTTGAGCGACGCAGAGATTGCAGACGCATGGGAAGTGGATTGCGTATTGAGTAAACTCTGTGGGGCCCACCGTGATTTATGTATTCTATCCACTCTTACCTCAATTTTAATAGATAATTTTAGGGCTTTAAGCCCAAAAACGAAGCATAACCAAAGCTCAAGTGGGCCACACCTCAGGAAACAATGTGAATTGTATGTCTACCGTTTGAAAAATTCATGTGGTCCACAGAAGTTTTGGATCAATCTTATATTTGTATTTTCCCTTCATACATGTCTGTGTGATCTTATGAACACGTTGGAATACAAATAAACATCACTGCGGACCCTAAAAAAGTTTCAATGTAGGAAATTATTATTCCCACTGTTTCCTATGGTAGGTCCACTTGACCGTTGGATATGATTCAATTTTTATTTCAACCATTAAAATGAGCTGGAAAAATGGATGGATGGCGTGGATAGACCACATGCATTCACAGTGGGCCAACAGAGTTTACTCAATACGATAAAAGCGTACTGAGTTTACTCGGTGCAATCCGAGTTTACTCGGTACCCAATCCGATTTCAGACGCATGAGGATAGGTGGGGTCTACATGAACGTCATGAAGATTGGTATGGTACACGTGAACGTTGCTAATTGCATGGACATCTTTTTTAAACTAACATCCACCAACCACGTGGCATTGATGGTTCTAGATCATCAAAATCACACCGATCACACGTATCTAGCTATGAATTTAGCTTATGAGCATGTACAATTGACATTTTTCTACTTCAAACTGTTTTTTAGGCCACCTAACGGATGGACAATATTGATTTAGACGAAGTTAGATAACAATTTACAAGAGATCACCAACCTCAGTTTTGTATTGAGGTGGCAAAGTTGTGTGTGCCCAAAATTTCTTGGAGCCATTGTATGGCCATTTTCAGCTTGTGATCTGCCTTATTTGTTGGTGCATGCCCCAAAATGAGGTGTAAAAATAGATTGACAAGGTGGATTTCAAACAAACATCAAGGTGGGCCCAACCAACAGCTAGAGTTAGGTGGGCAGGACAATCAATG